>CM042842.1:107284212-107806712 GCA_023653725.1 Bungarus multicinctus | reverse complement strand
TTTTAAATCATGGCATGTGGTACAAATGTGGTAACTGAGTCTTACAACTGCCAGTCCAATATCTGGCATCTGTAACGCCTTGCATTTTACCAGTAAATAATGACACAGTCTTTGTCATACTAAAAGCAAGCCAGAGGAACAGCACATCCCCCCCTCCAAACAAACTTCATATATCCATTCATGAATGTAAATCTATATAGATGTCTCCAAGGGATGGAAGATATAGAAACATGCAGACAAGATTCTCCACTCATACACCACTTTAAAAACCCACTTAATTCAAAATGAGCTCTTGTAGATCAAGTGGTATTCAGAGGAGACAAAGATAATTTAATGAAATACTGGTATGTTCACTCGCCTCTTCACAAGGAAGAGAGGCCAAACACTAGGATGCATAGCTTTACTTGAAACAACTAAAAAAAATGAAATAGTTATAGAGAAGGACCATCAACTTAATCTAGCCAAGAATGCCTTGAATAAACGTAATTCTTGAAGCTCAACTCTGTGATTAGATGGCAAGCTGGAACTGTGACTTTATTGGACAAGCTACAAGTAGTCTTCTGATGGGATTACAGACAATTGGCTGTCACCATCAGTTGTATTTGTGCTTGGCAAACAAGACAGGAACTTGCTAAGACAAGCAACATTCCACATGCTTGATCTGTATACACCTAGCAACAGATTACTATCAGCTACTCAACAGGGTAAAAGGGAAAAAGGAGCGGAGTATGTAAGGAATAAAATGGCTCTTCCCAACCTAGTGCTGCCGAGATATATTAGGATACCCAGCCTCCAGAATTTCCAGTCAAAGATGAGGCTGGCTGAGAATTCTGGAATTTGCAATTTCAACAGGTCTCAATGGCATCAAGTTGGAGAAAGCTGCTGTAAGTATGAATGCATGCACCAAGCCAGAATTGTGAGAAGAAGAAAGAACTGCAACAATTTACTCACCTTCACTAGGAAAATGATACCAAAAATAAAAAATTCAGGGGTTTTTTTTGGGGTGGGGGGGTCTATTTCAGTCATGATCCTTTGAATCGTAGAATTGGAACAGTTCTCAAAGATCATCTAGGCTAACTTCCTGCTCAGGGCATTAGGAGGAAAGTTATATTAGTTCATGATAGCCCAACATCAGAAGTAAACTGGTGCTTCAGACGCCTACTCAGTGCTGGATCTATTAAACTCTTTATTGGAAGGAAAAATGTACTTGATGAAGCAATTTGTTTCATCATTAGTTGGAACTTGGCAGTCTTTTAAATCTTTGATTTAATCGTGTCTGATTCTCTGAGATTGCTTGAACAGGTTCCTGTAGTTTTCTTGGCAAGGTTATTTAGACTGGCCCAAGATTATCCAGCTGGCTTTGTGCCAAAGGTAGGACTAGAACTCATACTTTCCCGGTTTCTAGCCAGGTGCCTTACCCACTATACCAAAATTCCTCCTATTATTTAACCTGAATTTATTTAACCTGTTTTTTGTCCTGCTTTCTCTGGGGTAACAGCAGAAACCCATTCCCACTTCTAAATGACAGCTTTAGGTCTGAAGGCTGCTATGATATTCCACCTCACTATTCTCTTCTACATAGTTCTTTCAACTGTTTCATTTAGCTTTCCTCTAAATTCACCTCAGTTTGTCAATGTGCTTTTTAGACCTTGGTGCCCAGATTTTTAACGCCTAGACTATGGAAATGTCAGGAAATAGAATGCCAATTCAGAAGTTATCAAGGCAATGTACAGTGGGACAATTATTTCTGCGAGATGTATTGAGTACTCCAGTCAACACATCTGAAAATAACATTTGCTTTTTTAGCAGTCAAATCACAGTATTTGCTCATATTGAACTTCTGATTACTAAATACTCAGTTCCTTTGCACCTACCCTACGATAAAGCGAGGTCTTCCTTATCTTATATGTGTGCTTTTCATTTTTTTCACTCCTTATAGCAATGGCACTTACATGTATATGCTGCTTCATAGTGCTTTACAGCCCCCTCTAAGCAGAGCCAGCCAACAATCTGGGTCCTCATTTTACCCACCTCAGAAGGATGGAAGGTTAAGTCAACCATGAGCTATTCAGAATCAAACTCTTGGAGTGAGCAATGAGGTAGCCTGAAATGCTGCATTCTAAGCACTGTGCCACCATGGAACTTTATATCCAAGATTTTATACAAACTAGATTTTAACATAATTAACAAGAGTTGGAAGGGATGTTGGGGGTCTTCTAGTCCAAGTCCCTGCACAAGCAGGAGACCCTATACCAGGGGTAGGGAACCTTGGTTCTTTTATCACTTATGGACTTCAACTCCCAGAATCCCTGAGTGAGCCATAAAAGGTTCCCCATCCCTGGCCTACTGGTTTTTCAGTTGTGGGGGAAATCAATTTTTGACTGGAATGGGACTGTTTAATATACAAATGTAGGACATATTCTTTATATATTCTTTATATGTCCTACATTTGTATATCAAACAATCCCATTCAAGTCAAAAATTGATTTCCCCCACAACTGAGAAACCAGTAGGCCAGGGATGGGGAACCTTTTATGGCTCACTCAGGGATTCTGGGAGTTGAAGTCCATAAGTGATAAAAGAGCCAAGGTTCCCTACCCCTGCCCTATATCATTCCAGACAAGTGGCGGTCCAGGTTCTTCTTAAAATCCTCCACTGGTGGAGCATTCACAGCTTCTGGAGGAAAATTGTTCCATTGCTCAATGGTTCTCACTGTCAGGAATTTTCTCCTTTTTTAGTTTCCATTCATTGTTTTTTGTCTTGCCTTCCTGTGCTTTGTAAAATAGGTTCACCCCCTCCTTTTGTGGCAGGCCCTCAGATATTGGAATACTGCAATCATGTCACAGGGGTTTTTTTCCCCCACCCTGTTCATTTCAACTATCAATCCTTCAAGGTAGACAAGGGATTTTGAGTAAATTGTAGTGATTTTAGGAATGCTCTTTGTTGAAGGGTAAAGTAACAGAATCTTGAAAAGCCTGTCAAAGTTACTCTTTTACAATTTATACCAAACAAAATCAACATGGGATACTTTTGAGTTTCTTTTTCATGCTTTCCTCTTTTTCAGGACTGAGTAATCCTTTTTCCTCCTTAACGGTCATTGTTCCCCTCTCCTTTCCCAAGGCATTGATTCACACAGGGCCACTTCTCAAGACTAAATCATTTTGAATTTCTTCTTTCTCTTTGGAAAGTATTAGTCGCTTTTCCAAGGCTTGTGCAATCTGCAAATTTGATAACCATCTCCATAATCCCTTCATTAAGGTTATCCAATATCATTTTCCAAACTGATGTGGAACCATTTTTTTGGCGCAGTCATTCAATAAGTTATAAATCAGCAGCCCATATTTACCATTTTATTAATGAAGATAGCTTGAACATTTTGCTGAATGATAACTCTGACTAAAAATATTTCTAACTTGGTTTGTTTGTGACAAACTATGCTGACAAACCTCCATCCTCTTTGCCTTTTCTTTTGTTTCAGACACACACACAAACACACACACACACACAAAGCGTTTCGTTGTTGTTTTTGGTATTTCCTGCCAATCTCAATTCAGTTTCTGTTAAAGCCTAATATATTCTTTATAATTTCTGTAGAGCATTGAATATTTCCCTAATTATACACTTTTCCTTCCATTTCTTATACAGGGAGTCCTCAAATTACAACCTCAGTAGAGACTTGAATTTCCATTGTAATAGCACTTATATACCACTTCATGGTGCTTTACAGCCCTCTCTAAGTGGTTTACATATTGCCCCCAACAATTTGGGTCCTCATTTTGCCAACCTTGGAAGGAGGAAAAGCTGAGTCAACCTTGAGCTGGTGAGACTCAAACTGCTGAACTGCTGGCAGACAGCAATCAGCAGAGTTAGCCTGCAATACTGCATTCTAACCCTGGTGCCACCATGGCTCTACTTCCATCATAAGTTAGTATGGCCATTAAGCAAGTCATCACATGACCAGATCCAATGTTAAAGCTATTTCTACTGCAATGGCTAAATGAATCCCCACAGTCATTAAGCAAATCTGGCTTTCCAAATTGACTTTGCTTGTGGGAAGCTGGCTGGGAAGCATTATAAATCACAATCACAGGATCACAAACAAGACTCTGCAACCATCATAAATGTGAACCAGTTGCCAAGGGTTGGAACTGTGAGCCCGTGTTGGTGGAGATGATTCCACAGATATAACTTTGATGGTTCATAAGTCACTTTTTCCAAAACCATTCAAACTATTGTTAAACAAATGCTCAAAATCAAAGATTACCTGTAAGGGGACCTTTTTCTATCTAGACCAAGGCAAGTCCAAAAATGCCAGGGAACATCTAGAGGCCTGGCACTCTGACACATCAGGAATCAATAGGCACACAGACATTAACAACATCTATAGACTACGCAAAAGAGACAAAAGAAATAAAAAGACCCAAGAACCTCTTCACCGGCAATCAATGCCTAGATCAACGTAGATTAATTCCAAGGTTAGATCAGACCAACAATCAAGTAAACAATACCCCAATCAAGAAACTGCCAAAGAAGCCAACAGCAAAAAAAAAAATCCAATCAAAGAATCTTTAAGAGAACACCTGCCAACACTGACAGATAAGCCATTAGAACAGGTGTCAAACAAATGGCCCGTGGACCATATGCATCATGTACTGGCCACGCCCACTCCCATTTTAGCGAAGGGAAAAGTTGCAATACATCATGTGATGACAATGTGACAATGCGAGTTTGACACCCCTGCACTAGAATATAAAACTGACCTAATGTACGCTGCTAGTGCCTGCATCTTACACCCTGCCACTAAGTGTTGGACTATTGGGCATATGCGATGCTTGTATGCATGCACATACACACACACACACACACACACAGACATACGAAGGGGAGGTAAGTTGATAGAGGAAGAAGCAGAAGGAAAAATTCAATGTTTGCTAACCTTTTTAGCCTAATGACACATCTGGAATTTTCAGAGCTTGCCTATTGGCATTATGCCTACCAGGGAGAATGGGACCCACAAAATCCCATTTACAAAATGTCTGTCATGATGAGGAACAGATAGAGACGACAGGGCTAATTAATTAGGGAATCTGCAGGGAATGAAATTAGTTGAGGGAATCTGGGCCAGATAGAGAAAAATGCCTGGGAAGCACTTGAGGGGGTCATAAAAAATGAGAGCCATTTCCAGCCTTTGAACACAGCTCTACTTAACTATAAAACATCTTTGAAAAACACCTGAAAGTTGCAAAATGCAGCAGCTTGGCTGTTAATTTACTGAAAACCTGCACGGGTTGCCAGTTGCTTAAAGGCCACAGTTTAAGAGGTTGGTCTTAGTATGCATTTATTTGCTATACCCATTACTAAAGCCACCTCAACTTCTTCATAAATCTGGGTGATATATGAATTTAAAACCAAAGCAATGGGACATCACCAGATAATAGCAACAAAGGAAGAAGATGGAAGATCCTGGTGGAAAAGAAATAAATCTTCACATAAGGAGCCCATCTATAAAATCCCAAATGGCCCTGAATGAGAATGTGGTTTTTCCTGGTCTGAAATTCTTACAATTTGCAGGGAAGACTTAGCGATCGTGCTGGAGAAGGCCTTTCCCATACAGCTTCTTGACAATGGAATGCACCCCCTCATTCCTTGCTCAGCACTTAGAAAATCTACAGGTGTCTCTATTTTAAACGAGCTTTACCGATTTTAACATGAATTTAATGTTCTTAGCTTTTGAATTTTTAAAAAATGTGTTAGCATCTTGAATGGCCATCTGAATAGAAAACTGGGATAAAAAAGCTGTTGGAGATTTAACCCACCAGGAATTTGCTTAATGCCTTTAAAAGCCATGCTAAGCTCACAGCATGACTATACCTCCCGGCAATTTGTTCCTAGGATAAAATATATTTCACGACAAGCAAAATATGTTCTTTTGTTTCACAAAGTTGCCATAATCCCCCCACTTTCATTTTCCAAAAAAAAAATGCAAAACCAGACATTTCTGGAAAGTAACATTATTTTAGGAGTCAGAGAGAAAATTCGAAGCTCAGATTTTACGTCTTCCTACCCCACCACTTGTAAATTTTCATTTCTATTTAAGCGACACATTTTTCATAGAACCCAGCTAATGCCTGATAGCAGAGAAAGCAGAACTGTGCTTCTGAGCATGGAGGATCTATCTATATGCTTTGATTAATAAGAGGAACTTCCCTCTCATAGGTGCTTGGTGGACAGAGGAGATATTGCAGCAAAACAATAAAAACATATGAAGAAGCGTTTCAGGAACTGGGAATGGCTAGTTCAGTGAAGAGAAGGACCAGGGGTGACATGATAGCAGAAGGGGCCAACCTGTTTTCCAAAGCATCTGAAGGCCAGACAAGGAATAATGGAAAGAAACTGATCAAAGAGAGATTCAACCTAGAAATACGTAAGGAGAAACTTTCTGACAGTGAGAGCAGTCAACCAGTGGAACAGCTTGCCTTCAGAAGTTGTGGGGGCTTTCATCACTGGAGGCTTCCAAGAAGAGACTGGACTGCCATGTGTCAGAAATTGTATAGGGTTGGACTAGATGACCTACAAGGTCTCTTCCAACTCTGTTATTCTATTCTATTTTATACTTGGGATCACCAGCTACCTTAAAAGGTCTCTATGTTCATCCATGAGTCACCTCCACCATGGAAGAGTTTGGAGTGATCAAAGTATCCCATCCTTGTCTCAGATGCCCAACTCCTTGCTTTTAAACAAGCTCTGTCTAGACATGAGTGTTTCCCCCTTAATTCTATGCTGTCATCAACAGCTGAGGTCAGCTGTAGACAACAAAGTCCTTCCAAAAGTGTTCATTAACGGCTTTCAACACGGGAAGCTGTTTTTCAGTAATTATCTCAAGTACCCACCAACCCCTTTTGAGTCTCTGCAGTAGCTTGACATTTGGAGAAGAACCGATTACAGGAGACTTAAATCATCTGCTAGTGAGAGCAACTGTCAGTTCTATGTTCATCCCCTGGGTGCTCCACCATCTGGGCAAAAAGAGTCCCCTGACACTTCAAAGCAGCTCACATATGGCTTCTGCCTATAGAGCCCATTATTTGCTAGTTTATGCCCCAGGGTGCTTCCAACCTGTCCAGATGCAGCAGGAGAGCAAAAGAGAAATTGATCAAACCAAAGAGAATGCAGGGAGAGAATCAAAGTTTCTATCCACTCTATAGAAGTGAGATGAAGCTTACCCCCCTCCTATAAACATTGTTTTTCCAGTTAATCTAGGAAACTGCCCAAAACCAGCCTATCCCTATACTGGAGCACTGTATATAGGAGCAACCAGTTGTGCCTGGAGGCACCAATGTCCTTACAGACACACCTCGCTTTTTGTATACCTCAAGTTCTTTTACTCTTGAGCGATGTGCATTTCTGCCAAGGCTCAGAAACAGAGTCAGGGATACAAAATGTTTTATTTCTACTTTTGCATTCATTTGCCTCTCAAGCTGTAAAGAAACAGATTTCAATAAATGGGGAGCAACCTTCTGACAACCCATGAATGGATCCAACCGTGCAAATGGCCCATTTCACTCTCTCTAGTCCACCTGACTCTATACGTCTACTACGCTGGCTTTATTTCACGACTGAAATAAACGGTTGACTGATGCATATACTTCCTGGGAGGACTTTGCTGCAGGTATGCTCATGTTCTTCTCCCTATCCTGATTCTGTTTGGCCAGGGCAGTTTTCACTGCTGCTGCTAGGATGGATTCCTATGGAGCTACTGATGTTTTAACCTAGGAAGTATGTGAAAAATTACCGAGTCCCTTTTGCGAAAATAGGGGTTTCTTTAAGGGTGTTTTTGGACAGGACAATCCACCCAAGCATGGGTCTCCCAGCCAATCTGAACATTAGATTGATATGTGGAAATGAGACTTCCCAATGGTCAGGACAGCAATCAATAACACAGATCCAATACATATCCTTTGACATTTAACAGCTGACATAGGGTCATTTATTTATAGCAGCATCCCCATATTTTCAAAGCACTCTCTGAAACACTGCTTTATTAATATATTACTAAAGATGGCTTTTTCATTTAGCCATAGCCTTAACTGCGTGCATTTACAAACGCAGAGACCAATTTCTCAATTAAAAGAACTTACGTCTTTCCTGCCAGCTCCTGTGTAGAGTAACTACCTATTTGGAAAATGATCAAATACTGTACAAAAGCTAGAATCCAAAGAGAAGAAGTTGGGAGGGAAATTATTTAATTATTACATTTATTAAGCCTGCCTTCTGATCTTTTCTTCTAGAGGTTAAGGCAACTCACATGGAAAAAAAAAGAATATTAAGCATCACAAAGAATACTGTGCATAAAGAACAAGCAAAAACCATAGAGCTGGAAGGGGACATTTAGGTCAGTGGGTCTCATTTCTTAACTCTGGAATCCAGATTAAAGCATTTCTGACAGATGGCTGTCCAGGTTGTCTTAAAGCATCCTGCAAAGAGAGAGGCACTGCCTTTTTAGATAATTGATTCCACTGTCAGACTGCTCATTTAATTAGGATGTTTTCCTAATCTTTCAACTGGAAACTGCTTTCCTATAATCTAAATTTGACACTAGTGCATTGCACAAGATTTGTATAAAAAACACAGGTTTTCACTTCTGTGTAATATCCTTTGAAATAATTGAAAAGAGCCATCGCATTATTATTCTCTTCTTGGGATTAAATTTATCCAACTCCCTTTCAATTTCTCATTATAAACATTAGCATTTAGTCTAATCGTTTTCTTTGTTGTTCTCCTTTATATCTGTCTTAGTGCGGTGTCCAGAAATTTTTTTATTTCTTATTTACGGGTATTTCTATACTGCCCAATTCAAATAATTTCTGGTGGTTTAGAATAATACTCTTCCGCAACAAAAAATGAGTTAACCTAAAAAGGCTGCTGGGTAAGAATCTGCAGAAGGATAGACAGGCAAGCACAATCTAGGCTTGGCGCAGGCTTGTTCGTGAGACCAATCATAATAACTTTTTGTCTTTCACCACCATCAACTCTAGCCAGCTCTTCACTCACTTCGTTTCCCAGAGCTCCTCAGCAAATCCAGGTGTTCCCTGGAATTTATGATTGACAAGAGGCTGCTGAAAAGCAATTACATCCAGCATGGCCATCTCCATATTCTAAAGTGCAGCCAGTCTCATGGCAGAATAAAGTGGAATAATTCTTTCCCATAATTCAAAAATTAAATAACTGATGCAGCCCAAGGTTATTCTTCTACGAAAAGTCATGTTCAGTTTATGTTGTAAGGCCAGCATTCAATAAAATTTGTGTGTGTGTGTGTGTGTGTGTCAGTCATAGCTAAAAGAATGCAAATCATTAGCTAACCCCTTCATTGTATAAATCCCCCATTCCTATGAGAGTAACAATGCATATAAAATATGACCTCTCCCATTGGCTTGGAAATTTAACTTCCAGACAAAGGATGTGTGTGTGTGTGTGTGTGTGTGTGTGTGTGTGTGTGTGTGTGTGCTGAAAGTACATAAATACTAGCATGCTCTATTGAAAAATAGGTTTTAAAAGCATTCTGAACATTTCCCCAAAGGGAGTGCAGAGACAAAATAGGTAATAGATAATTGGACCTGCCTTTGATTAAAAAGGGCCACTGGAGACAGAATCTGCATTTGCATGCCTGTGCAAATGTAACTTGCCTTGATTGGTAGTACAAAAGGATAGTTCAAGCAGCACATTAAGGGGATGAAAGATCTGTGCCAAGACAGTTTGTTTATGAGCCCTGAAAGACAAGCCAGTCACTTGCCAGTACCCTGGTTTTATTTGCACTATTTGGCAATGTGCAGATTCATTTCCCTGACACTGGGTGCCTCCAATTCAATTATTAAAGCCTCTTTTTGTACCCCCCCCCAATGGCTAAGTAAAGGATTTGTCAGTAGAACGTGCTCTGAACTAATATTAAGGGGGGAGGACTCCTTCCATAGCTACACTCGGAGGGCATTACTCAGCCAAGAATTCCTACTGTGGGCAATCAAAGCTGCTCCTGTAGCTGAAGGAATGGAGAATGAAGCTCTTTGGGCCTTGGTTTATTCCTAGAGCTGAAAAGAAGAGGCTGATACAGCCTTCGTATCTTCTTCCTCTTGGCCTTCAATCTGCCCCATCTTCTGAGAACAGAGATACATTGATCTCCATCTGAGAAGAGGCTGTGCAAGCTAAATTCATTAACATTATGATCTATTGCAAATAGAGGTTTTTGTTATTTATCCATTTATTAGGCTCTGTTTGAAATTGACTGAGTGGTTCAGTCATTTGATAGAGTGCCTTAGTTTATAGTAAGTCATCATGTGGTTGCTCTGGTCGTAGTGCTTTGTGTGAACCAACTATTGTGGTTTGTCAACCATGGCTTCTGGCTTAATGTATTGTGTAAACTCCAGCCCTTATGAAGCTAGACATTCATTTATCCTATGACTTACAAGAACCTATATTTGATAGGATTCTATCTTTATGATTGGATTCTGACAATCTACTTTGGACTAAATATTTTATCAATTCATAAATTATGTATTAGTCTTACAAGGGGAGGATGCCAATCCTTGTTATTTCCTAAGATTATTGATGGAGCCTCGCTGGGGCACTCTGAGCAATAAACATTATGCTAAATAGAGAATAGCACCTGATCAACTTTCTCTGGATCCTGAAGCTAAGAGAAGTTGAGGTTTGATTCGTTCATGGATGGGAAAGCATTAGAGAATCTGAATGCTACATACTTCAATGGCAAGTAGAAAACATATCCCCAAAGAAGACATGACAGACTATTTCCAAACCCCTGCCAATAAAATGACATGAATGTCTCATAAAAGTGAACTCATATTGAAAGAGACATTAACTTATTTAAAGGCTGCTATCTGCTGTGCAGTATACTAACTTCCTGTTTAAATGTTGTTTGTTTTAAACTTAAAGCATCAGTTGGCTGACAGATGCCAAGAGTATCTGCAGGCCACTTCATTGCCATCAACATTACTTTCCTTTTGAACCAGTATATACATGGGAAAATTTGGGGAGGAGGGGGAGGGGAAGGACAGGATAGAGTAGAGTAGAGTAGAGTAGAGTAGGCCAGTTCTTAAAATAAAAATTGTAAATATCCATTTCATATCACTCCTAACAGCATTAAGCTCTTTAAAAAAGACTATTAGACACAACACAAAGCTAAGTAAGTAACATACCCCTATTGAAGTATGGATTGTTCCTTTTTACAGTACTGTGCCACAAGTTCCTGTTTCTTCCTAATGCTTCCTACCACCCACTGACACTGAGTCTGATGTAAAGAAATCTGCCTTTGAGCACAGACTCCAACCCCTTTGCTGGTTAGTGTCAAAGGAGAAAAGAAACAAAACAAATCCAAAACAAGATTCTTGAGATTAGGATGGAAAGCTGACAAAAAAGAAAAGAAAGACGATGTAAGAATATATTCTGAAGTCCTGCAGAGAAAATGGCTATGCAGCTACCAAAAACAAGGAATGGGGATTACAAGCCATATGTGTATACATTTAAAGAAACTTAGTAGTTTCTGTATGTAACAATAGCTCAAGAAATTCCCCATGGCAGCTGCCTGGTTCCTTTCCCTACTTCGTTATGTTTTTTTTAACTTTTTAACACAATTATGTGAAAAAGTTGGCATGCTTTAAAGCAAAAGATCCAGGCACTAATATATTTATTTCCAAGAATGGTGCTGATTGTTTTGTGGCCCCTATAAGTTTCCTTAGAAAATAACAGGGCTCTGGAGTTCTTTGTGCATCCAGAGTTTGATTGTTTGCTTGCAGATGCTTCATTATCCAACTAGGTATCATCATCAGTGCTAGTGAGTATGAAGTTTGCTCCCTGTTTACATACAGTAATTTGCTCTGCAAGAATTGGTGCGTTTGGGGTTTTTTCTCTTGGTTATTTCTTGATCAAGGTATTGTTTTCTGCTTTATTGTTTGTCTGATGTTAATCCCTGCTTATCTCTGAGTATTGGCTGCTGGATTGGTGTTCTGTGTTGGTGTTCTGATGTTTTATTTTTCATTGGTCCCTTCTTAGCTTTTTGTCCTCTCTTTTGAATAGTATGTAAATATGGTTTATTTCTAGGTTTCTGTTGATGACTGATTTATTTGGATGCCTAGCTCCCAAATTCCCTAGCTTTGTGTAGGAGGCTCAGAGTCAAAACTGTGACTGATCTGTCCATGTGAGATTAATGTGTTCTCATTCTGTCTTCTGATTGCTAGTTGGCATTCATGGATGTGCTCTGCTACATAGTGGCAGTTGCAATCCATACACTGTATCTTCCTGTTTCACACTGCATTCACTGTCTTCAGTCCTTACACTGTGTTCTCCCTCATTGTATTCACTCTCATCAGTTGGAAGTAGCTTCGTTGGAACTGTGATCGTTAAATTTGCAAATGATACTACAGTATTAGGTCTCATTACAGGTGGAGACGAAACAGCGTACAGGGGGGAGGTTCAAAAATTATCCTCATGGTGCCTAGAAAACATCCTGCACTTGAACATCAGCAAGACAAAGGAGATGGTGTTAGACTTCCGGAAGAAGAGAGAGGAACACAACCCACTTTACACTGAGGGGGACTGTGTCCAGAGTTTCCTCCTTTAAATTCCTGGGAGTCTCCCTCAGCGAAGATCTCACCTGGAAAATCAACACAACCCAGGTGGCCAGAAAGGCCCACCAGAGACTCCATTTCCTCAGGGTCTCGCAAAAGAATGAATGATGACAATGACTGATGACCTCCTTTTACTGGTCCACTATAAAAAGCGTCCTCTCATATTGCATTACGGTGTAGTATGCTGGAAAGACATTACAGGGGATGATGAGCACAACACAAAACATTGTGGGCTGTTCCCTGATACCACTAGATGACATCACTAGGGCTCACTGCCTTAGAAGAGTGAGGAAAATTCTCAGGGACGACTCACACCCCGGTCAGCACTTCTTCACTCTTCTACCATCAGGTAGGAGATATAGAAGCATAGCCAGCCACACCAACAGGCTGAAGAACAGTTTCTACCCGTGGGGTGTCAGACTCCTGAATGGAAAATAACTTCATGCCAACATAGGATGACAGACTTGCGGGCCTGGCATGTGTACAACAAGGTTACATAATGCAATAAGATTGGGACTGGGTTAGGGACTTCGGTCCTCACTGTGAGTTGTGTTGTGGGGGGGAGGGATTGCACGAAGGGAGGCTCAGCCAATCTCGTTGTACACATGCTGTACTCTGACAATAAAAGTAATAGTAATAATAATCATGGAAGTGAGCTCACCTGCCCAGAAAAATGAGAAAAGGAAATTGAGATGTCAGAAGGACCATTCTATGGGGCTACAGGACATGCCAGAGAACTATACCACTAGAAACAATTTGCCTCTTTTTTCATATATAATGACATGGCTTATGTATCTGGGCATCAGTTGTATATTTCATGGTCCTGATGACTAGGAGAAGGTAGGCAACACAGATACATATCCCAGTTCAAGCCAGCAGTCCAATGTACCAGTGATGGGATTCAAATTTTTTTATTACCGGTTCTGTGGGCGTGGCTTGGTGGGCGTGGCAGGGGAAGGATACTGCAAAATCTCCAGTCAGAGGTGGGATTTGCCGGTTTTTGGAACTAGTCAAAATTTCTGCTATTGGTTCTCCAGAACTGGTCAGAACCTGCTGAATACCACCTCTGCAATGTACTGTTTTCTGTCCTAATAGCCACTCCCTATTTTATTTCATATTACAATCCATCTTATTAAATTTAGCACTCTTCAAACATTAGCATGAATGAAAAACATTCTGCCTTCTCTAACATGCTCCTTTGCAGAATTAAAGCCAAAATTTCAATTCCAATGATAGGTGTTTCCAAAAAAAGCACTAATAAAGGTAAGCCTTAAGGTTGCATTGGATGCCTATATTAAAAACTACCAAGATCAAAGACAGATACCACAACCCAATATTTGCATTAATATATCCACTTCCCTCATTTGATTCCCCCTCTAAATTCCAGATCCAGTAAACCTTAACTGTCTCATAGACAGCAGCAAGGGGAAAGGCACTCAATGCTAGTGTAATGTGAGACTTAGACAACAGAGTGTTCACTGACCTGATCATTATTTTCAAATTAAAAAGTGCACAGAGGGCAGATAATTCCATTAACATGTCTGTGTACAATTACTGAATGCAGAGATAATGCTGCAAACATTCCGACAAAGCAGCTATCTTCATTAGGATTCCTTTCGGATGGTTTAACCCTCTCTGACTAGTCTCCTAACTGAACTAATACTCAGAAAAGCCTGACAGATTTTTTTTTATCTCTCTCTTTTCCTTAAAAGGAAGAGGTTAATCCTTATTAGAGCATCCACTTTAAGTCACTGGAAGCAGCACAGAAAAGAGGCAGCATGTGCAAAATGTCAGCTGAGGCTCTCAGGCAAAGAGACACACCCACCTTTGTTACTCCAGCTACAGAGAGATGCATTAAAATGACAACAGTGGAGGTGTGCAATGAGTTCTTTCCATGCAATAGCCAAATATTAAGGCACAGAGCACATGAACTAAGAGAAAGAAAAGGCCAAGCATCCTTCTCCCTGATTAAAATTACAGGACATTATTTTCATTCCCAATTCATTCCCTCTGTTTCCTGCATTCCCCTCATCCCAACCCATAAGTACAGCCTTCTCTGAGTGAGAGGGGAAACAGGATGAGCATATTCCTCCTCATTCATTAGATCTACACTGTTTATAACAAGGGTGTCAAACTTGCAGCATCACAGCGGCATCACATGACATATTGGGACTTCCCCCCCCCCTTTCGCTAAACTGGGTGGGGGCAGGGCCAGCACTTGACACATCTGGTCTGCGGGCTGCGAGTTTGACACCCTTGCTCTATAACCTTTAATCCACATTCCCAAAGCTGAGCACTCTCCATATGAGATGGGATTGCTTCTTCTAGAGAATATCCAATACATCTGGAAGGTATAAGTCAGGGGTCTTCAAACTTGACAGCTTTAACACTTGTGGACTTCAACTCCCAGAATTCCTCCCCAGTCATGTTAGCTCAGGAATTTTGGGAGTTGAAGTCCACAAGTCTTAAACTTGCCAAGCTTGAAGATCCTTGGTATGAGTGCTCCCCTGGAGAAGGCAGCATAAATTTGTGCATCCCATTGCTTTTTCTTTTTTGCTTCCCCACCTCTGATATCAGTCACATCTGTATTTGAGACAGGGGGGTTCAGCACTTGAAATAACAGGATGTCAATCCTGTTTTTCATATACTGTAGAAAATAACACTTGACCTGGAATAACAACCACAAAGGATAGCAAAATGAGATCTTTCTTCAGATTGCTATTACCAGTTAGGAATGTTTTGGAGTCGAATGAATATACAACTTTATTTTACAGTAAAGTATTATAGTCTTTTCAGAAAGCAATGCCTGCAGAACATGTCTCTGTGGAGCTGCTGCCAGGACTGAGAATATGCTGGTGTCTGTTAAAAGAACACAACTGACAACTAGATCATAACACACCAGGTTGTTGTTGTTTATCCTTATCATTTTTGTTTGTTCACTTGTATGAGAATAATAACAACAGTAAACTTAAGCTGCCATGCATCTTTGTTCTTTTCGACAGGGGTACAAATTGAGTCCAGTGAAAAATGGCCAAGGTAAGCCTACCCAAGGGCTGAAACCTACAAAGTGTGTTCTCCAGGAATTTTCAAGATGGGAGCCAGACCTATCATTTAGGTTTTGCAAATTGTCCTTTTGTCTTTTTATTGGATGACAGAGTTAAAAAGCATTCCTCTAAGACGAAGCAAGAATGAAGTATTCGCTCTGGGATCTGGTTTAAACCAAAACTGCCATTAAGTTGAGTTACTAATTTTGTATCTTTCTATAGGAGACAGTGTGCTATGGTAGAATAAATATAGCATCTTTGCCTAACAACAGACACTGGTTCTGTTGTACACCTAATCCCTAACAGAATTACATTCTTACTTTTTCATACTCTTAACTTAGGAAGGTCTAATTCCCAACTTTCTCAGATATACAATCTACAGTAATTTACCAGTATCAGTAAAGAAATCCACTCTCGTCACAATAGCATTCAGAAATCTTTTCCCCTTTTGATATTTCTATAGTAAATGGAAATCTTGGCAGGAACTCAGATGATTCCTCATTATTATATCAGAATCTGCCTTTGATCCATTACAGTCCTCCTTAATGTGTTGGGACTACAATTCCCAGAGATTCTATATAATATCAGTAAAGATTGCCATTCTAGTAGAGCTAGAAGCTACCAAATTGGAGGAGATGTTCTGACAGGAAATTAATGATCTCAATTCTGGGTGAACATGGTATATAAGTAGATGAACATTTTATTTGATTACAGCAACATTTTTATAATCTGCCATGGGAATTGGGGCCCTTCAAACAATCTTACTGGAGTCTTTGGATAAAGGCACTTATAAGTACATAGGAACATTTTTTTCTATGCTTTACTTTCTATATAAAGGTTAGTGTGTTTGACTTTTACATAAATACATATTTATTTAAGCTAAGAATGTTTTACCTTTATGTTCCAAGGCAACAACACATATTTACTTTCAAGCACATCACTCTAGTCTTCCTTTTATAAGACTCATGACTTTAAAATGAGGTTGAATTTTACCTCGGCAGTTTGGAGAACAAAAGACTACAGGGCAGAAAAGGGCAGGTGATTTTTCACAGCCCTGGCAGATAATTTCCATTGTTTTGTTCAGCATCGTGCCATTATTTTAAAAAAAGAAAAAGGAGCAGATGATGGCTGCAAAATGTTCAGTTATTCCAACAGATTGAAACGCTTCAGGCCAAAACAATAGTTCTCAAATATAAACAAGAACAAATATGAAAATGCACACTAGCTATTCTTATGACACTGATAGTTATTGATAGGCTGGTACAGCAATATATTATCTAATTCTTCTCCCTGACCTTGGATTGCTGCCTGACAAAGACTACTACTGGGTATCCTAAGCTTCAAGCACTCAGAGAGGTCTCAGAAGTCTACTTACTAACAGCAAGCTACTAGTGTTCCATCAGTCTGATTCAGAGATAGACAGATGGCTGCTGTATACAAATATCCAGAGCTAGGTGGGATGCAGTTGTCTTACATGACAACTGCCCCACATGTGCTCATTTCTTTCATGTACCACCCACAAACATCTATCAAAATAGAACAGCCTCGATAGTTGCTTGCTCTTGTACATGCTGACTTCCTACGTGCTGTGGGCTTTAAAACTCCATCATCTGTTGTATTACCCACATAAGAATAATCCTTCAAAACACCTAACTACAAATATGCACAGGATACTGCCCTGTTCAGGCTTCACTGAACACGGCATGGCTTCCTTTGTATAAAACACAAAGAGGTTTGCTCTGACCATATTTCATACAAAGCCTCAGCAGCTCCTAATTCTGAGCCAGGATAGATGATTTATCTAGCTCCTTAGTGTCCAGAATGACAGGCAAAATCTCCCCAGAGTTTAAGACGAGAGTCTTTCTCAGTCCTATCATCAACTGCTCCATCAAGTAGGCAGTCAGTTGAGGCACAGTTCTGGTCTGATGCCTGAAGAGACACTTTGCTGTGTCTAACATGCCTAAGGTGGCTCTTTAAAATACTTGACACCTTGGACACACCCTACCCACAAAGAGAGATCCTCAAGAGTGATTGATACATTATTGATTGATACATTGCAGCACCTATTTAGGCCATCTAAATTTGTCCTGGCCTAAATAGCCTTTTAGAATGATGTTCTTAGAGCAATCTCCAGGAAGGCAAGCAGCACTGCTATTGGATAAAGGAATGCAGAGAGAAGCACATATAACGAGGCAGGGAGACTAAGGCAGATCGTCCCGAGTTACATGTGCCAAAAAATAACCTGGGAGTATCTGATCTCAACCTTCTTTCTCAAAATCCCAGGCCATTGCACAAAACAGGAGTATTATGGTATTAGACTTGAGGACATTTAATTGTCTTAACTTTAGGATTTCATCTTCATCCAGAATCAGAATTCTGAGATTTAAAAACTGCATGCAAATCAAATCCAATTGCTTGACATTTTGTTTCACAATTTGTGTAAGCAGTAAGAAAAACTAATCTATTCCACTCAATAGACTAAATAGCTGGAAGATTACAAGATTGCAATATCCACCAGGATTACATATACTCTTTTTTTTGCTGCCATAAAAATTTAACTTTAGTGTAGGGTCCTGGTGCTGGGCTGTGGCCATTGGGAACTGGGCTGTACAAATGACATGTGAGCACACAAAGCTGCATTTGCACAAGAGGTGTGTGCATGTGCAAAACCATTTCCTTTCCTCCCACTGCCTCCACCGCCGCCAGTCCACAGAGCCAGAAAGATTGGGGACTGCTTTCTTACTGGCTTATTATAATTTTTCAAAAAGCTTCAAATTTGAAACTCTTTCTGGATTAAATATCAAGCTGGAGTAGAATCATAAAACAGCATAATTTTGTCTACTACTACTTCTCTGCAGTTAAAATATCTTTACTGGATTGAGGATACATCAAGGTCAACATCCTGTTTTCTAAAAAGACCAGTTAGATTTACAGCTTCATATTAAGACAATGGATCTCTTCTGTTCTGACTATCATGAAAATATAAAGGCATGTGATGTTTTCAATAACCAAAGTATCTAAAAACAACTTCTGATGTTTAGACTTCTCTTAAATATATTTATGAGGAAGTGACCTAGGACATATGCTTTGCAAACGAAAGAAGAAAAATATATTGTTTATAGTTCACAGTAGGGTTAAGATATGCTCTTTTATTAAACCTTAGATTCCGATGGCACTTCAAGTATAGGTTTACCATTGTATCAGTTTATACAAAACCAGGTGCTTCTGACTCTTAGTACTGATAAAACATTCTTCAATAAAACAAAAACCTGACACAATATAAGACAACTTCCTATGATTCTCATATATATTCAACAAGTTTCAATTGGGCTTATACCATGGCCTGGATTTCACCTCCCCTAAACACCTCATTAACTGAGAATTATGGGAATTGAACTTGGAGAAAAACAGCTTTAGTAAAGACTGCTATGTGGCAGTAAAACCCTTGAAAAAAATTTATTACACAAAGTATGCTAAAATATAATTTTATACAACACATATTTAGGCTTTTGTGATCATTCTAAACCACAATACTGACTCAATGAATGCCAAACTTTTAACACACAGCCATATGTTGTTGATGGGGCTTGGAGCCTTCTAATTTTAATGCCAACTTCGTCTCTGCAGCAAATTCATACATTTGATTATTAATGCCAGTTCAGACTTTCCCACCATATGGTTCACCAAATTACTGACTGCTAAAAAGCCGTTTCTAAGCAGCCATATTAAGGATTCTTCATAATGTAAATTTCCAATAAATGCTGTATCATTTTACAGAATCAAAAGCATTTTCTATCGGCATGGTTCGTTTTCTAAAATGTTGTAAGCAATGAGATTTTTGGAAACATAATGAGTCAAAATCAACCTTTTGATGTTCTGTCTAATAAGCTGAAAATCTTTTCTAAGCCTTCGGCTTTCACTTGGAAAGTATATATCCTTATTTTAACCCTTCTCTATATTTTAGACTATGTGAGCATAATCTTCCTTCCCTCTGACCTCTGTTATTATTTTTTTAACTGGACAGTTTCAAATGTTCCTGACAAGTAAACCTACCGTTTCTATTTAAGATGAGTTTGTTTAAATTGGAATATAAGTATGTTTCTTCTTGATGGGACTTATTTCTCCTCTCAACCTTTGTCAAGTGTCAAGTATCTTCATTTAGACTTGGAGTGAGTGGAGTGCCTTCATGCTTGGTGTTCTAATACAGAATTCGCCAACCTTTCTGACTTTGTGGATTGGTGTGGGGGGAAGAGGGGATGGTTCTGTGTGAAGGGTGAGCAAGCAAACATGTGCAGCTGCATTTGTGCAAGGGGCAGGCACATGATTGCCCGTTGCTTGTGCAAATGCAGCTGCATGTGCATTGCTCATTGTTTGTGCAAGTGGGGATGCATACACACACACACACACACACGCATGCTCACCCATCCTTTCCAGGACCCAGTTCCAAACGGCTCAAGGCTTGGTAGTGGGCCATGGCCCAAAAGTTGGGAACCCCTGTTCTATTACACACTTTGAACAATAGAAAAGTCAACCGGCTAAACTACTTATTGCCTGGAATACTGACTTAAGCAGCCCTTTGTCTGGGCTGTGAAAATCTGAATTACCTCTAGATGACAGAAAAAGATTTTTGTACCTGTATGCCACCTTCTAGAGGAAGGCTGACAAACTCACGGTCCATCACGCACTGGCCACAGCCACTCCTGGTTTAGTAAAGGGGGAGGAGTTGTGATACATCATGTGATGATACCCTGATGGTGTGAGTTTGACACCCCTGTTCTAGAGGTTTTCTGAATTTTTTCAGTCCAGGTTGGGTCTCATAGCAGCAGATAATTTCCGCATGCGCTGTTCTGAAAATAGCAATGTTTCTAGTGGGAAAGTAATAAAAATACCAAGATCCTGAATTCTTGGATGATGAAAAGGATACAGCTATGTTAAATCAATAATATCAAACAATCAGTATTATAGATCAGCAAGAATAAACATTGGAGAGCAGATAATTCACAGTGTTTTAGCTTTTTATTAAAATAGTGGTATCTATCTCAGATTATCTTGAAATCATAGAGCTGGAGAACAATTCTTATTTATTTCCTTATTGCTATGGAGCCTCACAAAACCTGAAGATGTGGGGTGGGGTGGGCTAAACTGAATAACAAAATCATCTCTTGATAAACCAACATAAAATAATCTTGCATGTATTAAACAAAGTATGCTAAAATACAATTGTATACAACACATATTCTAGAAAAGAGAAAGCAAGAAAGAAAGAAAGAAAGAAAGAAAGAAAGAAAGAAAGAAAGAAAGAAAGAAAGAAAGAAAGAAAGAAAGAAAGAAAGAAAGAAAGAAAGAAAGAAAGAAAGAAAGAAAGAAAGAAAGAAAGAAAGTTAATTAATATTCCTTCCCTTGAATCTCTTGTTTTTCTTCTTCTCTCGTGAGTTGACCATAAGGCAGCTCTGGGATTTAGAGCGAATGTGATGTGCTGCTAACTGCTAACATAATGAAGCAGTTTCATTCCAAAATTGCTTGACATCCTTTTTTTTTTCCTTTTACACTGCCTGCTCAGTGTAGAAAATATCAGGAAGAAAAGAGCATCCCTTTAGCTCTTGACAATTATGTGAGCGTGCACACACAAGAGTAGTATGTGTGTGTGCGGTGAGTGATACAGGGATTACAAGTTTCTTGGCAGGAAAAGGCACAGAAGCATGCAATTTAAGCAATTAATTTGGGCTGAAGAGGGAAAGTCACAAGTCCTAGTGCCTCTTTTGGGATTTGGGATATATATATGTGGGTGTAGCAAGAAAGCCCTTCAGGCCTGTTCTCCAAATGACATCATAAGTAAGATATGTACCAGGGAAGAATGCAGCAATTATTTATTTTTACATATTTGATTTATGACCATGACCTACATGGGGGTCCTGGTGGTTGTGCAAATTATGGTATAATAACTCAAATTACCATTAAACTTTCACCTCATTGATTTGCTTAGTGGATTTGGTAAATACTATCGATCTAAAGAATACACGTACCCTATTTTTTTTATTGTATTAACTACGTTAAGGAATAACAATAAGAAAAATTAGCATTTCTTACTAACTATCTCCACTTTAGCCAAATATGCTATGCAAGGTTAGTTATTTGGTGAACTCCAGAGTCAAGTGAGGACATCTGGAGAGCTTTCTATAGCCTCTTATGCTCTTGCTAGGGTAAAAGGTGGCTCAGCCAATAAACTGCACTAAGCATAATGGGGCTTCTTAATCTGTGGAAATTCGTGGAAATGTCTATGGAGATTCTCAATCATCCAGGTCATGGTTGTCCCAAAGATGCTTTTTCAAAAGGCAACTAGGCTTTCTTGGTTTGTTCCTTGAAATGTTTTGCTTTTCATCCAAGGAGCTTTTTCAGTTCTTCACATTTTGGGACTCCATGGAAATTACTCCGAATATATATATCCTTCACCAAGGGCAGGCGGGAGGATAAATATGTTTGATTTGGTGTATCCTGCACTTAAAACCCAGATTCAATAAATACAAAGGGATGGTAGAAGATAAAAGAAGTTAAAGGAAAAAAGAATTAAAGGATAGGATAAAGGAAAAATTAAAAACAGATATAATAAGAAAAATGAGGACATCAGAAGAAAACAATATGGCTACACAAAAAGCTTAGAAAAGAACCAAAACAAAAAATCACATAGAGAGGAAAATAAAAAAAAGACCAATTCACAAAGGAAGAGCACAACAGTAGTACAGAACTGTGAATCTGGTGTCAGGAAAGGAAAAGTCCAGAATGAGCTGAGGTTGGGAAAGGATGTTAAGAAATTCCCCTTTACAAATGGACAGACAAAAAAAAATAAAGAAAAAGAAGCAGTTTAACCAGTTGTTTTAGTAAAGATAGCCCACATGTTTCCAAATAACAATGGAAAAGCAGAACACACACCTTTGAAAGCAGTCAGAACTTTCACAGTGGTTGCGAAAGATTAGAGAAATGGGATGCAAATAACAGAATGAAATTCAGCAGAAACATATAATACAAAGGTTATTCAGTTAGGAAACAAAAATTGAATGTGCAAATATAGGATAGAAAAAGTTTGCTTGAAAGCAATATGGGTGAAAAAGATTTCGGAAGAGCAGTTAACTGAAAACTGAATGTAAGCAGAAGTGGGATGTGGCTGCCAAATTTCCCCAGTCTTATGCTGCCTCAATTGAAGTATAATTTCCAGGTCACTAAAAGCAATTGTTCCACTTGATGAGTTACCGTTAGAGTCAGTTCCGAGCCTTATTTTAAGAAGATTATTGAGAAATTGGGGAAAGGGTTAGAAAAATGTAATGACAATGATCAGAGGACCTGAAATTAACTTCTGTGAAGACTGAATAATCTTAATATATTTAGCCTTGAGAACACATTATGAAGGGGTAATATATAGCACTTCATGTACCTGAAGTCTTTTCCATTATTTGATATTTCAAACTTGTTGATATGGAGGTATGTGGTTGCATGGATATTAAACCTGTTCTGAATGGTTTCTGGTTTCTGAATGAATTTCCATTTAAGACGATGTCAAATTCAGGTAATAACGAAATGCCATTATGAAAAATCCAAAAAAAAAAAAAAACAAGAACTAAACACCAGGCCTTACCTGTTTGGATGTAAAAATCCCAATTCAATCCCTGACATTTTCTAGTTTTAGTATATGTGGTAGTGGCATGTCAAATACCTCTATGTACAAATATCTTGAATAATACCAGTATTAAAAGGAAATACAATGAATTAGATAAGTCAACACTATATATTTATGGAAGGCACAACTGTTTCATTTCTAATAATTAGCAGAGATTAGATTAGATTAACAGAGTTGGAAGGGACCTTGTAGGTCATCTAGTCCAACCCCCTACTCAAGCAGGAGACCCTACACCATTTCTGACAAATGGCAGTCCAATCTCCTCTTGAAAGTCTCAAGTGATATTATTGTTAAAGCAATAACAAGAACAAAATAAATAGGAATATCAAAGTTTTCCTTCTTCAAATCATGCAGAGCACTAAACAGCAAGGTCATAGAAGATTAGTTTCAGTAGGTCAAATGTGGAGCAGAATGTGAAAAACATACAACTGAAAGCCAAAAAGATTTCTTACACAGTGCATATGTGAAAAGAGTATGGAAAAAACTAAGTCTAAAAACCATGAACCAGCATGCAGACAAAATAATCCAAGCAAGCTGAAAAATCTAAATCAGTTTCAGCAGAACAAAATCTTCTCTCCTTGTTCTATCATCCTGACCAGGTGGTCTACAGACTCAAAATGCAAACAATCTATCTGTCTTTTTTTAATGTTTTGTCTTTCTATTAGGAATGTTCTGGGCCTTTCTTAAGTAGCTTCTAAACCAGTAAATATTCACTTCACATTCAAAGAGTACTTTGAACATATTCAGATTGTTTCACATATATGATTTCAAGGTAGTGTTTTATTAAGTTAATTGAATGGTCCCTCTTTTGAATTATCCTACAAATAAGGAACTGAATACTAGCAGACAATTTTGCCATCACGATAAATCTAGAGAGGAGACCTTCAATCAGCTCCAGAAAACATGGTTGTGGGATGGAAGATCATAGACTTCAAATGAACACATCTGGAGTGGTACAAAGGAATCGTGTCTGCATAGCTATTTAAAATGGTAGACTAAGGGTCATTAATAAAAGATGCCTTCAGGCCAGTCTCTCTGCAAGCAAGCATTATCCAAGATGAACTACATTCAATGCAGAAGCAAAATTTAGACTCAGGATTTATGATTCATAGTTCAGTTTCTTAACTGTTTGATAAATCAGTGATCACTGATTTACCAGTTACTCTTTCACTACTCAGCCTCAGTAGTACACTGAAATTAGCAGATATTCTCTCCCATGTCCACCTCCATGCTACTTCCTCCTCCCTACAATTCAAGCAAATTTGGAAACACAGCAACCTTAGAAACACAGCAAACACCTATCAGCATGTGACCATTGAAGTTCTACAGTAATCTGTTATGCAGTCAGTCCACATTTTAGAGAACTGAAAACAGAACTCCAGGAAGTAGGACATGGCCTTACTTATTCCTCTGTATTCCCTGTTCTCCAGCTTTCTTTTTAAAAGCAATCCGGAATACTATGAAAAAAGCCTGACTGAGAGTTGAAGTCCCTATGTCTTAAAGTTTGAAAAATACTGCTTTAGATTCTGCAAATCTTAAAAGATGCCTACATTGTGAGGAACAAATGAATAGTTAACATTTCTATAAGGCCTAACTATTTTTGAGCATAATTTCAGATGCCGCAACTTCTGGTGATGGGAGAAATCTAATTGACTGAATAAAAACAGCAGAATTACTAGCCAATAGCAACTAAGATGTATAAATAACAAGCAACATTGTTTTGAAAGCACTATAGAAAGAAACCTCTCTTATTAGCTTATTCTCTATCTACAATATATCACCAGACTGCATCGTATCGCACACAGGCAAAGCTTTACTTGGACCATAATACTGCATTCTTGGCAACCGAGGACTTCATGACACAGGATGGGCAACACCATCAAACTGGGGCCATCAAAAATATCAAAAAGCCATAAAGGTTTCTGTTTGTATGACATTTTGTATCTAATAGACCTGCGATGGCACAGTGGTTGAATATAGTATTGCAGGCTAACTCACTACTTACTCCAGGAGTTCAATTCTGAGCTGCTCAAGATTAACTCAGGCTTCTACTCTTCTGAGGTAAAACAAGGACCTAGCCTGTTGAAGGCAATCAGAGGTGGGCTGCTGGGGGTTCGCAGGGGTTCGGGAGATCCTCTAGCTAAGATTCTGCACAGTTTGGAGAACCCCCAAATCCCACTTCCTGGCTGGCCCTGCCCACCCCTCCCCTCCCCTCCCCTCCCAGAAGTTCCCACATGGCCCGTTTTTGATGCAGGTAAGTGCAGGGCGTGTGCAGAGGCTCGGGGAGGGCAAAAAACAGGCCTCCCGGAAGTTTGGAAAAATCAGAAACGGGCCTGTTTCCAGCTTCCAGAGAGCTTCCGGAGCCTGGGGAGGCCATTTTTGCCCTCCCGGAGGCTCAAAGAAAGCCTCTGGAGCCCAGCTAGGGCAAAAACATGCCCCACACCGTGGTGCAGGAGGCTGAGTAGGCCACGCCCACCATGGCCACGCCCACCCAGCAACTGGGCAGAGAACCTATTACCAAAATTTTTGAAGCCCACCCTTGGGGGCAATATGCTGACTCTGTAAACCGCTTAGAGAGGTTTATTGGCTGTAAAGCCCTGTGAAGTGGTATGTAAGTCTAAGTGCTACTGCTAATAAAGATGACTTTAGCCTAGAGAATATTCCATACTGCTCCTTCATCAGTAAGTCCAGAGTTGCATGTTTGGATGCCTTCAAAGCCAAAACTTTCTGTTTGGAAAAAAATTATATTATCATCGAGATGGATGTTTTTTTTTGTTAGAATGAGAGTTCAAGCAATTTTCTAACTCCTTCCCCAGAATTGTGGTCCATTCCCAGAAAATGGGAATGATTACTAATGTTTCACTCTAGCAAAGTGAATACAGACACACACACATTATATTACATTACACACACACTGACTTGGTTGGAAGAACATTCTTGAGTAGTTTTTAACACCAGCTCAAGCAAGGAGCATGAAGAAAGCATTTTTGCCACACTTTGTAAAAGAAGTCCGGAAGAACTGAATTGCGGAAGTAATCTCTACCGGGAATTAATTCTGAGATAAGGCACAAACCTGAAAACTGAGCTGCAATGGAGAGTGAAGAGGAAACAATAGATCTTTAGATAGCTTTTCAAGTTTCCTCAAGTGATGCCGGTAAAAACATTGCAGCCATTAATAGGAATAGTTTTAAAAGAGAGGCTGAGGCATATAAATTAAGCATATAAAAAAAAACCTCCACTGAAATTCAGGCAGCTTAATTCGAGCACTATTCTCCATCATCCCCATCCCATACACAAATACACGGTAAAAAAAGGTACTTCTTATAGTTTTGTGGTCATTAATTAGAACAGAAGAAAAACTTAAGGTTATTGGTTAAAGTGAAGTTTATGAAGCAGGAAGCTTCGTTGAAATGGACGGAAGCTACACAGCAAGAGTTTCAACAATGATATTTCTGCTAATGTGGAAGCCCAGGAACCATCATAGAAGCAAATAGAGAACATGATTCCACTCATGTCACATGTCTCAGAAGGCTGTTCTGGCTGAGGTATCTCAAATTATAAAGTAAAGTCAGAATAAAGAAGAATGCATGAAAGGCAAAGGAACTGGTCATCAAATCATCTTTTGGTTAAATATTATCAAACTTCTGCTAGAGCAAAGCAAAACAATTTGTATGTTGACTCAGTCCTATGTATTCTATCATCAAGCTAGAGAAGAAGGTAAAAATTCTTTCAAAGAGCAGAAATTACAGATAGTCCTCGACTTACGACCACAATTTATGCTGTTAAGTGAAAAATTTGTTCAGTGAGTTTTGCTCTGTTTTATGACTTTTCTTGCCACAATTGTTAAGTGCACCACACTGTAGCTGTTAATTTAGTAACACGGTTGTTACGTGAAACTGGTTTCCCCATTGACTTTGCTTGTCAGGAGGTCTCAAAAAGAGATCTCGGGACACAGCAATGGTCATAAATAGGAACCAGTTGCCAAGCATCTGAATTTTGATCACGTGACTACAAGGATGCTGCAATGCTGTAAGTCTGAAAAATGACCATAAGTCCCTTTTTTTCAGCACCACTGTAACTTTGAATAGTCGCTAAATGAACTCCTGTAGGTTGAAATTCTGTAATTAGAATTTCAGTTTGGAATTACCACTATTACATTATTCTTCTCGATCAACCATATTTCTGGATTGTAATTAATCAAATCAAGAATTGGGGCAATACTGCAAAGACTGTGGATATACTATATTATATAGATAAACTAGATAAACAGATAAACCAGATCAACATTTCTGAACTGGGGCAACCCTCCAAATCTATTGGATATAATTTCCATAATCCACCGGTAAGCATAGCCAATATGCATATTCAGGGGTGCCAAGTCAAGGAAAGCTAAACTGGACTGGTGGAAATATTTCAGGACAAATTTGCACATGGATAAGCCAGATATAAAATCTTAAATTATTTAATCCAAAGTAAGACTGGAGCAGCATTTTAGTTGTATCTACACAACAGGTTAAACTAATTAACCCATTATTTGTATTTGCACAATACATTATATCTTGAACAAAGAAGAGAAGCCAAATTTTCAGAAAAACCTAAGCAAGCTAAAGACTAACCCAATTTATCATATTATGTGAATGTCACTTTTTTCCCTTTTGTTCAATCTTCTTGGAGAATAATAATTAATAGGCCTTTAACTCTGCTAAATATTCTGTGTAAAAGCAGCCTCTGTACTGCAGCTACACTCAAAACAAGTTAATGCTAACTTCCAAAGTTTCTAATTCAGATACAGTAAATGTTTCCATCTTTCTCTGCATCTTTTCCTCTATATCCACAAGATTATGGATTCATGAACTCCACCCAGAGCTGAATGATACATACAGGTGAACAGCCACAATTAAAGCATATAATTGATTACTGTAAATGAACACTTCTAGACCATATAAAACTGTCTCTTGATGAGGGGAATTCCAGAATGCATCTATGAAAAATCAGAATGGACTTTCCAGTGATCATCTGTTTTTCAGTTGTTTCTGAGTCAGAATAATGCAGCATTTGCTTCTCAACAAAGGCACCAAAAGCAAATAGTTTGCAGCATACTGTATGACTGTAGTGTTTTCAAAGAGCAATAAATGTCTGGAATTCTAGACCCAAAGTTGTAACCTTATTCTGGGTATCTCTACTGATCAAATTGTTTTTTCCCCACTTGTCAAGTTAGGCAAATACAGGAAGACTTCCAAACAATAGCCAATGTACTTATCATTGAAGTATTAAAAGCAGAAAAAGCTAATCATTTTACAGCAGATAAATCATATTGCAAATATTTATCTTCCATTACTTTCCCTTACTAGACAGATAGATCTTTAAATTATACAGAAAGAGCCCAGATAATGGTATGGCTTAATCAGAGCAGTAATTTAGAGCATTTATCAATTGAACAACTGATTGGCCTGTTCTCTGAAGATGATGCTTAAAATTTCTTCAAAAGCATTTGAAACAGAGGAACAATGAAAAACAAGTAACTCCAGCCAGTTTGGGATCTGTTCTAAATCAAACTTTTCTAATCTGGCATTTTTTAGATATGGCAAGACCCCTGCCCTAGAATTCCCTGCTAATCTGGTTTAAAGGAATGCTGGTTGGAATTTCTGGGAGTTACATATCTAGAAAATGGCAAGGATTTGTGAAAATTGATTTAGATAAACTTTTATACTTATGCAATTCTAGTCTCTTCCCCAGAGATGAAAGTGAGCTCTTCCATGGACTGCTCCAAGAAAGTATCTGGAAAATTAACAGTTGTCTTGTTGGTTTAATATTGGTAATAGTTTTTAGAACCCTACCAATCCTTGAAGCTATAACTATTAGTGATGTTCTCTCCTCCCCATATCTTAATATGGGAACCTCAAGATACCACTGGCTAAATGACAAATAATGAATAATTGAGGGTAATTCCTTATTATTACAACTGCTGGAACAAAAAAAAAAAAAAAACCAGGAAAGACCTATTATTTCACTCAATGTGCCTGCAAATTTCTTATTGGCATATTTTAATATATTTCCATTGTATTGTTATTTGTACTTTAAAAGGTGATAATACAAATGAATCAAATATAATAATGGAATATAGGTGGATATACAACAATTAAAATGCTTATATTGAAGAAGCTACTTAGATAAGCAGCAAAATATTTTGAACTAAGAAGAAAAGAAATCCAGTTGCCATGACTGTGCTACCTGGATGTCTGAGAATCTTCATTGACATATTACTATGGACTTTTGGGGAAGAAATCCTAAGGTTGGTTCAGGAATTCAATTCAAATGTTCAAATCAAATAGACAAACAAATCAATTTGTTTTAGAGAAAGGCATTTCTTCATGTGTATCTAAATTGAGGCATCCAATTAAACTCAATGCTTAAAATCAATCTTGATGCTCCAAAGCAAATATTAGCAACACTTTATTTTTAACTATTACTATTGTGAATAAACTTCTATTGAGGTTCTCAGTCATCCAGGTCATGGTGGTCTTAAATGTGCTTTTTAAAAGGGTAACTGGACTATGTTATGCTTGAAGACATTTTGCTTCTCATCCAAGAAGCTTTAGTTCTGAAGAACCTTCTTGGATGAGAAGTGAAACATCTTCAAACAAAACAAAGAAAGTCCGGTTTCCTTTTGAAAAAACACCTTTGGAACTATAGTGAATAGAAAATTTTGGATCTGTATTTCTAACTTAGACATATAGCTGAATATACAATTATTATGAACAAGACAAACTTTTCTTCACTCCTGATTTAAAGCCAAGAAAAAATGTTCAGCTGTTTGGTAACTTTGAAACTAGCTACAATATAACTAGAACAATCATGAATTATTCTCAATCCCTTATTCTTCTCAAGAATCTTGGAAAACCAGAGCTAACTAGGAATAGCATAGAATTATTTCTAAAGGGAATACTTCATCTATCTATCTATCTATCTATCTATCTATCTATCTATCTATCTGAAAATAGTGTAATGACAATCAAACTATTATTTCATTCATTCATTCAATTTACATACTGCACATCTCAAATAATGACTCTGGGTGGCTACATTTCAAAGAGGTTTATACAATTATTTATACAAAGATGGCCAACAATGTTCATGATGTAATGACTTCAACTAATAAATATCCAGTGTCAATTCCAGAGTGCTATGTACTCTCAGTGAACTCCTCTAACTTGGAGGAGGTGACATGTAAATGAGGAATTTTCTTAGCTAGTATTATATCACTCTATTCAAGTGTAGAATTTCAAGTCCTATTATTGGATTGTCCTATTGTCTGGAGTTAAGTTGGTTCTAGAAACACCTCAAATATAATATCTCACAATAAGACAATTTACTTAATGATTAGGAGAAATAGACAGCTAAACAATGCTCTGATCAGACAGTAGAATATATGTGTGAATCAGACTCTATTAGCTGATGGCACAATTGGGTCAGCTTACTGAATCAAAAAGTTTTACTTCAAAGAGCCTGGGATGCAATATCGCCAATATTCTTTACAGAGATTTATGACACTTAATCAGTCTGATGGTCCCTCTTATGTAAAAAACCTTGACCTGGTGTTTTCATGGCAATTGCCAATGAATTTTATTAGCAATAATATGAAAATGGTTTGCTACTGCATTCTTTGGGGATATTTTTTTCTATTCCCTGTCTAGTTTACAGACCAGGGTTTTTACAATGGTCTTATTCTAATTGGTTTTATAAAAGCAAATCCAAGTTCACAGATTAAATTAAAAGTCAGTAGTTAAAATGCTAAAGCTTTGGTTAACTTCCTTTTTCCAACATGTGCTGCTCTTTAATCAAACACATGTCATTTATAGTATGTGAACTCAGACCATCTTCATTATCATTTTTCAAAGTTGGATGGGACAGCTGATTTTGTATCAGAAACAGAAAACCCATAAGTTGAAGACAGGCCAATGCCCAACTTCAGCCAATGTGCTTGTGCAATTTACTATGCAGTATCAAATTTGGTATTTTCTAGATCCTATGGACTATAATTTTCATAAACTCCAACAGTTAAACAATGGCTAGTGACAGAAGGCCAGAGGATGCTAAGCCCATTGTTGGAGTAACCACCTAGAACGGCTTTAGGTATGAAGACAACTGGAGATTTAAGCCAGTCACTCTCTCTCAGCCCTGGGAGGAAGACAGTGGCAAACCACTTCTGAAATCTTGCCAAGCAAACTTCAGGGACTAGTCCAGATGATTACCAGGAGTCAATACTGACTCCAAGGCACATACACAAATTTACATAGATACATGTCATATATCTAAACAGAATTCTCCAGTTTTATAAGAATTATTTTCTAAGCCACAGCTTGATCAGACCAAAGACGCATCAAAAGGTGCCTTCTTTTGGCACCTAAACATGTACATGTAAGCAGACAAGGATGCCTCTATTACAGAAAATATTTGTTCAGATCCAAGCTTACATGAATGGAGGGCTTCTACTATATGCCTCTTTTTAACTTTTTGACAGTTCTCCCTCCAAATTGCACCTCACTTACCTAGGGTGTTCCTAACTCTCTCAGGCAATAAAAGTGAACTGGAGAAAAAAGAATAACCAGCCACTCATGTAGGTATACATGTATTTTTAACTAATCCACTTTTTAGATTATCCAATACATTGCAAAGATTTGAGAAAATAGGAGGAGGAAGGAGTGTTAGATATGTTTAATACTCTATATTACTTATAAAAGTATTAAATGCAAGATTTAAAAAAATCTTATAAATAAGTACTTAAGCCTTGTAAAGTAGTGCAAAGACGCCCCCGCCCCCAGTGGTGCCTGTTAGAATAGAATAGAAAAACAGAGTTGGAAGGGACCTTGGAGGTCTTCTAGTCCAACCCCCTGCTTAGCCAGGGAAATCCTATACCGTTTCAGACAAATGGTTATCCAATCTCTTCTTAAAAACTTCCATTGTTGGAGCATTTACAACTTCTGGAGGCAAGTTGTTCCAGTGATTAATTGTTCTAACTGTCAGGATATTTCTCCTTAGTTCTAGGTTGCTTCTCTCCTTGATTAGTTTCCATCCATTGCTTCTTGCCCTGCCCTCAGGTGCTTTGGAGAATAGCTTGACTGCCTCTTCTCTGTGGCAGCCCCTGAGATATTGGAACACTGCTATCATGTCTCCCCTAGTCCTTTTTTCATCAAACTAGACATATCCAGTTCCAGCAATCAGTTCTTTATATGTTTTAGCCTCCAGTCCCCTAATCATCTTTCTTGCTCTTCTCTGCACTCTTTCTAGAGTCTCAACATCTTTTTTTTACATCGTGGCGACCATAACTGGATGCACTATTATTCCAAGTGTGGCCTTACCAAGGCATTATGAAGTGGTATTAACACTTCATGTATTGTTTCATCTCTGTATGGTTAAGGATTTACAGGCAACCTCCTCCATATCCTTAATAAAGAGAAGCAAAGCCACACTTTAAAGCAGGAAGCTTTGAAGGTTTGTCTACCAAACAAGTGGGTGGGTGGGAGAATGGGAGGGAGAAGAGGAGCCAATATGAAAGACTCAAAGAAAGCTCCAGGAAAATCAGATCTCAAGCTCTGACAAGAGACGAATCAGAGGGATTCAACGTAGGCGCTCTTCCCAGCAAAGCCGGACCTGCCAGCCTCTCCTCTCTGGAAGCTGCCAAAGAAACAACAGAGCTCCCACCTTACATTCTTGCAATTTCTATGCACACTCCGTTCGTCCTCCTCTCTCCCCCGCCCCCCCCCCAAGTCTTTGACCAATGCTCCATTGGCCAACCTGCGTGGCTCAAGTCGGAGGGAAACCGTCTCGGCGTCGCAGGGAATGAACGAGACACCGGCGTGCTTCAGACACAAAGCAGCAGAAGTTCAAAAGCTGCGCTCGTCCAGTTCATGGCTTTGTTAAAAGCAATCTTCCCTCCTTTTCCCACCAGATTTAATCTTACCTACCGGTTTAAAGCGTGACCAGGTTAAGAGACAAGGAAGTCGGGGAGGGGAGAAAGTGGGGAGGGGGGGGAGAAAGGCGTGCTCCCAAGTGATCCTAGGAGTACATAAATATAGAGAGCAATACAGCTTCCCTTCTCCAAAGTCTCAGCGAAAACGAATGTTTTAATCCAAAGTCCCACGGGAAAAGTCTTTTCAAAAACACACACATACACACACACACAAAACCGAGCAAGACGAATTTGATGGTCGTTTCCTATTTTAGACACCGCTACCAACTCCCCGCACCCTCTTTCTCCCTTCCGTAAGACAAATTCGCTCTCGGTTGCTTTACCCAAGCGACCTGATCTATAGCGAAACCGCGCTCCGCACCGTATCCCGCACAGGAATCATAACAAAAGAAAGTGGACCGGAATCAAAGTCACCGCCGACTTGAGATCGAGAATTCTCCCGGATGGCTGCTACATTCTTCCAGACGGAACCCCTCCAGACAAAAGCCCGGCGCTGAGCAACAATGACAACAACAGTCCAAACGGGTTAAAACGATAGTTTTCCCTCTCCCTCCCTCCTTCCCCCGGCCGCCTTTTCAAAAAGCCCTTTTGAGGTTTAAGTGGTCGTATGCCCCCCCCACCCCCGGTGAGAGAGATTCGCTCTTTTCTCGTAAGAGAAACGAGGCGTTTCAACACGGGAGGACAGTCACTCAAGGAGCAGCCCCCACCCCACCTCACCCCAAAAAACACCGCTTGGCGCTTCGAGTTTCGCCTCCGATCTCCTTTCCTTTCCCTCGTCCCTTTCCCTCCGAACAGGCTATTAACCAAGATCGCTCAGTCAGGCGCAGCCCAGGCTTCGTCCGAGCGCATTCCACAACCGAGCGAAAGGCGGCGGCTCCGCTTTCTCCCTCCGGATAAAACGGCGGGTGTCCTCCCCATTGCCCGGCTGTCGCTTACCTTCCCTTCTTCCAGGCTCCTGGAAGCAGGAACACAAGAGCTCAGATGGAGGGCGGCTTCTCCCTCCCCGCCTTTCGCCTTTCTCTCTCTCTCCCCCTCTCCTTTCTTCCTGCCGAGTCCGGTTCAGCCGCGGAGGAGAATGAATTGGGAGGGAGACTCGGCTAAGGCAGGAAAGGCGCAGTCGCCAGCAGGAGAGGCAATGCGACCGGAGTCCTAGGAGCCGGCCCGCGGGTCGTTGCGGGAGCTTCTCTGGCCCATCGCGCGAAAGAAGCCAAAAAAAGAAGGAAGGAGGGAAGGAAAGAAGGAAGGAAGACAGGAAGGAAGGCAGGAGAGGAGGGGAGGCGGTAGGGCGGGGGCAGCCGGGAGAGCGGAACCCAAGCGCTGGCTTTGTGCGAAGCGAGCCCGGGAAGGAAGAGAAGCGAGGGAAACGCCTCCAGAAAACAAGGTTGCCGGCGAGGACACCGGGAGTGGGGTGGAGCGGGAGCGGGTTGGAGATGTCTTTTAACGCCGCCGCTGCCCCAACCTCTTCCCGGCGCACAGCCCAGAAACGGGCAGGCGGCTTGACAACAGAGGGATTGTAACTTGGAAGGCTGGCGAGAAGTGAGCTCAGCTCGCGAGGTCCACGCCCGCTCGCGGCCCAGACGCCGTCCCCCTTTTTAGTTTGATTCGCGCCCCGCAGTCCTTTCAGAGCCTCTCCGACCTAAGAAGGATCCGGCGCTCCAGAACGAAAGCCCGAGCGCTTCCTCCTGACGGCCGGCCCCGCGGCACCCAGCGCTAGCGCGTCACCGCGGGTTTCTCCCGTTCCCCTCCTCTTCCTTGCCCCCGCCTCCCTCAGCTGCCCGCCTTTATTTCATTTGTAAGTCTTCAAAAGCCTCCCTCCCGCTTTCAAAAGAGAGAGAGAGAGAGAGAGAGAGAAGATGGCAGCAGCAGAACCGGAAGCAGCTTTTAAGAAAAGGGGGCGGGGGGGGCGGGAGAGAAACCTCTCCCTCCTTCCTCCGTTATCCTTCTCTCCACCTCCGGCTGGAGGTGGCTGGGAGAGTTGAGTTGGAGTGAATGTATGACGTAGCTGTGACCCAAGCAAAGACGTCCGCAAATACAGACGTGGGGCGGTTGTGTCTGTGGGCAGGCGGCTGCCGGAAAGGGCGAAGGAAGCTGGCTTGGAAGCCGTCTTTGAAGATGCGGTCGGGGACGCGCGTGGATGTTGCACTTGGGTGACCCCCATTCCCCCTTGAGGCTGGCGGGGCGGCCTTCTCCTTGGAATCCTAAAGACCCTCCGATCTCCAGGCTAAGTCAGCCAGGAATTCCCAAAGGTGCTTTTTCAGGAGGCAACTGGACTTTGTTGTTTGTTTGTTTCTTTTGAAGACGTTTCGCTTCTCATCCAAGAAGCTTCCTCAGGTCTGAGAGGATAGTGGAGAATGGACGGATTTACGTTCCTTGCAGACACTGGTCATGTGCATCCTTTTTTTAGAGGGTCATTGAAGCACTTGGAGGTGTATCTGTCCTCAGGGTCACTCCTCCAAGAAGTTGGGCCATTTCACAGCCCATCTGGGCTTGATTTCCAAGTCGATCTGTCTGACAGGAGGGTCTGCTTGCATTTCTCTTTACACTCCAGGTAAATATGGGCAGCCATTTGGTGCTCTGAGCTTCTTGTCTCACTTCCTGGAGTGGGTCAAGAAGAATGGCCCTGAAGGGTGGATGGAAGATTTGCTACCAAGGCAACAATCAGATAAAGGAAAATTGAGCCCAGGCTGGGAAAGTGGTTTATGGGCAAGTCAGCCCCACTCCCCTCTTAATTCTCATGAAGATATAAAAAGGGGGAAGGGAAGCACATCCAGACTTTACGGTAACTCTTTCTAATAAAAATAACTTTAGGTATGCGCTGTGTCTGGTTTTTAGTCTGGTCTACCTTATAAGGCTGATGTACCCTCAACTTCCATAGCAGATTGGAAATACCTATCTTATGGTGATGGAACGTTTTGTGTTGATCATGGGATTATTGTGGTGTTGATAACATCTTCATTGCTCCTCCAGATGAGCAATAGGAAAGCATAACACTATTCAATCACTCCCCACATTGTTAGTCCTGTCTCTGTTCATATTACTGGTGATTCCCGCCTCCCTCCAAGGGCAGAACAGCAGATACAAAACCACAGAGGATAGTTCCTCTTAACTGCATATACAGATCTGCAAAACACTGACTGAACTGCTATGGAAAGATGGGAGAGGCTGAGAATGAAACAGACAAGTAAGTGTCTCATCATTAGGGAAATTGCCTATCATGAGCCCCATAGACATGCAGTATTCTTAGTGAGAAACCACATTGTGTACTTTCTGGATGCACCAGGGCTGGACCAGAACAGAGATGATGGCAATAGATTGTCCAGAGCTGTGTGCAGAGATGCCCTGCATCCCAAACAATTACATATAACTTCTTAGGGATGGGAACCTCAGACTGCCCAGATGATGAATGACAATTCCCAGAATTCCTCAACCATAACTCTGTTGATTGGGACCTCTGGGAGTGTGGTTCAGCAGCCTCAGATCTAATTATAATTCGTCAATAAACTACAACTTCTGCTGGCTGATTTGTTCCAAGGTTACTAAATCTTCTGCTCCTGAACTTTTGAAAAGAATTGTTGAGGGAGCAATTACTGAAAAAGTAAAGAAACTACCCTTTACCTGTAATTCAGGCACTTTCAGGATTCTTCTTACCAGGTTAAATGGCATAGGAGGAGCAATAAAGTATTTGCTTTACATGCAGAAAGTCTCATGTTTAATCCCTGGCTTTGCAAGAGAATTTGCATAAACATTTCCAAGAAAACTTTAAGAGGAATTAAGCCTCAATTTAAAACAGAGGTTATGCCCCAGTACCTGTAGTACTCATTTAATGACTGTCTCATTTACCAGTTGCTTGCAGTTAGATAGTAATGAAAAGTAATTTTGTGACATCCTTCCATTTATGACTTTCACTGCTCTGCAAAGTAAAATTGAAGTAAGGTCATAACATCATGATGTTTCACTTAGCAACAGCTTTGCTTAACAACTGCATTGCTGATCCCATCTGAGGTTGCTAAACAAGGACAACAATACTTACATTGTGCTGGATCTGCCTAGCAATGTTTGAAAATGTTCTTTCTCCAAACGGGGCTTCAATTTTCTTACCTTTGGGGAAATAGTTTGATAGTGCATTTCAAAATTCTCTGGATTAAAATTTTGAACTGGCTTGATGGTTGGAGATGCAGAGTCTGCAGCTGTTGGTGATGTTTTCTGGATGCACATTTTTCTATAATGCTCCTGCCTACAGTTCCCAGTCTGAGTAGCCCCAATGGGAATTCTTTCAAAGGGTTTGACTTCCCTTTGGATTTCAACAAGCCTGGGAAACCAGGAAAGCTGCAGAATACTAGGTTATTATAGAGTGAAAGACAAGACAGTCATTTTCCCACACACTCCTTGGCACCCTTATGATTAAATAAGTATAAAACCTCCACATACCATCTGTAAGAACTTTATTGAAATTCTGTTCTAAAAACTTAACTGTGTTTAGCAGGCAATGAGACTGAGTTAAGTGGAAAGCTTTTTTGAACTGACCTAATATATTACCGGTAGTTCAGTCAGAGACTGAATTACAAACAGCATATTATCAGGATGAATAACAGACTTGCTAGATAGCTTTAGGCAATTCATTTTTTTCTTACCACAGCTTCCCATCTGTGACATAGGAATAACAATTCCTGTATTATAACCTATATGTGTGAGTTCTGCAATAACATATGAGAAATTCTCTGTTATTTATGGATACATAAATACTATTATTCATAGATGAACAAAAGACATTGTTTTTCTATACATGTCTACTAAGTTTATTAGGATGCAGCTAACTGTTCTTAGAATAGCATCTGCTCTCATGTCTGTAGAAATTCTCATCTAGGTCATGGTTGTTCCAAAGGTGCTTTTTCAGGAGGCAACTCTGCAGACTTTTAGCTATACAATTTGGGATGAATATCCTTTGAATGGTGTGGGAATAGGAATGGATTCCCTGAGAAAAATTGTAGACTACAGGAACTCAGGTGACCCTGGGGACAGATAAACCTCCAAGTGCTTCAAAGACCCTCTAAAAGATAGCAAATTACTAGCTGTCTGCAAGGAATATAAATCCTTCCATTCCCCACTATCCTGTCAGAGCTGAAGAAGCTTCTTGGACTGAGCAGCAAAATGTCTTCAAAAGAAAAAACAAGAAAGTCCAGTTGCCTCCTGAAAAAGCACCTTTGGGACATCTGCTCTTATGTTCCATCTAAGCATTTGCTTTCATATTCAAAGGGTTAGATCAAATGATGTTGTTATGTTCTTATATATATCACTAGTATTATTGAATTTATTGAGAAAGGATGGGCAAAATTGCAGCTGCATGTGCCTCTGTCTTAATCCAGGCTCTGACATCCCAATTCTTTCAATGGGAATTTCAAATTGTGGTTAATATTGTGAGTGGCAAAGAATGAAAAACAATAAGGGAGAATATTTGTAGCTCAGGATTGAAATGAGGGGCCCTGGGTGCTCTTTGAGCTTGATTGTTTTCCTGCAGATATTTCAATACCCAAATGAGATAACATTACTAGTACTGATGGTGTTATCCAGTTTGGGTTATGAAATGTCTGCAAGAAAACTACCAAACTCAGAGAGCATCAAGGATATCTCAAAGAATGAAAAATAGGAAAGCATTTTGTATGAATGAAAACCATACAGGGTTATTTTATTGGTTTATTTTAGACCTCAAATATAAGTTACCCTAAACCTCCATGCTAAAATAGAATTAAAACATAAATACTAAACTGCTCTCGAGTGTTGCAGAACAAAGCTGAAGCCATCATAACAACCAAGTATCAAATTTTATAAAAATGCATATGTCCTACTCCCATTCTCATCCCCACTGTTTTAGTATTATTTATTAAGCCACAATTGCAGGAATCCCATATGTCTCTCCACCTTCTGACTCCTGCTTTTGAAATACCACAGGACTCCATATGACAGAGCTTAAAAACCAGTGCCTGGAACAGTTATAATTGTCAGAAATGCTGTATGAAATAGCTATCATAATTGGAAAGGTGCTATATGTCTTTATCAGTAGTTTTACAGATTTACAGGTTTCTGATTCAGAATGTTACGGACATGCTGTGTAGTTTATTGAAATGGCTGATGATTCTCAAAACTGCCTTAACAAAAATGCCTTTCCTTCTCATTTTAAGGCTAGAATCCTATGCATAATTATGTAGAAGCAAATCTCTTTGAACTCAGTATACATAGAATAAGATTGTATATGTTCTGTTTGCTGAAAGGAAATACCCTCTCTTCATGCTCCCAATAGATGTTTTTCTAGTATCTGTTGTTAGCTGTTAACTCTTCAGTAAGAGATATTCCCAAAGGGGCAGCCATATAAATTTCAGCAACAAGAGGCATGTGGTGCCTTATTAAAGCATTATGATACAATTTCATGATCTTCATTGACCTGATGAAATGGGTTCTAAAACTGATCCCAGCATGGCCACATTGGAGTGCAGTGGTAGCACATGGAGATATCTAGAGGACAGCACACTGGGAAAGTGTTTTTTAAATTGAAACAAGGCTCTTTTGTGTGTCTAGATTAAGGTTAGATGGTGAGACCCCCAATTTGGTTCTAAAGACAAGGGATGATACCAACTGAAAACAATTACAGTATACTACAAAATTCAATATTTACGACAGTTGAGAAAAAAATTATATGTAATCATAGATGTCACTTCAGGGAATAAAGAAACACTGTAATCCCCACATCAATTAAGAAAAGGTAGCTTTGGATGTCTATCGTATTATCAAAAGAAGAGAAGAAGTCTTCCTTGTCTGAATGTAGAATCTGGGTTTAGAATTTTCCTTGCCTTCTGCCATTCTCTCAACTTGCCGCATTGGATCAGAGATTCAGTTCCCAAGAGGGATTCTTTATATTTCTTATCGCATTGCTTTGTGATAGGTAGGATTGAGATAAAGCTGAAACTGGTTACTAGTTCCCAATTTTTTTACTCTCATGTAACTTTTTGGAAGGAGAACAGAAAATGAATTTGTGACATGCTACACGTAAAACTAAATTTAAAAATGCCACTTATCACACATCTTAGTCATCAGGCTATTCTGTCCTTCAAGGCTGTTTCAACATTGTAGGTTTATTCTTATCATCAGAAATTGTTAAGAAACTGCAGATGGTGTACAGAAGTGGAGCCCAATCCATCATTTGGGAATCTCTGCAATAATCTACTCCCCAATTTAGCCTCAATCTTATATTTTCCTTTTTTAACTTCCTTTCTATTAAAAAGAACGAACTGGGATAACTAACCTCTAATTAGATCCTTGATCCATAGATTTGTTATTCTATGAGCCCAGTAATACAAATCCCAGTATGCTAGGAGGGATTTCTGGAAGAAACAGAGAGCAGGATACACACTGGAAATAAGTTAAAAAAATATTGCTCTGTTGTTTTGCATGTACACTGAGAACTTCTGCACCAGAAACAAATTTTTGGTATGTCTTATCATACTTGGCATTCTCCTCTCCTCTCCTCTCCTCTCCTCTCTTGTCCTCTCCCCTACCCTCCCCTATCCCACTCCACTCCACCCCTGAAAAATGGGAAAGAAACATTGCTTCCTCGTTTTCATTACCTATCCCCCTTTATTTATTGCTCCTGACAGTGCCAAAAGCCGATGTGTCAGTGAGACATCAGGAAGGAGGCAATCATAGAAAAAAAATCAGTTTTATTCCCATTATTAGAGTCCAGCATGCTACTCACTCAAGTATTCATCCTAGACACTCTCTTAATAACTTCCTTGTTCATTGGCTGCTGCAGCAGACTGCCTGTCCTCCAGTGCTATCCTAAAGCTGGAAGAGCTGCATCATAGTGGCAGAGCATGTACCTATTGATGGATGGTCTAGGTCTAGGATGAACTAATCATAATATTTCCTAGATCAGTTGAAAAGGGCTACATGGAATAGATATGCATTGAGGTTGAGATCATCTGTAGCTACTTTTTTGCTCTTGTAGTATTCTCAAGTGTGACATTACAGGTTAAAACATTTTAGTCGTATTCATATTGCAACAGGGGCAGCACCTGCCTGACCTGTCTGGGCTTGAAAGCTATTAATGAAACATTTATATTCATGTGGTGTGCCTGTTGCATTGTTATACTTCATGTGACTCTGACTTTAAGAAGAAAGCCTTTTCTCCTTTCCTCTTCTTTTATTAATGACTAGCCAATAATTTAGAAAAAGATGAGTCTGCTTCCCTATTTTCTACTCTCTTATTCTGTTACCCTTGAATTTGCCTCCCTGCTTTTCCATGGTCATTCCTATAAATCTTCATTACAGGAGTTTTCCAATGCCTGTCTTTGACCAGAAAAAAAGACTTGCTTTGTTTGATTCGATTTCATCTGGAATTTTCCCTCACCACTAAAGTGAGATTGACTCTTACCTGACCTCAAGCATACTTTGTTTAAAAAATTTCCGATGTACACTGTTCAAGACTTGTTAAGTGTCTATATCACAGCAAGCACTATGAGCTTTGCATTATTTTTAATAGCTGTTTGTTTTTAGTTATTTATATTTCATATTCCTTAACACTCCCATCTCCCTCTGCGAATGATCATTTTAATACATATTCCACAATTGTAAGTATAAAAATTGTTGGTAAGTAGTGCGGTTTTTAAATGAGGCATCACATGACCACACTCAATTTTACATTTTTTTTCCTGTGATTGTTAAGCATGACATGACCACAACTTGTGATTTTCCCTGCTAGGTTCCCCACTACATTTCATAAAGATATTCCTCCTACTATACTTTTTATAATTTCATTTGTATTGCCCTGTTGAATTCATTGCACGAGAATATGTATTAAAAGTTTATATCAAAACTTTGTGGCACTTTGTATCAGCTTTGTAGGAGAGAGACGGGGGAGGGAGGGGGGGAGAGAGGGAGTGGGAGAGATCTATTCCAGGGGTGGGCTTCAAAAATTGTAGCAAAGGGTTGTCTACCTGGTTGCTGGGTGGGCGTGGCCATGATGGGCGTGGCCTAATCAGTCTCCTGCACCACGGGGGTGGGGTTGCCCTCCCCAGGCTCCAGAGACTTTCTTTGAGCCTCCAGAAGGGCAAAAATGGCCTCCCCAGGCTCTGCAGGCTGTCTGGAAACCAAAAACAGGCCCATTTTCGGCTTTCCTGAACTTCTGGGAGGCCTGTTTTTCACCTTCCCCGAGCCTCTGCATGTGCCCTGCACTTACCTGCATACAAAACAGGCCGTGTGGGGACTCCTGGGAGGGGTGGGGCCAGCCAGGAGTGGGATTTGGGGGTTCTCCAAACTGCACAGAATCTTAGCTAGGGGCTCTCCTGAACCCCTGCGAACCCTCAGCAGCCCAGCCCTGGATCTGTGCTACATTTCTCCCAATTCTGGAATTTAAAATAAAGCACCATTGCCTTTTGCCCCGATTTGCAAGGACTGCTGATTTCCTTAGCATAGCTAAGCAGGTCAGGCCTAATTAGTACATAGATGGTAGACCACCAGGGAATTCAAAGGCTGTGGGCTAGATTGGGAAATTATAAACACACACCAGAATAAGGCAATGGCAGTACGGTTTTGTTCTGTCAAGAAAACTGTCTGGTTGTGTCCATGAAGTCACCAGGCACTGAATTCAACTTGATATGAATTGTCAATGTGCCCTTTTATAAGTATAATTTTCAAAGGGAAGTAATTGTATCTCTTTATTCTATTGTGGACAGATACTGTATCTATTTCTCTTTAAGAAAAGTTAGAGTGACTACTATAGAATAGTTTCAGAGAAGGGCATTGTGGATAACAAGAACCAAATGAAACCCCATGAAGAATGACTGAAGGAGCTGGGTGGGTTTACAAGTAATCCTTGACTTACAACCACAACTGAACTCAGAAAATCGGTTTACCATGATTGCTAAGCAAAGTACATGGTCATAACTCTGAAGCCAGCTTATTCAATGAACCCTCCCCCTTTTTTTTGCCAGAAAGTGGGAAAAATATTGAAGTGTGATCATGTGACTACAAGTCACTGCGACCTGTTGTAAATGTGAGCTGATTGCACAGTGCTCAGAATGTGATTGTGTGACTGCAAGGGGTGGTGTGGTAGTTATAAACTTTGAGTAACTTTTTTCGAGTCCAACTTTAAACAGTTGTTAAAGAAATGGCTGTAAGTCAAAGCCTACCTGTAGTCTTGAGAAAAGACAGCTGGAAAAATATGCTAATATAGTACTCTTCAAATATCTGAAAAGTGTCACCCTAAGGACTTCTCTCATGTGGGAAAATGCTCTCTCATTCCATGGTGATGATATTGTGGATATAAGTTTCAGTAATGCTGTTTCCAATTTATTATCAGAAATAAATTCTTGAGTATGAGGGCAGTTTGATAGTGAGACCAATTGCTCAGAATCCTGGTGAGCTCCTCTTGGCTGCATATACAGTAAGTAGAGGCTAGACAGACATTTGTCTGGGAGGCATTTATCTGAATTCCCATACTTACCAGGGAATAGAAGTCAGTAGCCTATATGACTCCTTGCAAAGATATGATTCTGTGGTGGTCTATGGCTCAGTATACAGGTACTCCTCCTTGACTTACGGCCACAATTGAGCCCAGAATTTATGCTGCTAAGTGAGACTTTGGTTATGTGAATTTTGTCCCATTTTACGATTTGTTAAGTGAATCACTGCAGCTAGAATAATTAATCAGTGGAACAACTTGCCTCCAGAAGTTGTGAATGCTGCAACATTGGAGGTTTTTAAGAAGGGATTGGATAACCATTTGTCTGAAATGGTATAGGGCCATGATGGTGAACCTATGGCATGCATGCCGGACGTGACATGCAGAGCCATCTCTGCAGACACGCAAGCCATCACCCCAGTCAGTTTCACTGTGCATGCGTGCGCACCTCCCGCCAGCCAGCTGATTTTCGGTTATCTGCCACTCATGCATGGGGGGGTAGGGTGCGTGTGAGAAATGTGTGCGCATGCGCAGGGGGGCAGTGGGAGTGTGGGGGGTGTCGTGTGCATTACATTATGGGTGCAGGCATATGCTTGGCATGCGATGACAAAAAGGTTAGTGTGCCATCCACATAGTTTAGAGTTAATGGGATTTGGGATAGTTAGGAATTGTGAGCTGTCCCCTTAAGGGAATGCATCACGGTAAATGTAGTTAAGGTATCCTGGGATATGTAGTCCATGTCAAGTGGCCACATCTGTAACCCTGATTGGTCACTGAATTGACTCTTGGTAGGTTGGGGGAGGCTCCCTCACTCTTGCCTGAAGCCATCATACCACTTAGTCGCTTCAATTATCATGGGGTTGAGACTTTATTATCTTTTTACACCACAATTCAGATATGCAAAGGATTGGACATTAAGAAGAACCTCATCATAAATGTGAGTTGACAGGATGCCTGATGAACCAATAAAAAGACTTTGTATGGATGCTTTGTGGAGTTTATCTATCTGCCTTTGTACAGTATACAGGAGATTTGACTAGAAGACCTCCAAGATCCCTTCCAACTCTGTTATTCTATTCTAGTTATTAAATTAGTAAGATGGTTGTTAAGTGAATCTGGCTTCCCCATTCGCTTTGCTGGTCAGAAGTTCACAAAAGGGAATCACATGATCCAGAGACACTGCAACCGTCATAAATACGAACCAGTCGTCAAGCATCCGAATTTTGATCATGAGACCCTGGGGATGCCGCAACGGTCATAAATATGAAAAACAGTCATATCAATTTTTTCAGTGCCGTTGTAACTTTGAACATTCACTAAATGAATTGTTGTGAATCAAGGACTACTCGTAGTTGCCTGGTTGGTATTACACCATGAACTATCCTTGACCTGCGTTTTGATTTTCTGTAAGCTAGAATGGCCAGCCGAATGAACAAACCCCCCTAGATCTGCTCCTGAGTTTCCTACATTCTGATCTGTGGAAATCAGCAGGTAAAAGTTTTATTCTGATTATAGTTTCCTTCTCTCCTGCTCTTCCTTTTGATGTTTCTATTCTACATTCCCTGTGAGACAGGTGCCCTTGAACCAGCTTGCAGAAAATAGTAGAAATGGCTTCTCTAAAATATTTTAGGCAGGAAAAAAAAGCCTAGTAAATTAAAATGCTGGCATAAAGTGAAAACCCCATAACAGCAACAAAACTGAAAAGTAATTCAACAGCTTGTTAAACAGTTAGATTGCTGTGCTTTGAAACACACCTTATAATGTTTTCAAATGCCTACCGAGAACAATGGTGAGATGACCAGGCTGACTGCTGTGTTAAAGTACATTCTGGAAAATGAATGTCTCTTCAAATGCCCTATATAGCAATAGCACTTAGACTTATACAGCGCTTCGCAGTTCTTTATAGCCCCCTCTAAGTGGTTTATAGAATCAGACCCAACAATCTGGGTCCTCATTTTACTGACCTCAGAAGAATAGAAGTGTGAGTCAACCTTGAGCCTGTAGTACTCCACTCTAACCACTGTGCCACCATGGCTCATAAGCCATATCTCCCTAGGGCAATGATGGATAACCTTTTTGTCATCGCAGTGCCTGCATCCATAATGCAACACATGTGCAACCCCCTGCATGCACCATGTGCCTCTGTGCATGCAGTGTGTATCTCTCTCGCATGCATTGCCCCCATGCATGCGTAGCAGATACTTGACCACCAGCTGGCGGTTGGGAGGCACGCACATGCGCAGTGCATCTCTTCCAGGCAATGGCTTGCATACTGGCAGAAATGGCTCTGTGTGCCACTTCTGGCATATTGTGCCATAGGTTTGCTATCACGGCCCTCTCTAAGATATGAGAGTTTAAGCAGGGCTTCTAATGTTCATATGCTGTCCAGTAAAATACAATGTCAGTTAGGCATTCTGACTGAGAATGATGAGTGTCCTAGTCCGATACAACTGGAAAAAAACAGTTTGTGGAGGGCTGCATATGCACTTCCAAACTCTTTGGTGTTTATTAAATTGATCACTACATATTGGGCTCAGGAGTGAATAATCAACTTATGTGCTTTATTGTAAAAGATAGGTGCTGTTAGGATATGTGCAGAGTAACCCTTGTATAAAAAAGATATGCACTACTGAAACAGTTTATGAGAACAGTTATGAATAAATATACAGCCACACAGAGTTGAACAAGTTATATTCATGTTTACTTGAAGAAATAACACAGCCCAATAAACAGTCCATGTCACACACATTTTTATCAGTCCAGAAATATCCAGTTATAAAGTCTTCTTACCGGTTTCAAGTCTTTTACAGCAGATAAATATCAAACTATAATACAACAGATAATCTTCAATATCAACAGAATATCAAAATAAACAGGGTTAGTCAGTATCGGTCTGTAGTCAGTCAAGAGAGATCATCAGTGAAAAAGAGAGAGAGTATTAAACCATGATCTACAGCTCCCTCTTATGGCAACCTGTAGCATAATTAACCAATCAGAACACAGCATAATACATTACAGTATTTTTCCTTAAAGCTACAAACATACAGTATATATTTGTAGTTTATGTATTGTCAACCCAACTATGTTATTTACATATACTTAACAGGTGCTGTCAGCAGCCCATCTTCATTTAAAAACTGGCCAGAAGTATTTTACATAAGCTGTACCTCCTGAACCATTTTTAAAGAAGGAGAGGTTGCATTTGCAAGATATATGTAGTGAATCTAAAGCTACTCACCCATATTTAGACCAGTGAGGAGTGCAAATTCGGTCTATGCAGTAGATTTACTGGTGAGTGTGTTGTATGACAGTTGGACAGAGAAACAATAGTTGCTTACAGGTTTGTGCCACATGAACGTGGTAGTAGCTTTTGAGAAAGCTGACAAAGCATGAGCGATGACTGCCAAAAGAAGCCGTGCACAGAGAAAGCCTCCCACCCCAAAAAACTGGCAAGTTTAACCAACACTTTGTCTTGAAATGTATGTAAAACAAAAATTGTGTTCATGCTGACCTGGTCGAGATAAGACAGACTAGTGCATCTTACTGTGTGGGATTCATATGCTCTTTTCTGTATTTTAATCTGCATACAGACAGGAGGTTGTACAACTTGCCTCGTGGTGTAACCGGAACAATCTGGAACTGAACACACTCAAAACCGTAGAAATGGTGGTAGACTTTAGAAGAAACCCACCCATACTACCACCTCTTACAATACTAGACAACACAGTTTCAACAGTAGAGACCTTCAAATTTCTAGGTTCTACTATATCACATGACCTAAAATGGACACCTAACATCAAAAATGTCATCAAAAAAGCACAACAAAGAATGTTCTTTCTGCGCCAACTCAGAAAGCTCAAAGTGCCCAAGGAGCTGCTGATCCAGTTCTACAGAGGAATTATTGAGTCTGTCATCTGCACCTCTATAACAGACTGGTTTGGTTCTGCAACCCAACAGGACAGATACAGACTTCAGAGGATAATTAGGACTGCAGAAAAAAACAATTACCACCCACCTGCCTTCAATTGAGGCCCTGTATACTGCACGAGTCAAAAAGAGGGCTGTGAAAACATTTACAGACTCCTCACATCCTGGACATAAACTGTTTCAACTCCTCTCAAAACGACGCTATAGAGCACTGCACACCAGAACTAGACACAAGAACAGTTTTTTCCCGAAAGCCATCACTCTGGTAAACAAATAATTCCCTCAACACTGTTCAACTATTTACAAAGTGTACACTACTATTACTGTTAATCTTCTCATCACTCCTTATCACCCATCTCTTCTCACTTGTGACTGTAACTTTGTTGCTTGTATCCTCTGTTTCCTAGTATGATTTGATGTTGATTGTACCCTATGACTATCATTAAGTGTTGTACATTATGATTCTTGATTCTTTTAACGAATGTTCCTTCTTTATGTATACTGAGAGTATTTACACCAAGACAAATTCCTTGTGTGTCCAATCACACTTGGCCAATAAAGTATTCTATTCTATTCTATTCATAATCCATGAAGCAGTCGATACAATAATATTGACAAAGAGGCAAAAATTACAAGAGGCAGTCTTGCATAAAACCTGCACATACCCATTTATATGCACGAGTGCATGTTTGTAAATGAATACTGTAATTTAAATATGGAAAAAATACAACTTGCAACAGATAGGAAGGAACACTTACTCAAATGATTTTTTTTTACCTTCTAATGAGCAAATTCAGGTTCCTTGCTTTCCCTTCTTGCCCTTCTTCACAAGACTAAATAGCTCTTCAAAGTAAGGGTAACTTTGATTATGTGACATCAAGTTAGTTCTTCAGGGAACGCTTCTTCAGACTAACACATTTTATTAAAAGGCACAAACCTTTATGTGCTAAGCTTACTTCATCAAATGCAGTTCATCAGAAGTCTCAGATGAAGTAAGCTGTGGCTTACAGGAATGTACAGTATGCCTTTTAAATGAAATTTATTAGTCGGAAAAGATGCTACCAGACCTCTGCTGATGTTTGGCTATCCCATAACAACATTGTTCTCTTCAGGAAGAAGTCAGAGCTTTCCCACAATAGAGTGTAATGCAGGGTGCCTCCAATGAACAAATTCAGAGGTGATTTTGTTGTATGCTGTAGTATGCCATGTGCCCCTCTGATCTTTGAACATCCTCAAGGTTTAAGAAGTACAAAAATGTAATTCTGAAATCAAAGAGGTTACCATCAAACAGCAGATGTACCTACATGCCTTGATAACTGTGACTCAAGAAACAGCCAAGGTGACTAAAAAGAAGGCTCAGGAGGAAAAGGAACCTAGTGCTCTCATTGGCTCTAGCAGTCATGAGTCATGACTCATTAGCTTGGCCTGGACCTGCTCTGGTAAATGCACAATGGGCACAATAGAAAAATTTCACGGTTGGCATTTAATCATACTTTTCCATCTGTCAATAGTAGCCTGTACGTTGTTCTCTTGTGAGTCTGCCTTGATTCCTCCAAGACAGTGTTTCTCAATCGTGGCCATTTTAAGCTGAGTGGAGTTCAACTCCCAGAATTCTCCAACCAGGGAGTTGAAATCCACACAGCTTAAAGTGGCCAAGGTTGAAACACTGTTCCAAGATAACTTGGAAATGAGTGGCACAGATGATTATCTTCATGGAAAGAGGGGTAGGGTATATTGCACTAGGTGGTTTGTTTCATTTTGGCTTATTAATATTGTTTAAATCCAGCCTATCTAATTTGGATAGAAGGTTTTTTCACTTTGCTTTCTGTCATATTGTAGGGAGTTAGCACCCACCCCTCTCCGAGGAAAATGAAGTATTTCAGGAAATATTAAAAGAGCAGAATATTTCTCCTAAAAGAAAGGCATAAACTCAGCCTTCCCATCTTTGTTAATAGGCCATTAAGGCTTGGACCAGTCTATTCTACATAACAAAGTTCTACCTCCTTCAGGCAGAGCCATTTAATTGCCCTTCATTGCATCACCCATACATATTATAATGATCAACCTCATCTTCATCACGTTGCAAGGAATTTAGCATCCATATCCCATGACACTTTAATTGATTACAGTATGTACCATTACCTTAGTGTCAATTCTTGGTGACCTGGAACTGCAAGATCACCAAGGCTGCCCAGTTGCCATTCCCACAGAGATGCAATGGGGGAGGGGAGCATTTTCTTTCAGAATTCCCAACCTAATTTGCCCCATTTTCAAACTTGTTCCTTTGTTGGCTTCTGTTACCTAAACAAATTTGATCCTCTTCTGTTTTGGACAGTTATTCTGCTGGCAGACAGACAGATGGACAGAATCCCGAGATCCTATTTATGTAAGTTAATTACACAATTATAATTGTGTTGGAATAATTGTGTCATTGAAAACCTTAGTATAATAGTGTGAAGGGAACTACAAAATGAGTATTGCTCAGCTTTTCATTAACTTTTAATTTGGTTTAAAATTCATAACATCTCCTTAGTGTGATACCTGAAACTACCCAATAATAGTTTTTTTTTCCTCCAATAAACCATTATTATTAAGAATCCCTGGCCTACCATACCATGTGAATGAGGTCATTGTGCCCTTAATTATTAGATGCAGAATTATACTAACTCTTATGGTGCTGTACATGTTTTTAGCCCAAAGGATTCTAGGTGGACTGGCTAAACGATTTCAAATACTGAAGCCAGAAAAGATTCAACTGAAGACAAGTAGCAGTAATTCAGTGATTCAGTTCAGGATTTAGTTTATAAATCAAACACCAACAAAGTTAAATGAATGTATTAAGAACCCTGGATATTTCAGGTTAGGGAACAGCATTTAAAACAAGAAGTTATTAAGCAAATTGTGTGTTTGCTTTTAGTGCAAAGCACTAGACAGTGATGTTGAGCACAATAATTGCATATAACAGGAGAACATACAATTTCACCTAGTAAATGTAGAGCTTCCATAATGAAGGAGTACCTAGCCTATTTATGTAAGTTAACAGAGATTTTAATTTATAGATATCCCATTTTCTTGTCTGGGCCTTGGGATATGACTGCTTTCATGAAGAACAAAGGAATGTATTTAATAAAAGATATATGATGGCTTATTTGGAACTTCCCTATAAAACTTAATAGAATAGAATTCTTTATTGGCCAAGTATGATTGGACGCACAAGGAATTTGTCTTGGTGCAAATGCTCTCAGTATACATAAAAGAAAATATACATTCATCAAGAGTCAAGAATCATAAGGCACAACACTTAATGATAGTCATAGGGTACAATAAGCAATCAAATAATACTAGGATATACGATTTAATATAAATCGTTCATTAAAATTTGGTCTTATAAGCACCATTATTCTCAATATCATATAATGACAAGATGAAATGACACTAAAGCATCAGCAACTCAGCAAAACAGGTATTGTGAATAAAGCCATTAGTAAAGATGGCATATTTTGATTGGTGCTAACAGAATGGTTTGCTATATAGTATTGGATTCATCCAGGAAAACTCCTATACTTATTTTGAACTACAGTATGGATCTCATTAGTAAAAACTGCTCCCCAATATTACATTGATGGCTGAGGTTTGCCAAGAGCTCTTTCACATGGGAAGTCCCTTACTCTTCTCCAGACAATTTTTTTTTAATACTTCTGGGAATCAGGTAGGTAATAAATGAATGAAATAACATTCATTCCCAGCTCCCTAATATAAAACCACCCATCTGTGTCAGGAGAATAATTTTATTTTCATAAATTATTTACAGCTTCAGGTTCTTGCTTCAGAAGAAGCCAATCAAGCACCACAAAACAGCTCTAAACCATCTATTTCTGAGTCCTGAAGAAGCCAGGGCAGGTATCTGCCTGCCTTAAAACAGCCCCAAGCTGCTTGCTTTATCTCTCTTCCAGGAACAACTGTCTGCCTGGGTGCACGCAAGGCAGAGAGTAAGTGCACCAAAACAAAAGTAAAGAAGGTCTGAAAAGGATTAATCAGGATTTAAATGAACTGTGCCCCTAGGGTTATTGGTCATGAGCTACTTCTTATAGAGCCTCCTGAGGGATCTTATGGCCAGAACAAGAGCTGCATAAAGACATGCTGTTAACATAATCAATTTCAGCCAACAGAAAGCAATGTAATGAAACATAATAAAAGGAGCAGATTGCAAAGGGAAGAATCCTCAATACACAAATATATTTTCTCTTAATGAAAAATGCCGTTATCCTAGATATTGCTGAGAGGGAGAAAAGTCGTCTACCAGAATCCAGTGCAGAAATCTGGGCATTGTCTACTGGGAACTTCCAAAATAGGTCCTCCAAAAGGAGAGGAGGGAGAGATTTAATAGAAGAGAGCACTCCTTGAGGAGCATTTAATTACTGCTCTCATCTCACCTTAGAATACAATTATCCCATGGAGAAAAAAAATTAATCTGGTCTTGCTATTATTGAGAATATTGGCTGGGGATGATGTCCCTTGAAAGATTTGCAAATGCCTCTAAAATTTGTGGTCCGCAAAGTAGAAGATTGGAAGTTGATTTTTGCTATAGAATTCGGATGATTTTATTAGCTGTTGTGACTATTTTACCCAAAGAGGGTAAGAATGTCCTCAATTAAAATAATTGCTAAAAGACCAGAATCTGGAAAGTACTAATAAATACATAAAAACTTCTCAGCCTTTGGAGTTGAACTGATATTCCTGATTTTGTCAATTTCAATTACTTATGAGTAGCAGGATTTCAGGGGCTTTGATGATTATTTTATAAGCAGTCAAAGAGAAGCTAAACAAAAATATGTTTTCAATTTGTTCCAGGTTCCATTGTATTTTAAGTAAAATATCCTTCTTGTGGAATCTGAATCTGATGATTTCGTGGCCTATTTATGTGCTTTCCTTGGACTTGATTTGCTATTGCCTTTTTCAGAGGATGTTTTTTAACTTTTAAATCTAGCCCACAACTTTGGTGTCTTCTGGAATTTTCCACCATAGCTCATATATCAGGTATAACGATTATTCTGTAAAATACTAATGTACTTCTGCTAATGAAAATACTAAGAAATTATTAAGCCAAAAGAATGTTTAAGAGACTGAACATGCAACAGCTATATTTGCATGCCCTAAGAGTCCCAAAATCAGTTTATTAGTAAGTACCCTTTCTGCCTAATCAATTTTATAAGACACAAGATTTCATGAATTGCTGTTCATTTCACCAAACATCTAAAGTGGATAAACTGATATGTGTTTGGTGAAATAAAGTACAACTTCTAGTATGTCAGTTTAACACCAGGTTTTCTTTTCTAAGCTTTTCTTTATGCAGTTTACAAAATAAACTGAGGTGGGTTTTTTTTTTTTGCATTTCTACAGGCTCTTTCCCACTTCTCTGGCAATTATTGTTCCTCAAACATTTTGTTCTCCTGGAAGTTTGCTTTATGTTGCTATCCTGGCAAAGGACTATTTACTGTACTTTTGCAGTAAGACTGATGAATTTGGGAACTGAAGTATACACATTTGAAAGTTGTTAAGATTGAGAAACACTATTTTAAACTCAGTATCTACACTCTGAACTTTGAATTTAAAGGGGGATACAAGGTGAAGAGAGTCTCCATCACCTGCTCTCCTGACACAAATGGCTTTGGAAAACCTTTTTGCTGAGATTTGTCTGAGATCAATAGGAATAGTGACCTCGGGAAATGTTTCATAAAGTTGGGATTCCTAAACAGGGATGAAAAAAACTAATTAGGTGAGGATCTTTCTGGCAGTTGTAACAGAAATGGCTGTGGAAGCAGACAGCCCCATGGCTGAATCAGAGGGGGCCACTCTGAAGGGGTTGCAGGTCACCCAACTTTCTCTCACTCCTTTTTCTTTTTATGTCCATGTAGTCCCTTAATTTGGGGTAGAAATGGGGTGACTGAGTGTTTACTGGTCAAATGCCCTTCCTGATGCTTATGTGGAGTTTGCAGCAGACATCTTTTCTTTGCACCCTAAGAGAGAAATATCTGCCTGGGATTGAACTCTCAGGCTCCTCCTACTGATACATCATGTTTGCCTAGAAGGGTTTGTTCTCTTATCCCATGAAAGGCACTACTTTCCACTGAATTGGTTTGATCCAGCTTCATGGATCTCATAGTAGACGTGACACATATAACCTATTGCATAATAAAGTCTGCCCAAAGCAAGCTTGCTTGTGGCACATCATAAGATGGCAGGGCAGACACCTAGCATAGCAGATTGTATATTTTGATATTAACATATATATATATATATATATATATATATATATATATATATATATATATATATATATATATATATATATATATTTGGCAGCATGGAATGTTTTTGTTCAGCGTTAGTTTCTATCTAGTTAATTTTTTCTCATCTGCAGATTTGGGAATTTTCCCAGGAATGTGAACAGATGCTTCTAGTTTCTCAGTAGCTGTTTTGGCTACATAGACACCACAATTCTGTCTTCAATTTGCTATCAACAGCACAACAGAGGCTATCTCATTTAGAAGTACATTTTGTTTACTAATAGTAGATCTGCAACTGACTTGCTGATATCCCTACAAAGGTTCTCCCCCCAATTCTGATTGTGTCCGCTTGTTGGAGTCTGCTTGAACAAGTTCCTGCAGTTTACTTGGCAAAGTTTTTCAGGAGTGGTTTGCCATTGCCCCCTACTAAGGCTGAGATTGATTGACTGGCCCAAGGTCACCCTGCTGGCTTTGTGCCTAAAGTGAAACTAGAACTCCCAGTCTCCCAGTTTCTGGCTTGATGCCTTAATCATTACGCCAAACTGGCTCTGAGATGTATTTTATTGGCAGAGAAATGTTCATCTTTTGTTAGTGGGAATCACAGTTTTCATTTATTCAGTCCAACAAGCTTAAAGAGAATTTGAACAATTATATTATGCCCAAGAATAGGGAAACAGTAAAAATGCCGAAGAATTCTCAAATTCAAAGAAAGCTAAATTCAGACACAGTTATTAGGACTGTTTTTTAATAAAAGAAATTGAAAGGATAATAATATAACTAATTATATTAACAACATAAAAAAGTAGTAGAGTCTTTGATCCCTTTGTTCAAAAAATGGAAAAGAGTGAGGTGATGAGACATGTCTATCATCCAGTTGTCCCTCAAACATTGCCCAAAGAAAATATTGTTTTCCTGTTACTGAACCAAACAGTAAGATATTTCTCACTAACCTCAGGAGGTTACTTATTACAGATCAGATAAACAATAAACCTGAAGCCATTTTAGAAAGTGTTTACTTCCTCAAAACCGGAATAAGGACAGCTTTATCAAATATATTTGGATGTTCATTTTTTGCCAATGTCTTCTTCACTGCAATTTGACTTGTTGCCGTAATAAGGTTGCTATGAAAATTTCATCATGATATCACTCTTATCGTTTCTTCTTTGTTTCTTTTTTGAGCTTCTTGTTCACTGAGATAGCAGCAATTTTGGGTTTCTTGGCTACTTCAGCACTTTTCGTTTCAAAGCTTTCAGTATCCTGTTAAGTTCATTAAGGGAAACAGAACATTAATGATTTTGTGGATAGGTCGTAGATCTTTTTTATTATTTGCTGGTACATAAGAATGCTGGATAAACGTGCTCATGAATCATTTATAAAATCAAAGGCACTGTGCTTCTAAATACTGCATGTTTTATATCTTTTACACAGAAAATTTAATTAAAATATCTTTTTGGATAGCATTAAGCTTGCCAGACAAAACTTGTGTGCAATTTGAGAGTCCTCTTGGGTTTTCTATTCCCACCTGAAGAGCAGTTCACACTGGCAGTCATGACTAAGAAAGACCTTTAAACAAATCCACCTTGTGCACCAGTTGCCCCCATTTCTGGATCAGGAAGCCCTACTTGTGGTCAGTCATGACTGAGTTGCTTCCTGACTGGACTGCTGTAATTCATGCTATATGAGGCTCCCCTCAAACACCATCAAGAAGCTGCAACTGGTCCAAAATGCAATGGTGTGTATAATTATGGATCTATCAAAGGTACCCTACACAATATCAGTACTACACAGCTGCATTAGGGATCTACAAGTTCCTGGTGCACTTCATGGTTATCACTCAAAAAGCCCTTCATGACAGAGGCGCTGTTATTTGTGCGGTCACCTATCTGTTTCTGGCTGACCCTCAGATTTGAAGGGTGGACATGGATCACCTCTATGAAACACTGCCACCTAGTGAGACCAAAGAAGCATGCCTTATTTATCATAGCACCTGCCCTTTGGAACAGCGTTATCACCTGAGATTTGGGTAATCCTGACCGTGTTGGCTTTCTGTAAGTCCTTTAAAAATGTTTATAGACTATAATCTAGTAATTCATGATGCGTTATTTGTTTTGTGTTAACAAAGATTAGTATGTGTCCAAAATTAGCAGAACACTGAATACAAACTATTCATTTGAAACTGATATTTTTAGGCTCTATCTATGCAAAATTTATGACTTCAGTAACAGCTTCAATTTTAAATATTTCTTCCAACCTCTGTCTTAGCCTACTTTGCTATGTAATGCCTGATAAGTTTACAAAAAACTGGTGGGAAATTTTTGGAAACATATGGAGAAGAGTTTTAATTGGAATCAAAGTATCATCTTGAAAAAGAAAGAAAAAGAAGAAAGGAAAGAGAAAGAAAGAAAGAAAAACTCATACACATTCTTGACCTTTTTAGAGGAAGCTAAATTCACAGATTGCTTTTTCTCATTAAACATGTTTTGATATAAATATTTTTTGGATTCTAAAGATGTCCACAATTAATGTATGCCAACTGGAAACAAAGCACAAAAACTGGCAGAGGGGTCTTTGCTGATTTTAAGCCTCTTAGAAAGCAATGCAAATCTTGCTTTGCCGGAAAGGGGATAAGACCTGCCAGTATCTTTATCATCAATGGATTTGGCTGAAATCTCTCCTAAGTTACAGGGCTAGGGTAATTTACTTATGTGTCCTTCCAACAAAGACTCGCATGCCAAGGTAGGTGAATCACCCACAGGAAACACCAACCCTTTGGACAAACAGAAGCAAAAGCATTTATCATTCAGAGACTTAGAAGTGCAAAGTTTAAATGTTTCTGAATAAAGAAAAGAAAATATGGAAACAAATAAAATGACTATACTAAATCCATGCTTCCTTTTAATAATCAGAATGAATTTTAAATTGGAAATAGTGCATGGCAAAGGATGATTGTTCATCACCAGGAGATTCTCAGGATAACTTAAGCCCCAATCAACTGCTATGAAAATTCCATTTGCCTCTTTTCTGCAGCCCTCTGATTCTTACGATCTCAAGGAATTCAATTTTGAGTATTTTTTAAATTACAAATTAATATTTACTGTAATGTCAATCCCAACAGAGAATAAATATATGTTTTGATGTATTAGTTCGATTGTAGTTTTCCAATGTCCTTCACTGGCTCAAATTGCTCATATCTAATAATATCATTTTATTCTTAAAATTTATACTACAAGAAAACAACTTTAGGTTCTCCACTCTGGCCATTAAGCTTTTTAATATGCAGTCATGAAATTGGCTAAACCATGAATATATCCAATAGTTCTGCCAGGCACCTTGCTATAGGCAACAATATACAGTTAACCAAGTTTGAAGCGCCTCATAATTAAACAATTTGAGTGGGTATACATTTATGTATGCTGTGTGCGTTTTGTTGGGGGGAAGAAACAAGGTTTATTTCTTTAAAAGGAAATATAAACTAGTATGTGAAAGATTAATACATTTATAAAATATAAATGTTCATAGTAACCTCATACTAGTTAATTACAGGGTTAATTCCTATGTGAAAATTTGTAACTTATGGAATAAATTCCTGCCATTTTTAAAATGTTAAAGCTGCATTATATTCTGGCATTTGCTTTTCAATGAGGAAATTTAATGTTTTATTATTTGCTGGAAAGTTGACTTAATTTACATTCAAACAATAAAACTGCTTTCTTTGCTACTAAATAATTCATAATTGCAAACTCCTCAGCTAGTTGGCATAATACTCAGCATTTGGGACTAAATTAAAACAATTTATGCTTATTGAAGACAGGTACAAAGGAAGAAAAAACAAGTCCTGCCAAAAACATGGATACCTGGAACAAATTTGAAACAGGAGGGAGGGAGACTATTTTTTAAAATCATCAGTTACAATCACACAATTGTGTCATCAAGTGCACAAGGTTAGTCTTATTCAAAATTTGAATTCTGAAAGTCCTGCTTTAATTATGAAGAGGAGGCTCAGGGATTGGTTAGGTAGTCACACTTTGAAACCAAATAAAAGTGACAATTACAGAATAATGATGTTGTCAGTGGTGTTTTGGGAAATGAACTATAATCTCAATAACAAATAATTCATGATATGCAATTAATTTTTGTACAAGAAGTATGTAAGAAAACAAAGCAATGACCAGAGCCTTGCCTAGTGGTTAGAACCCTGATTTTTGCCTAGCTAGAGTCTTGTGTTTTCCCCTAATCTGGAATCCTTTGTTATATCACTTCCTGGCAAAGAGATGATGTTTTAAATTAAGAACAGTCCTCTCAGTTTGCCAGGTATCTGTATCTAGCCGGCCACATCTTTCCTTATGTTAATTTTCTACAATGATTGTCACTGAATTGGATTACATCTCTTAATTTTGTTCCCCTCTTCTCTTGCCAGAAAAAAAGAAAAGAGAGAAGTGGAGAAGAACAAAGGAGGTCAGAGTGTGGATGAGAGACCTTATAAAAGGATTGGAGGAAATAAAAATATCTGCCTTCAGAAGTGTAAAAATAAGCTTAGTGGAGTAAAAATGGAAATAGATGATTGATGAAATAAGAGCAGAGAGAGAGAATTGGGGTGAGGAGGGGAAGGAAGCAAGAAGAAATGGAAATGCTGACTTGAACTACTCTCAGTTTCAGTATAAGCCTGTACTGACTTTGGTCGTACCCACTTCTGCCATGTGCTTTCTCTGAAAATTACATTTAAAAGTGTGATCACCTTCAGCTAAAAAAGGTTTTCCATATTTCTGTTCTAAAGAAACAGCTGCAATTGTCGGGATGCCATGGGCTTCCTATTATGCACAGAAAGACTCTAATAGATGAAATGCCGCTCAATGGATGTCTGTGTCCTCTAAAGAATAAAAGAAAAAAAAAAACAGCGTATTTGAGGTGGGAAAAAAAAAAGTAAAGATCGGATTGTTGCCAAACTGGCAGTAAGTTACAAGAAATGCTTACCATTTTATATGTCTTTGGAACAGGGAGGATTATTGCCAGAACACAAATGAGCTGGAAAATGGCACCAAAGAAAAGGCCATAGTGTAAGATGTTCTCCATAAAGGTGGGCTCTGGGATTTCAGGGGGTGAAAAATCCAACTCAGCAGCCATAGTGAAGTCCTTAAGTACACTTCCAACAAAATTGGACTGCCTTGTTTCTGCAAAGAAAAGAAATTCCATTGAAATATGCATTTTTTCCATAAAGCCATAATTCTCATTCAGGCACTCCTTAAAGCGCAAAATGATGAGGCAAATGGTCAGAACGGTGTTGATTATTTAAGTGTGATACTGAGCCTCCACTAACTGGGTACTTTGATGTTGGACTCCAGGTTTTAGAAATCTCAGCTAGCATGCACTTTGAAGTTTATTTCCATGGAAGTCCAACAAACATGTGGAACAAGTCAGGTTGGCAAACCCTATTCCTCCTTGGCTGCTATCAGTCCATTTCTGGGAGTGATCAAAAATACCAGCTATAGCTTTCAAATTCCTCAGTGATTCAGGATCAGGATACTTAAGAGTTTTTCATCTTATAGTACATATGCCCCCAAAAATTCATTTTATTCTCTTTTTACCAAGCTAAAAGTTTTGCCATTGCAGTGACTTTTTGATCCGATTGCTGCCTGAATTCACTGACTCTAATGATGCCTATTTTAACTATTGGTTTTTAATTCCGTATTGTATTTAAATTCCTGTTTAGATGGATTGCATTTGGTAAATTGTATAATGGCCTCCCTTTTGTCAATACAACTCCTGTTACCAAAATACAAATTCTGAGGCAACCATTTCAATGCATGTATTTACAAAATATAGAGGGATGATATCTGTGTTTATTTTTATAAAAGAGCAAGCTTCTCTGGAATATCTGCTTAATAATGGAATATCTGCTTAATAATGGAATATCTGCTTAATAATGGAATATCTGCTTAATAATGGAATTTTAATCCAAATATCTAGAGGGTGAATAAAACTGGGATGATGTGATAAGGCAGAATTCTCAAGCACAACACTAATACATCACAGAAGTACAAGAAGTAACTGGACAGTATCAAATAGAAATTTGATAACAATAAAAATAGCAACAAAAGCTTCATTTAACATTTAATCTTTCCATGCTGACTCTTCTCACGTTTTCCTATTCTGGAGGCTGGACAGCATCTTTCTAGGGTTAGCTCTCCCCAAGGGATTATAACTTTTAGTTTTGTAGTGTTTTGCCACCCAAGTATTATATATATAAAAAACCGCAGAATTATTGTTAAATATAAACTATTAAATCTTCACCAATGGAAGCAATTTAAATAGTTTAACTAAAGTGATCCTTCCTGACAATTAGAACAATTAACCAGAGGAACAACTTGTCTCTAGATATTGTGAATTCTCCAACACTGGAAGTTTTTAAGAAGAGATTGGACAGCCATTTGTCTGAAACAGTATAGGGTTTCCTGCCTGATCAGGGAGTTGGACTAGAAGACCTCTAAGACTCCTTTAAAAAAATATATCCTACCAGTAAAATCACGGCCGTTAGAGTTTTTTTCCTTTTGGGAAAGCATTAGACTAATTGCTAGGCGAAATTCAGGATTTCTTTAAGGCGGTTAAACGAAAAGCAGAAAAACCCATTAGAAATGCGAAAAGCTCGCACAGATCAGTAAAATCTGGCTGGACTAGAGTCAGGATAGATAGAAATTATAGAAAAGCCACCATTTTTCTCCCTTTCAAACGAGAGGCTACAATCTCTCATGCCCGCCGTCCTAAAGACTTCCACGAATCTTATTAACCTGCCCAGCGCCCCTCTTACCTCCTACTCAAGTCCAACCTCGTTACCAGGAAGCGCTTCTGATCCCCCAGGAAGTACTTCCTCCCTTAGCAACGGCCGGTAGCAACGCATCGCTGAGATAGCCCCGCCCCTTATTCATTATCCCGTCGTTCGCTGGCATTGCGAAGGGTTTTTTTTTTTGGCCAGACTTACTTCTCAGACTCGATGGAGCATCACCAACCAGGGGAAGCGGGTTAATAAGGGGAAGAACCGACCCAAATGTTATGAAACCAGGGTCCTTGGGGCTCCTACACTCATGGGTGGTGATGGTGGTGGTGGAGACAGCTGGAGCCGTGGAACCACCCACCCTATGAATAGCCTTCCTGTTTCCTTGTTCGACCTTAAGGCAACGGTCCCCAAACTTGGCAACTTTAAGACTTGTGGACTTCAACTCCCAGAATTCTCCAGCTGGCTGGAGAATTCTGGAAGTTGAAGTCCACAAGTCTTAAAAGTTGCCAAATTTGGAGACCTCTGTCTTAAGGCGTTATTTTGGGTTGAAGCAGGGAACTCGGATTCTATGAAACGAAACGGCGGCAGAGAAGAAAGTACAAATCTAGAATAGATGGAGGGCTACCAAGCCAGAATTCTGGTCAATGATTCTCTTTTACTCCTTGACAGGTTTGGTTAGGGGGGGAAATGGAGGAAACATCAGAGAAGCAGAAGCTTGCAAAGAAGATGGAATGTTATCCTGCTTTCCTTATTCTGCACCCTTTCCCCTTCCAGAATTATGAGAGAAAAAGAGGGCACATTAAAATCCTTTTGATGACATTTGGAAGTAGAATTACTGCTTTTCTGGAATTCTACATAGCGGAGTTAGACATATTTAGGCAAATTGTGAAATCAGTCAAGAATGACATTTTTCTTTTTTTGTTTATTCAAATATTATGTTATATCCAGACATCACAAAAGTCCAAAATTTATCCATGAGATAAAAAGTTATAAACAGAAACATAAATACATACACATGACCCAATGTATTTTGTAGCTTTAATTATCAAGTGGCTATAAGTTGCAATAGATATCTTTATCGCATATGAAGGAATTCCTTTTTTAAAAAAATCTTATTTATCTGGCCAGTCATGAATTTGACAAATTATATTTTTAAATGTCTTCAAAGCATCTGGTAAAAACAGGATACCAAAATAAGAGTGCAAGAAATTGACATCATTATGATTTTGCTGACAACTGTGGTTGAGGTGTTGTGACTAATGCAAAATCCTGGGTAGATGATACAATCATTTCAGTAATAACTAAAACCAACAATACAAAGATCCACTGAGCCCAGCTAATACAACAGCTTAAACAAAGTGTTACTGCTGGAATGGTTAAATAATTGTTAAACAGTGACATCTGCTGTTGAACAGCAATAACCACTCTATTTTCGACAAGTTTAATTCTTAATATTTTTTCCAAATAAACATTTCTTGCTTAGGTAATAGAAGCTTCTGTTTTACTTAATTATAGTTATAATGACTTCAGGAAGATTTATATCAGACAACAATAATCAAAATAACAACATAAAGCTCTGCTAAATTATACTCAAGTATTTAAAAAAAGATGTTGGACATTTATTATGGAGAATATAGAAAACATTTAGGAAAAAAATGGCCATGAAACAAGAATGATTCTTGCTAATTTGGCAAACAAAACTTACATTCCCTAGCCTAACTCTGATCTCAGTTCTTGAGCAAACCTGTGGAATTCAAGAAGATTATAGTATGAGGTGCATATAAATATCATATATATTTCTTCTAAAAAGGCAAGTCTTTGGAAAGTAACAGAATAATACATTACATAGATATTTCATATTGTATGATATTTATATTACTAATGGAAGCATACAATACACACATCAATAAAGAAGTTTGACCCAAGACCATTTTATTACAGAAACAAGAACATTGTGTTATCACAGATTATTTCTTCATCAATATATGATAAACATGAGTCATAATTATTAATAGATTATAAAGGTTGAACAGGAGAATCTATTTTGAATCTATTGCTTCAGGTATTCAAAATAGCAGGTATCTTCCTTTTTTATGCATATGATTGCCAGCATATCAAGCAATTCTTGTATGACGTGATACGGTACTGATTTTTATGAAAAGTGTCCCATCCTAAATTAACATTTCTTTGCCTCTTTTAATAAGCAACAGATTTGTGTTTTATTAAAAAGAGAAAAATCCTTCAGATAATTGTTTAAAGATAAACACTGTGTATTCAAGACCTCAGAAGGGCATGAGAGTCTAGGAATGTGGTTCAGTAACTGTTAAGCTAATGGTTTATAGCTAAAACAGAGATATACAGAATAATCTTTGACTTTGGCTCAATTATTCACACAAAAAAGCTCCAGGTTTGTTAGAGTTCCACTTCCTCTGTACCTCAAAAACTATAGGTACAATGAACTTATTCTTTTTCTCATACCTGTATTTATCTTTTAAAAGAGTTGCACAGCCCTGTCTATATCCTTGTTATTAAAATTTCCCATTAGGATAGCTTGTCTGTGCATATTAAATAGAAATCAGAAGACTAGAGGGACAGTTAATTTATTTCTTAAATTTGTATACCATCACAGTCCCAGCAATTCTGTGTGGTTCACAAAGTAAAAACATAGGAAATAACAATAAAACAGTACAACAATAAAGACTAAAAAACAACAAGATAGCAAAACTAGACAACTGAGAATCATACACACACTACTCAGAATGGGCTTTAATTACCCAAAGGCTAAGGCAAAAAGCCAGGTTTACAAGGCCTTGAAAACACTAGTTGGGCAGAACCACAGAGAAGTTACACCTCTGGAATCCAAACACATGTCATTGCTTAATCAACAGAACTTATCAGAGCAAACTGGACAGATCCAGTTGGCGACAGGTAGTCCCTCAAATAACCTTGGTTTACAGAGACAACAAAAATCAATATATGGGTAGCACTTGATTTACAACAGTTCATTTACTGACTTCTCAAAGTTACAATGGCACTGAAAAAAGTGATTTATGACCATTTTTCACACTTATGACGATTGCAACATCCTGTGGTCATGGGATCAAAATTAAGATGAATGGCAACTGATTCATATTTGTGATGATTGTGGTGTCTTGGTGTCATGTTATCACCTTTTGAGATTTTCTGACAAGTAAAGAATGTTCTTTCTGCACCAACTCAGAAAGCTCAAACAACCTAAGGAACTGTTGATATAGTTCTACAGAGGAATTATTGAGTCTATCATCTGCACCTCTATAACTGTCTGTTTGGTTCTGCAACCCAAACAGGACAGACACAGATTTCAGAGGATAATTAGGACTGCAGAAAAAACAATTACTACCAACCTTCCTTTAGTCGAAGACCTGTATACTGCACGAGTCAAAAAGAGGGCTGTGAAAATATTTACAGACCCCTCACATTCCAGACATAAACTGTTTCAACTCCTACCCTCAAAATGATGCTATAGAGCACTGCACACCAGAACAACTAGATAGGACAGGTTTTTCCTATTGCCATCACTCTGCTAAACAAATAATTCCCTCAACACTGTCCAACTATTTACAAAGTCTGCACTACTATTACTGTTAATCTTCTCACCACTCCTTATCACCCATCCCCCTCCACTTGTGACTGTATGACTGTAACTTTGCCGCTTGTATCCTTACGATTTATATGAACTGTTTCCTAGTATGATTTGATTGCTTATTGTACCCTATGACTATTATTAAGTGTTGTACCTTATGATTCTTGACTCTTGACGAATGTATCTTTTCTTTTATGTATACTGAGAGTATTTGCATCAAGACAAATTCCTTTGTGTCCAACCACACTTGGCCAATGAAGAATTCTATTCTAAAGTCAATGGGGAAGTTAGATAGATTCACTCAACAAACTGTCTTATTAACAACTACAGTGATTCACTTAACAATTGTGGCAAGAAAGGTCGTATAATGAGGCAAAATTTGCTTAATAACTGTCTCACTTAACAATATGAATTTTGGGCTCAATTGTGGTTGTAAGTTATATAGATTTATGTATGTATGTATGTGTATATATATATGTGTGTGTGTGTATATATATATGTGTGTGTGTGTATAGAGGGGGGGGAGGAGGGGGAAGAGGGGGGGAGGGAGGGAGAGAGAAATTAGATGCCCACTATTCTAGAAGGTTGGGCTGGATAATCATATGCTGTTGATATTTGCAAAACACTAATGCATGTTCATATAACCACAGCACCAAGACAAAGAAGGTAATTCTGATGATTTCGAGCAATACAATATATTATAGAAACAAATCTTTTTACAAAAAAGGGAGGAGGTGATACTAATGGTTAATTTTCCATCCATAGTTGGCTTTCATGGATGTTTTTCAGTAATGCAAAATTTACCAGTAGCAAGTTGTTATTCTTTCTAGTTGTGAGGATGATTATTTGCATGTCAAACACTTCAGCCCCTTTACCGATGCCTGCTTGTAACTCTCTTTGCAAGATAAGAGATGCTAAATATGGCTTATTGGAATGGTTGGAAAGTAATTGATCCTCTGACGTTCAGGAATTTGCAGGTTGGATGAAGACATGCAAGTATAAAAGACCAGGAGACTCCTAGAGTTCAAAAGAGCTGGACTGAGTTCCCTCCATTTCATCAAATATCACAAACAACAAAAAATTTACAAGAAAGGACAACAATTTATGGACCTGAAAGTACATCATTCCCAAAGGAAAATGTAAGTTAATACAATCAATGTTGTTATTTCATGGTGTAAAAATGAAATTGTAAGAGATTTTGTAGACTGAGTAAAGTTACAATTCTAGGTATACTGACCTGAAAATTAACCAAATTTCATAAAAACTGTAAACATTGGGAAGCAAATTTCAGATATCAATATTAATAATTGGATTCTGATAAATCTAATGTAAAGTCTAGGATAATATTTTCCAGAACAATTTTATTATCTAATTTAGACTTACTTATAAATAGTTACATTTTTTAAAAAAATAAAACTTGTCTCCAGATAATAAGTAAATATGTATGCTTTTATATTACCTAGAAGAAAATGCCAATGAGCAAAAAGAAAATGAAGTTATAAATGTGTTATTTAGAAAATAAAGCATGAAACTGACATTTCAGTGAATATACTATCATCTGGTCCATAAAAGCATAGGCAAAGCATCGCAGACCTCTCCTAGCTCACATTTAAAAAAAACCACGATCTCAATTTATCTCAAAATAGATGGTACACTTGGGACTACATTCCTTATGACATGCTTTTATTCATAATGCAATCCAAACACAGTACACACTTCATGGGGAACAATTCCCATTGATTTGGCGGGGGTTACCTTTGAGTTACAGAAGTGCTTTGTAAAAAGTACAGAAATATTGTATAATGTCAGTGACCCAATAATTTAATGACTTGTCTCATGTTTTCTTCCTTTCGTTATTATTTTCCCTACGTTTACATTATGCAAATGCTCAGAACGATGTCAGAAGTACAATCAACTAACAGGGAGAAATTTATCTTTTGGGATATCTATTTCAAAAGAGGTTTTTTTTTTGTTTATCCCATCTTCATACCACAATATTCTCTGCTGTTTAAGGAATTTGGTAGCATCATTTCCAACTAACGTTTTATTAATTTTGTGGGATGATTTGATTGTTGATTGTACCCTATGATTATCATTAAGTGTTATACGTTATGATTCTTGATTCTTAACGAATGTATCTTTTCCTTATGTATACTGAGACTATTTACCCCAAGACAAATTCCTTGTGTGTCCAATCACACTTGGCCAATAAAGTATTCTATTCTATTCTTTTCTATGATGATTATGCCTCCAATGAAAGGACCTGAAGTTTATGAAAGCTTATGCCTTTTAATACGATTAGTTGGAAAAGGTTCCAAACTCCTTGTGATTTTTGCCACCATGGACAAACATGACTATCTTACAATTTTTGCCACTTTAAATTCTCAAAATGTAAATAACAATACTGTAGCATCTTTGGTTCTGAAAGCTGACAACATTTTGTTAGACTATCAGTTAATACTGTGTAGGAAGGGAAATGTTCAAAGTCCTCTCTTTTCATTTTCTGAAATTGCAGAATGATTGGATCAAACCTAATAGAAGTCATTTAACTGCTTCTTGGAAAACTCAACATTGCTTGCAGGAGTGGGCTGAGCATGGGGGAGCTTCAGACATAGCTGTGCCTATCTCTTGAACTGCACAAAGGAAAAGACATTAAAAAGTGTGAATCCTAGTGATTTTATGAAGATGTTTATGTAGTTTTCTTGGCTAAACTACAAAAGAGATTTCCTATAATTTGCTTATAGCCCTGAACTTCTCAGATAGTGTCACATCCAAGTACTAAACAGGTCCAACTTAGGTCAGCTGTATGATGCTACCTAGATTTTCTCAAATTGACCACAGAATGATTTATATTTCTACAGCCTTAATATAAAATAAGGAGAATTGATGGTAGAAAGAGAGTTCAATAGATTAAGTGGTTAAAACACAGAGCCCAAAAACCCAAGCTTTAAATTGTTAAAATTTTATTAATCTGCATTCATCAAACCCCTGTATTGAAAACATAAAAAAATGTTCATGAACTTAGGGTAGACTTCCTGGAACTTTGGGCTACAAGTGATGAATTGCCTGAGAAATGAACTTTTTCTTCCAGTATCAACTAGCAGATATCTGGCTTGAAGTGTATTCGGCTAAAAATATATTTTAAAAAAAGAAAAAGACGTATGGATATTTTTGAGGCTTCACAGCAGTGTTCAATTTTTTTTTCTTTTTCTGGTGTGATAGCAGTTTCCTGTGTTGCCGAAACAGCTAGAACCTCACATGGTAGAAGTTATAAGGGCTGGAAAAACAATGAAAATTTAAAAAGGAATTCACAAAGCAACATAATAAAGCTAAAGATACTCAGTAGCTATAGAATGGAACGTATATTCTTTGGATTCCATCTCAGCTTATGTTATAGTTTATAGTGCTTCCATCACAGCAACAATTCTGTGAACTAGAACATTGATGGTCCAATTTGCATTTTTTGAGTAGATTACTTTCCAGTAGCCGTATTTGTTAACAAGATACCCAATAGGAATCAATATCCTTTCTTTTCTCTCTACTCATGGCTTGACTGAAGTACAGAAAGAATATTAATGTCCTGCAGGATATTGGATTTTATTGGAATTTAAGATATTGAATGTGGATTACCAAGGAGAGAAAGCTCAGTTGACTGACAACTGAAAAACATCAATTGTTATTCCTGTGATTATTTTCAAGTGCCACAATTAATCCCAAATTCTTATTTTATGTTGCAGCCTGCCCTAGAAGACATTAAGATGTTGGACAGAGCTATTGTTTTCCTTTTTCTCTACTTTGTCATGTGTTCTCTTTCTTCTCCTCTCTATCCACCACTCAGGTAGTTGATCATCTCTATGGATTTTCTGCTTGTGAAAATGTAGGGTTGGGCTTATTGGTTTCTTTTCTCTATTGGAAAAGTCTACCTTGGGTAGTAGTCTCGTTACTGGAGGAAACTAGTCCAGAAGAGTCATCTTTGTAGATATCATGGCAATGTGCCAAATACTATAAGCTTTTTGGGAACGAAGTTAAAACGCTCATTTGTCCATTTGATTTTTAATAGATTAAAATAGTTTATATTTATCAATATAAACTATTACTGAGCTGTAGATTACCATGCTTTATAATGTGTGAAATATTAGCTAATGATATATGTATAATCTTTTCATTCAGATCTCAATATGAAAATGGATGTGTTTCCCTTTACTTTATACAAATATCCACAATCCTATGCAATGGGTTGGGCTGACTGAAAAAGATGATAGACTCCAGATCACTCAATAAGCCCCACAATGAGGATATATAGTAATATTTTCCTTCCTCCTTCCAGGAGTTGCCATGGAATAAGAAATATTGCTTTATTCTGATTGTTTTAAAGTTGTTGCTTGTTGCTTTAGATATAATCCACTATCAATTTCTGGCAAAGCAGGGAGCTTTCAACTACAAGAAATTAGTCCTGTGCATAGCCACAATCTTTCGGTCGAAGAGCAAGAAGAGAACTTTCTCATTCCTATTGAAAAAAGGTGGGTATATTAATCTCAAAATCAGTACCATGACCTTAGTTCTGCTCAATCAGAGCTAAGGTTCATCTACTTAGGCACCCTTGTTTACTCCAGTGATCTTCAACAGATCATGACCGATTCCATGAAAGAATGCAGTAAATAGTATTTATAGTTGTGAAACTGAGAGACACTAAGATACTATATTATGTCAAATTTCTTTTCAAGAACTTCAGTTAAAAATATTTATAGACATGTTTATACTTTTTTCTGCCTTTAAAATTTAGCAATTAGAAATACATGAATTCACAAAAAATCAAAATAAACGATTCAAAACAAGTTAAGACATTGGAAAATGTACTTTCTACTACCTGCATAAAACTTGGCAAAATCTATGTAGCCTGTCTTGAGAGGAATTTCCAGACACAATACTCCTGTGGAAAAGATCCTATTTTGCCATTTAACCTCTTTAGGTGTTACAGCATATAAAAAGGGAGCACATTGGTGTTCTATATTTTGACTTCATAAGTTCCAAGAACAAATTATACATAATATAAGAAATAATGCAATGAACTCTTTTTTTGTTTAGCACTTTACTTGTTGTCCAAAAGGGATAGAAATTGGAAATGCATAGAATTTTTCCTTTCAGATAGAGTAGCTTTGAAGGTATATAGAATTGCCTTTTCCATCAACAGGAACTGTTTTTATGATGGTCCTTTACAAAGGGGTACTGCATGAGAATGACAATGCATTTTTATTTCTTTAGACTCCAGCGTCATGCAAATGCCATATTCACTGACAGTTACCGGAAGGTTCGAGGAAAGGTATCAGCACGGAAGTTGTTACAGGGCATAGTTGGGAAAAGACTTAAGTAAGTGTAATGAATATATAGTATTTACTATAACTTTGTAGCAATTAATCCTCTATTTGTTTGTCAAATGCAGAGACTGAGGATAATCCTAGTGGTGGTGACAAATTCTTACAGCCGCAACTTTTCTGATTTTTCTGATCAGACATGGCCAAAAATATAGTTCAGTTAGCAATAAAAAAAGAATAATTATAAGATGCCTATATTGCAAGGAGCCTTAATTATTCACTAAATGAAATTTGAATTTATATAGTATCTAACTGGAGCTCTCATTGTACTCCGTATATCCTTGGAAAAATCTGAGGCTATATCTGATATATAATACAAAAATATTCATCTTTCTAATCCTAATATTTATCTATAACTATTTCTAGAGGATTAGATTTCCCTATTAAGAGGTTAAAAACTCCAAATATCTCAAGATAGCAAACTGTGCTCTACATTACAATGTCATCTATGAAACTAGAAGGAAAGCAGTAATTAGTTTGTGGATTTTGCATTAGAATTTTATTTTAGCTTATAAATTACCTTCAAAAATAGCTATATTAAATAATAACCTTTTCAAGGCCAATTTATGAGGCTGATATTCAAGCAGGAATAGCTCTTTTCTATGGCCCTTGACTAATGCCTTCTTCTGTAGTGTGTTTCTCTGTAGCAATCATTTTGGCTGTTTAGTAGGCAAGAAAGCCTGGGAGATGAGCCACATGAAATCTTGACTAGGCGCCAGACTGATAGCATTATGATGGATAGTCACTATCACCAACAGATGGTACTCAGGAATTTCTTGGGAGCAATGTTACAGAATCAAGGGTAAGTAGTTTTATAAATACATAACAATCACATTCTGCAACATACAGTACATTTTGAATGTGCAACTACTACTTTAGTAACTTATATAGCTTATATAGTAATGACTGCAACAAAAACACATTCTAATCTAATGAATTGTAATTTGTACACATCTCTGTTCAGTGTATTTTAGTGCACATTCAAACATTTACTCTGTATATTAACCCTGAGTAAACTTGCATATATTAAGGTGATTAGTCAATTAAATTCTGCTTGTGTTTGAATTGCTTCTAAGTAGTTTTTGACATGGAAAAACAATTTGCATATTCTTGGCTTCACTAGTTAATGGAAAATATCTCTACCTAGACAACCTAGTCAGACAGCTTAAGTTCAAAACATTTAGAAGGAGAAACTGACTGAATACTCATTACTGTTCAAGAAAGGGACAAATAAACAAAAGCTTTTTATCTTAGTCAGAATAAGTGCTCTGTTGCTGAAGCCTAGTATCTTATCTTGAAAGCAAGTATGTTCCACTGAAAGCAGCCACACTTTTGTCACACTAAGATCTCTCCTTTTCTTTCCCAGGCCTCAAGATGTTGCTAATGACAATTTAGAGGATTTTACCAGTGTTCTGATCAAAGTGATGGAACTGTAATCTGACTTCATCCCTTCCCTTTCTCATTTTGGTCACTGCCATTCTCAGGATTGGCATAAATTGCAAAAATTCGACTGTGTGTGTGTGTGTGTGTGTGTGTGGTGGGAGGGGGGGGGGAGGGGAAGGCTTCTAAAGCTGTGGAAAGAAATGAACAGGACACCTCACTGATAACCAATATTACTGAAATCTCATCTCCTTCTATAAACATGTCAAAAATTGAATGCAAATGTTTATATGTGGAATTGCTTCCTGTTTAATTTATATCAGATAAGAATGCTTAATGTATGAAATGAAATGTCTCATCTGAGTTTGAAAAATAAATGGCCGCTGTAGCAAAATGCTATATCCAAATTATTTTATTCTACTAAGACTCCATAATCAACAATGTCATTGATTTGTCTGACATAGTTAAAACATGGGGATTGTACTGCGAGTTTAAATTGAGAAGTGCTGAATGGAAAGCATTCATTGACTTCTGGTTTCAGCACCATGGACAGCTTTTGATTGCTATGCAGTCTTGATAGTGTGTAAAGAATGTCAGAGGTTTTCTGATTCTTCAAAGTGTATTTTAAGTGCTTTTTATTATCCAAATTTTTCTTGCATTTTCACACAAAATATGGAAATGCTCTTCTGTAACTACTTAAAGCATAAGCTTAATAATGTTTGCTTTAGAGAATCACAATATAATAAAAGAAATTGCATTTCGCTAGACCTTTTGTCTTATTCTCTTTATTTCATGAAGGAGGCGGTAGAAAAAAGATTTTAAAAAATGACAATTTGGGAGCCCATCTGTTTTTAAAGTTCTTACTGATTGACAAGGTGGTTGTACCACAAATCAAAGTACTTACACATTCAAGCAAGGACAACATATGGAGGTATTTTTCTTCTTTAAAAACACTTTTTAATATTACAGGCAATTATTTTCCACACTTCAGTTTCTGGCCTTCAAACTGTTCTTTGGCTCCTTTCCTTTTTTTACTTAAGATTTTTTCCCTGTTCCTCTGTTCTTCTGACATTAGCGTGTTCTGGAAGGACACAAAGAAACCCCCTTAAAGTTAAAATTCTTGATGCAGAAGAGGTCTTCACTTATGAAGCAGTAATCTCTTTTTGGAATAGGAGAGTGAAACTTAATGCTTTAAATGCGCAATTTAAAACCTGAAGAATGTAAAGAATACATAGTAAACTAGAATTTAATGCAAAATACAGTTATTTATCATGCAAACTTGAATTTACAAGTCATACTATATTTGGAGTATCTCTTAATACGGGTACATAATGCTACAACTTAAATTTAATAACATATTCACCTATTGATCTATTTTATTAATTTATATCCTGCCTTTATCATTTTTACAAATAACTCAAGGCATTGAACATAGTTAATACTCCTTTCTCCTCCCACTTTCCCTACAACACCCCTGTAAGGTGGACTGGACTGACAGAGTAACTGGCCCAAAGTCACTCACCTGGCCTTTGTGCCTAAATTGAGATTACAATACAGACTATCAAGTTCAAATGGTTACATTAACATTAAATTAAGACTAAAAAAAGAGACAAATCTTACAAATCCCATTCCAAAAGAATCATACATCTTCCCTTTCTAAAAGAACATTCTTTTTGTAATACTTTAAATGTATAAAAATAATTAGAATCAGAAGGGAATGATGAGGTGGCTGTGACAACAGGATCTAAGCTCTTAAATTATGATATTCATAAACTCAATTCCATTATACAAATGATATATAAAGCAATATAGTCAAATGCTTATTTTCATTTGTAAAACTGCACTGAGATTGTATCTCCAAATAACCACCTACTTTTAATAAAGAGTATTTATTATATAGGAAATAACATCATTCTTAGATATTTTGCTTTGGAATAGAATGATGAAAGAACACTTTTAAAAAATATCCATAATCTCCAGTGTGACAAAAGCTTCAACTAAGTCCCTCTAATAGATACTGGTTAAAACAAATACCACAAAATCAGTATTTCTCTCATGACATTTATCACCTAAGTTTAATGTTTTCTTTGACAAAGAGTGTTGATTTAAAATATTATCCTATTTTTATAACCAATTAAGAAGCATTTATTTAAAGCTTACCAGGCTTGTGCAGACAAGCAGAGAAGCAAAGATTGAGAGTTTTTATAACATTTGTATGGGTGAAGTGGGGAACAAAACTCAGTATTTTAAAGAAGATTAAATCCAATATTTAGCCATCTTTGGATATCAACACCTGATGATTTATACTGTAGTATGTAGCAGTACATCCATCATCTTTGAAGCATTTGGATATTAACATAGATTTAAATTTCTCATGTATTGGAGTGCATAATTATTTTACTTCAATAAAAGGTAAAGATGAACAATAAAGGGAGTTACATATCTTTTATGTGGGTATATTAATTTCTTCCCCAACTTTAATCCCCTGTGAGATATCTCTCTCTTTGAGTGTATTTATTCTCTCTAACATCCAGCTGGCTTTCTACTTAAGGTAGGACTAGAACTCATGGTTTTCTGATTTCTATCCAGATATTTTAAATTCATTCATCAAACTGGATCTCAATGAACTTGTAATTTTCATTCATTTATCATTTTAGGTGGCTATAGTACTGCAAAGTTTGAAAAAAAACCCCATTTGTTACAATCTAATACTGTCCTACAATATTTCTAATTTCTATGAAATTGACAGCTGTGTGTTCCTGAAAATTATAGAACTGGAACTCAAATACCTGTCTTTCATTACATAAAGATTCAAACTGTAAAACTTGGAATTTACAAAACTAAATGCTTATATCCTTATTGCAGTCAAGAATACATCAATTTATATCCCTTAATGTTATGTCCATAATCTACATTACCTCAAAATATTTTTGTTGGTACATGCAAAATTTATATTTTGTGGGAATCATATAATTACAAAATCTGGAAATGTGATATTAAAATCAGTAACCTGAAAAAAACTATTTTAAACAAACATTATAATACTTTCTTAATGCAGAAACCAGAAAGACAATGGTTGGTCAAAGTAATATTTTTTTTTACTCAGATTCTCGTATCAACCTACAATTCCTCCCTTTTGATTTCACCCAATATTACATATTGTTGCAAAAAACAGTAGACTTGACAATCTAATTTATTTAAGCAGCACAACTTATTCTAATTTAGAATACTTCATTTTCAAGAGTGTTTCTGGAATAATGAACAGGAGATATAACAGTAATTCATGCGTTCCACAGCATGCAATTAGGCTACCAGAAACAGGCTGTACTTTAAGTTGTTTTCTGAAGATAAATCAGAAACTATGCTTGGTTCTATGTGTCGAAGCCAGATGCTAATAAGCATGAATTGTTTTAGTAATGTAATAACAGTGTTCTAGTCACTGAATTAGTTGCCAATTGGTTTCAAAATCCAATTCAAAATACAGGTAGTCCTTGGTTAATGACCACTGGTTTAGCAACCATTCAAAGTTATGATTGGCGATCATCGATCATTTATGACCGGTCTTCACAGTTTTGGCTGTCATACCATCCCTGGCATCAGATTATGTAATTCAGGTGCTTGGCAATTACCTCACAGAGTGTCCCACGATTACATGATTGCCATTTTTTACTTTAGTCACCCTCTTTTGACAAGCAAGTCAACGGGGAACCCAGCAGGAGATTACAAATAGCAATCCTATGATGTAGTGCTTAACGACCACATGGGATTCAATTAATGATCAAAATTGGAAGTGTGCAATTGCCATGTAAGTCAATATAGTCATGTAACATTGCACTTTTTGACTGCATTGCGTAGTGACGGAATTCATAATCCCAAATACCATCATTATGCAAGGAGTACCTACATTTATGCAAGGAGTATCTACATTTGTTTTAGCCTATAAAGTTCTTAATGGCTCAGCTCCTAGACACCTTTGGGACCAGTTTCTCCAATCTGGGTTTTTTCTGTCTAATCAAGTCATTGAGGGAAATGATATTTTGAAAGACAGAACAGTCTAGAAACTGATGCTATTTCTTTTTTGTTAGTGCCTTGTTATGGAGCATTTTATCCACTAATGTGAAACTGGCCTGGAAGAAAGTCATAGTAACTATTTTATTTAAGCATGGTTTTAATTGGTAATAGGATGGCTGGATGCCTGTTTATTGCTTCAGTATATTTTTAGATATTGTAAGTTTTAAACGTAATGTTATATTGTTTATGGTGAATTTCTGCTTTCCAAATGCTGTAATCTGCCCTGACTCCAAGGCATAAAAATTTAACAAACAAACAAACAAACAAATAAAATATGCAGTATAAAAGCATCTGCAACAAACAGACAAAAATCCACCCAGCTCACCAGGCTCCTTTTTTCCAACAAGAATAAACAGGCAGAAAGAGAAAAATCAAATATTACATGCAGGGCTACAGGTATATAGATTCAGATACTGTGACAGACTACCCAATTTCATGAAACAAACTAAAACAGGCATGCCCAACAATTTGTGTCAATTTGAGCCTGACTATCTCAGCCTTCTTACTCCAAAATCCCAAGATGTTCCCAAGAATCTTGTTCCCAAGATTCTCAACTTTTAAATTATACAAGTATTGATTCTTTGCTTCTGGGAAAAATATTTTTATATCAATTGGACTGGGAACAAAAAGCAAAAGCAGCATATGGGTAGATGGACCAAGCAAGAGTTGTGGAAGACATAAAAATGAGAAGTCTAGAGAAATCTAGAAGTCTTAAACATTGCTAGCAATTTCTCTAGCAATTACTTTTTTTTAATAATGCAGAATTGTCATGGAGTTAAACAATAAACTCAAAATATAGTTAAATCATGCAGATGTTCCTTTTGCAATGGTCAGAAGCATAATAGGCAGAGTGGCAGTGGCTTCTGCTAAAGCCCCTCCTCCCAAACCCCAAACAGTGATAAGCATAAAATGAAGCAGCCATCATGCTTAGGAAAAGCAACAGCCAAAGACCCTTACTTCTAGGAAGGGCTGGTCACTAGTATACCCCCTTTTTACCGTAGCGTTCTATATTTTGCCAACCTACTGCTCTGTTCTGCAGCGATCCTGCCAAAAGGAGAAAGGAATTAAAGTTCAGAGCAGACAGTGAAGTGGAAAGAAGTATTACTTTAGGAACTGACAACACATTCAAAAGAAGCATGCAAATCAGGCTTCTGGAAACTCTAAAGAGATTGGGTGAGTATCAAAAGAATTGCCACTTTTTCATAGGAGAATTTATGCTGCCATATTGGCTGAATTTTAAGCCAGCCATAATGTAGGTAAAAACATGGTCGCACTAATTTCACCAAATAGTCATCAGAGAATAAATCAGGTAAAAGAGACAAAGAGCACAATTATAAAGTTAGCCCTGATGCATAACAGATATTAGCAAGAAGCATTTTTATTACAGGCAGTCCTCAACTTACAACCATTCGTTTAGTGACCGTTCAAAGTTACAACAGCACTGAAAAAAAAATGATTTATGGCCATTTTTCACACTTAAACCATTTCAGTATCCCCATGGTCAGTGATCAAAATTTGGACTCTTGGCAACTTCTTCATATTTAAGATGGTTGTGATCTTCTGACAATCAAAGTCAATAGGGAAGATAGATTGACTTAACAACTATGTTACTAACTTAATTGTAGCAATTCACTTAACAGCAAGAAAAGTCATAAAATGGAGCAAAACTCACTTAAAAACTACCTTGCTTAATAATGGAAATTTTAGCTCATTGTGGTTGTAACTTGAGGATTACCAGTATTGGTTCATGGTACAACTGGTACAACTTAGAAATTTTGCTTCCTCATTTAATACTCACTACTACAGAAAATCTACAAGACAATTACTTCTCCATGATGACTTTTCCATGCAGCAAGAAATTTTTGCCTATATAAGATAAAGGTTAGACATACTAACTTGCTACTAACCTCATGGTTGCCTCAACCCTGAGAAAGCCTAATGACCATCAACATTTTCTGAAGGCAAACCTATACATTTTTTTTCCAGAGTTAAAAAAAGGCAAGCATTTAGACAGTAAAATGAGGTTGTAGGTCTGCAAATGATTTGAGTTACTACATTGAAGGCTTTGTGAGAAATGACACTGAGCTTCTAATTTTTTAAAAAGACGAAATCCAGAAAAGATATTCGTTATGTTACCGATGGGAAACCTACAGCTTACTAGATATCACTCAATTTATAAATGCATGAAACCCTAGATAGCATGGCTAATAGTGAAGGAAGCCGAAAACTAGAATGTAGATATGTATACAAAGGACCATAAAAACTTTCTTTGCTATAGATGATTACAACACAGGTAGTCCTTGGGTTACAACAGCAACTGAGGATGGAATTTCTGTCACTACACAATGTGGTGTTTATACAGGATGTCATGTGACTTTATCGTTTAGTGATGGCAATTCCAGCAGGGTTGGTTACCACTGTAACCCTAGGACAGTGTGGGTTGTTAAATGGGAAGAGGCAGGAATCCCAGGCAAGGAGCACAAGAGAGTTGGGGGTGGTGCAGGGTGACACAGCAAGCAAGAAGCACAGGTGGGGCCACAGGCATGCTGTGTGCACACTACAATGAAGGCAGAAACAATTTACAAGGGATGACTTGTGACCCTTCCTGCCAGCTTTCCTAATGACTTTGCTTGTGTAACACAAGTAGAGAAAGTCATAAATGGTACTGATGTGACTGCAGGATATTGTGCCACTGTAACTGCAAGCCAGTTGCCAAGCATACAATTCATGATTATGTGATCGTGGAGGTACTGCAATAGCTGGAACTTCAAGGAACAGTTGTAAGTACCATTAGTTCAGCATTGTTGTAACTTTGAGCAGTTGCTGAACGAGTGGTCGTAACCCAAGGACTATTTATACTAAAAAAGAAACCATTCCAAACAGAATCTCATCACTTGGACCATTAGAATCCCTCCCTTAAATGACTGAAGTCAGAACATGGAATTAAAACCTAGAATGTCTCAACTATTACGTAAGGTGAGATATACTGATGAATCAGGAAAGAACAGTTAGGAATTTAGCAATGGATGTATTGTTAATAGCACATACTTAAGTTTTCCTTTACTATCACTACTAGGATTTTTTTTTTTTTGTAAAAGAAAAGAAAATCCAATTTTTGTCTCTTACCTTTTCACTGCTTTTTGAGCCAACATTCTATTGCCTGCTAGGAAGGTGAGGCTGCCAAGGAGAGCCAGGTACTTCAGGGTTTGAAACATGTTGAGCTGAGTCCAGTAAACGTACATGAGCCCCAACATTGCTAGGAAAAAAATGGCCAAATGATACTTTGTAAGATTTGATTTCCTTAAAAACATTTCACAGTAATTCAACTCTGTCACTTCCTTACACAATTTACTAAGCTGCAATTAAAGTGCCCATATTAGATATTAAGTAACTGTTGCAATGCTCCACTAAGCTGTAGATAACAACCAAGGCTCCAGAGTTTCTAAAAAGCACTATTATCTTCAAGTGCAAACATTTAAACATTTACCATAAGAAAACTGACTGGCAGAGAAGGAAGCTAGCAAAAGGGAATATGAGAACCTCATTTAGCAGATGCAAATACTAAATCTTTCACTTGGAGGCATGGATTCATGACTTCTTCCAATATGAAAAGCAATCCTAGCCACACACACAGAGGCATAAACAAGGCTATCAGAACAAAAATAATCCTCAAATGAAATAAAATCAACCTTCTAACACAATATGCTGACATTTATAGACAGAATGCAATTAAATGAGTCATACTGAACACTGAGAAAATTTCAAAGGGACCAAAGTATAAATAACTTAACTTTTTGGAATGTAAAGCTTACATTTACAACCATCTTTAAAAAGTACTCATTTACTGCAGTGGTATTCAAATTTCTGTGCTTGTTTTATTTTTTATTTTTGGTTCATTATTATATAACATGTAAGAAGAAAGCAAATATTAAAACAAGACAAACAAAAAGAAAAAAAGATTTATGTAATTTTTTATTGGCTAGTCTTTCTGTTAGACCTATAGAACATAACAAAAGTTCATAACAAAAGATGGTCATATGTTATCAGTTCATGTCTGATTCTCTATTAAAAAAGGAAATATATATGGTACATTTACAGGCAGTTCTAAACATTCTCTATATACTGCACATATGTAAAACTTTATGTGTTTATGTTTTTCCCTAGCCTCGAAAGGCAATTTCTCTTTAAGCCTTAAAAATCTCCCTGTTCTTCCAAAGAGAGGCAGAAGTGGCCAAACTACATGTTTCCCAGTGGAACCCCCACCCACCTCCAATGATTCTTGGAAAAATATGGTTTTGTGGTAGCCAGTATATTTTTGGATGTGAACCCCTGCCTTTCTCTGGCCTTTCTCTCCTTTCATTTGCAGCCCTAATCCCCAACACTTGACCAATTTCTTCATGATTCTCTGCTTCTCAACAGAAACCTGGGCCGCAATGTGCTCATATTATGTGTGGGCTTGCAAGTTGCAGAGAATCCAACCAACCGCTTTCCTGCAAATGCCATATGATCCCATTTCAGTTCCAGATAGAACATGCAGGCATATACTGTCTAGGTATCATACTAAGAACACTTCATGCTGTATCAACACATGCTGCCACTATGTTCATCTAATGTTCCATGCTATCCAATCTAGAAAACTACAGACTACAGGTGTGTGCAGTACAGAAGACCAAGAAAGCAAGGTCAGGCAAGCAGGTTTGCAGACTGTTTCCAAGCATACACATTCAGATAGGAGATGTACCTTTGACCATGAGTATAAGCTCCTTATGATGATAAGCCCAAATAAAATGCAGTCCTAGATCATGTGGACAATTGTACCCAATCAAACAGAAACACAGCTACTGTTCAAGCTTCCCGACTGAACATATGGAGGTTAGAAGAGAGGCCAACATCATTCTCTCTCCTCTTTTTGCTAAATTGGTGAGTTAGGGTAGAAATATATTTTATGGTGGCTGATGAAAACCAGGAACTCCTGGATTGTTAACAGAGATGCCTGCATTACACCAGTGGTACACATATAATAAACTGAGAACCACTGATGAAAAGAGCCAAATAAAAAATTTAAATATCCAATTAGCTAATTAAAGTTTTTTTTTAAATAATGCTGGCTTCTCACAGGGAAAATATAAAGTTATGAAGAAGATGAAAGGAAAGAACCTTTGTAAGATTAAAAGACAATTCAAGATAACAGGGCCTAAAGCTTCTTAAAATTTTAGACAATTTAGCATGTTAAAGCCAAGTAGCATATTCCAAGGAATGCAAGAAGTCAATAGCTGCTTCTGACCAAATTAATACACACTCACTGAGGAGAAATCTAGGCACTGATCAAGGAACATTAAGAAGAGTACAAAAAACAAAGCATCACAAGGTCATCCATACCAATGGACTGATGCCCAAAATACAAACTCAGAACATTTTATACTAACAAATTATCTACATACAAGAAAAGACATTGAAACTAATGATAGCTTTTAAAACTGATGGCAAACATGCATTTAGCCATACCGGAATAATTCTGAAAGATGAGTTAGGGGAAAAATGGACAAAAAGGAGGGATGTAGTGTCATTATGTCCATTATAGTTAATAAGCCGTGAGCTCATCTGTCATCAGGCTCTTACCTATAAAGTCAACAGAAAAAAAAGGATAATGGAGAGGAATTTCTCTGGCACTTACCTGCATGACCCAGATGGAAGATAATGGTACTTGGAGCAAAACTGAAGTTAGAAATATTGGCCCCAATCTTTATCCACTGAAAAATGGCAAAAATATACATTAAGGGAGGATAACATTTGCCAATCAACTTCAAGAACATCCCAGATTGCTTTAAGTCCTTTTAAAATATCTGACTCCTTCAGATGTGCAAATGAGCCTTGAAAATTTTTATTGACCATCTTTTAAATGGTCCTTTTAAATCGAGACAAGAATTTGGGGAAGGGATAGATACAAATTAGGAAAAATTTAAACTTTCATCCTAGGAAATCTTTCACAAACCTATTTATGAAAAATTAGTTATACTGTATTTAATAATGGTCTTCAGTTGCCTGAAAAACCCAGCAACTGAGTAACGGCAAGAAATTCAGTACTAATTAGAAAGTATACATGAAACACTTACCAGTATAAAGAGCAAAAGCAGTGGGGAGAGTATCATCGCTGTGAATGTGTTTGATACAACAGTGGGAGGCCTCTTCTCAGGTTCTCTGAATAAATGCTAGTGAAGAGGAATTCCAGAGGAAAAAAAATCAGAAGAGCAGTGTGTCTCAGCAGATGGCAAATTCTGGGTCAAGATATGCAATTATCATTGAGCATATATATAACCTAGATTCTACTGAGTCGTTAGTGTTGTTTTCTTAGTATCTCCACTGCCTGATTGCAAACTTTGCTTGTTTTTATATTGTACTCATAGTTGTTTTAGCAAAACTAACCGTGAATGATACAATGAGGGATTTTATTTATCAGCTGACATATGCAAGTCAGGGATTGATTTGGGCTGGGAAAGAGTGATTGGCCCAAGGTTACCCAGCTGATTTCCATGCTATGCAAGAATTAGAAGATTCCTGAACATATGTTAAATCTCTAGTGACAAAATGACCAATTTCCCCTTTTTTCCTTTGTTGTCACATATTCAAGTAAGGCTCTTTTCCATACATGACCAATGCTAATTTAACTGTTCAGAAAAGGATAGGTGTATTGTAAGATGTTTCTAGGTGCAAGGGCATTATTTTTCAACTTTCTTTAGATAAAAAGTGATTTTTGAAGTAACAGTAGAAAATCCAGTATCTTATTCTTGGGTTTTGCAACCATCTCTGGATACATGCACACTCAAGTTAAGAATTACCAAAAAATTATAGCTCTACTGACCAAAGAATTAATTATAGTCTGCAAACAAATGGGTTTTTTTGTAATGGCAGGTAATATTAAATTTAGCATTCTAATCCAAATACAAAAAGAGCAAAGGAAGCAAAAGCATTCCTGGACAGAAGAGATGGAAACTGATACCCTTGCTCTACAACTACCCCAAACTCGATAACAAAGCTAAGTTAAACAAATAAATCAAAAGCAGTGGTCTTCCAAATGGAGAATACAGTGAAACAGAGTGCTCTAATGTGGAGTGTACCTGTATCTCAGGTTTAGGAGTGAAAAGGCTTTTTGACTGGACTGTAGATGGGGCATCTTCTTCTGGAAATTTGATGACAACATCAGCCTGAAAAGAATTTCAAAAGGTAGATGATAAACGAAGGTTATTTAAATTTAATTGTTTTACCTTTCCATAAATAATTAAAAAATATCAAGTCACTTAACCCAACTTTAAAATTAGGACCTCAGATAGTTAGATAGTTGCTACTTTCATATGATTTGGGTCAGGGGTGGGATTCAAATTTTTTAACAACCGATTCTGTGGGCGTGGTTTAGGTGGTGGGTGTGGCTTAAGTGGTCATATGACTGGGTGGACATGGCTTGGTGGTCATGTTATTGGTTGGATGTGGCCAACTCAATATTACTCACATCGAGGCATGCATCTCCTCGCCTGGCCTCTCATGACTGTGGGGATGCTGCAACAGTCGTAAGTGTGAAAAAGGGTCGTAAGTCACTTTTTTCAGTGCCATTGTAACTTTGAATGGTCACTCCACACAAGCAAAGTATCAGCAAAGGAGGGGAAAAAATCTCCAGAGACATTCCTGAGACAGGAAGTCTAGTCCTGCCAAGAATGTAATAAGGGTTAACAGAGAGGCAGTTTCTGTAAGCAATGCCAGAATGTTTCCTTCCTGCCTTCCTTACAGGATTAGGCCAATAATTTCTTCTAAACAACCAGTTCTCCAAACTGCTTAGAATGTTAACAACTGGTTCTAGCGAATAGGTGCAAACTGGTTTAGGTCTGTATTTCCTTGATAGAGTTTGCCTACTTGATACAGTTGGGCAGAAATTCATTGCTGAAGGCCCCTTGTTATCAGAAGATACACTCTTCTGGAACTGCTTGCTTTACTAGGCAAGCCAGATCCAGTCTCATAGCCTTCTAAAAGCTTGTAAAAATCTGGTTGTTTTGGAAAGCCTTTAATTATTGGTTAGCATGGCTGTTACTATACATAGTACTCGTAATAATTTTGTATCTGTATATGTCCTAGTCTGAAAGGATTTAAATAATAGAAAGAATACATAAATAGGAATAATTTATCTTAATAAGGTTTACTCAAAGTAGTAACCCTCTTTTGCCTTCCAACTGGAATCACCACAATATCAGAATTTTCAGAATAGCCTTATATAGAAAATACTGATAGAAACCCCCCCCCCCCCAGAGTATCAGGACCCCCCCCCCCCTCAGAGTATCTGGACTCAAGATTATCTGTTGAAATTAAATGGAAAAAGATTCAGGAAAGGCAGAGGGAAGTATTTTCCCACAAGGCACGTATGTTTTAGAATTTGCTGTAAGCACCTGTGATTTGAATAGCCAAGTTAGATGATTTTAGAAACTTGACAGGTTCATGATGGATCAGGTGACCAAAGCCTTCTAATATTAAGGACTGACTTCTACATCTTGATAATAACACGACTTAAATGCTAGTTGTATCATGAAAGACAGACACTGCCCTCCAGTCTGGGAGTATAAGTGAGATTCAGAAGCTGGCCACTGGGTAAATAGAAATGGGCAAAAAATGAACCAGGGTTCTATCTGTTTTATTTAGATCTTGATCAAGTTAATTCCTTGAGCTTACACAAGATCTAGCTCCTCAGTCTCTCTAACTGACACCAATCTTGCAGGTTAATCATTCTACAATTGGACCAACATACCACATCCCAGAGGATTGGGTTTTCCAGAGTGGCATCACCAATAATCAAATAAAGAGTATATATTCCAGAGGCTGAATCAAATTCAGTTTTTCTCTCAGAAGTGTCCAGTTCAAACTTGTAGATGTTTTTGCTGTCTGGTTCTGCAACAAACACCACCTCCTGCCCAGTTTTTTGATTGTGAAGCCGTACAAAAGTCTAATTTGAAAAGACAATGAAACTTATGTTAGCATCCAATATCATAAAAATGCAAAAGCTTTTAATAATATCATTATTTCTCCAGGATTGAAGGAGAATACGGTCCTTTTAAGAGCTAGGAAAAAATTCCAAGGGCCAGTCATTTTAAAAATTATTATAGTCTTACCCCCAATAATTACAGAAATAATGCAAGGATAAAGCAATAAAAGTTGAAAATGTCATATTCTGTTTTATATATGATTTACATGCAGGCTGTTACTAAAGTGTATACTATAACATACACTTTGCAGGATAGGAATTATTTTCCAGATTCTGGTAAGAAACTGGAAAATTCAACACAGGTTTATTTCAAGAAAGAATATTTAAAAAACCAATTCAGACATGTTGCTTTCATGTAGAATTTTTTATTTTTAAAAAAGGTATAATATTCTTTCCTTCTTTCCATCATGCTTCTGAAATTAAGCTGGAATATATCTAGAACCATAAAAGTAAGGTATTAGAGGCTTTCTCTTCACAGCGAATTGCAAAATTTTCATCCAGAATCAAACTATGTTTTTTTATACTTTATGAAAAGACACTAGCTTAACCCCAGTAAGCATGTGATTTGCTTACTGTCTTCATTGCTTCCACATGAAATATGGGTAATATAGCTGGGGGAAAATGGGTTGATACAGTTTCTTTGAATGCTATACTGATTTTGTTAAACTTGGCAGGATTGGTTTTTTTGACAGCATCACACAAAGCTTAGCCAACATTTTATTTATTTATACCCCACTTTTATTTTTTTAAATAAATAACTCAAGATCTTAAACATACCTAATATTTTTCCTCCTCCTATTTTCTCCATAACAACCTTCTGAGGTGGATTGGGCTAAAGCAAAGTGACTGGCTCAAAGTCACCAGTTGGTTTTCATGCCTAAATTAGGACTAGAACTCGCGATCTTCTATTTGCTAGCCTGGTGCTTTAACCAATCAACCAAACATGTTCTAACCTGAGACAATGGAGATGATACAAGCCAAACATTTGCTCTTTCAATGAAACATGCCTGATTCTGACAAGATTTCAACTCTGATGTTTTAAAGAGCTCTGTTGCAGAAGACTAAATAGCAATGAATCAGCTGAATAAACAATTTATCTGGAATAAGGTACTTTCATAAGTATATATGTATGTCTTGTCTGTTGTTTTGTCTGTTAATTTAGACAAGAGAGCTAGCAAATCACAAAGGCAATAACTTGCTCCTTGCCTTTAAGTCTGTTAAGCACAACTGTCACATTTGCTTAATGTTTCTAAGTTTTTTATAAACAAAAAACAAAAAGGAACCTGAATCTCTTTTCAAAAGCCTTTTTGCTAAATATGTCACTCTGGATTAGTGTAGGCATGCATTAACCAACCTGGTGAGGGATTAATTCTGCTCCAGTGTTCACGTCAACCAATTGAAAGGACAAGGCAAAATTTTGATGGCTGTCAGCTGTGAATGATCCTTTGGCCTTGGCTGGGTAAGTGACCCTGAAATCAGAAGTGAACTGTTGCTAAGAAAGAAAAAAGTGAATCTGTGCAGAAGAAATTAAATGCAAAGTAGATTGGGATCTACTCATAAATCTAGTGATTTGCAGTTAATCAACAAGGGCTTCTGATTCCTTATTATGTTATATAATGTAATACAGAAACAACTAGAAAACTTCTTATTCCCAAATTAGATTGCTAAGAATATTTATGAAAACCCAAGATCTTTTTGTATAAGGATTCAATTTGGGTCAAGCACTGACTCCAAATTTCTGATAATCTAATTCTTAGAAACCCTCTAATTTTAAATTCTTAATATTCATGTACTTATTTTATTGGATATAATTAATTGGCCCTATTCTTTTAGGCAAGTTAATTTGCAAGTCTAAAATCTGTTCATCCTTGAAAAAAGGAGGAGAAAACTATGGAAACTTGCAGGTAGTTTTTCTACCCTCTTAAGGACAAGTTACAAGAAAGCTGGTTATGCTTCACATTCAGTCCCATTTGTTGAATAAAATTATTGCTAAATGCTGAATCTGAACTATGACTTATTGGGGGTCTAGCCCTAGAATTAACTTTCATTATATATATAATTACTGAGGATATTTTTAGCATGACGTGGTTGTCATCGCAGAGCTCATTGGCTGCCACTTTATATTACATATTTAAGATTAGGAACTAAAGCTTATAGATCAAATGATCAGATTTCCAGTATTGATCCTAGAATACATGGCTCAATAAGGAAATGGGGTCATAACTAATTTGGGAAATGTGAAATGAAAAAAATGGTATACAGATGCCAAGGAGGAGAATTGTTTATGTTCCTTATATTATGCCCTAATATAATCTGCTTTGGAGGTCCTATGGTCCTTTCCAGCCAGATTACAAAGCATCATTAAAGGCATTAGACAAAAGTCTTAAAAGATACTCAGTACAAACTAAGAATTAGCAATTTCATAGTTGAATCACAGAAAAGAGAAAGGTGGTAGATAGATTGATCACAAAATGAAAATTTAAAAATACAACAGTAAAAGCACAAAGAACATAACACTCATGCCCTTGTCATCTCCCGCCTGGACTATTGTAACACTCTCTACATGGGGCTCCCTGTGGGGAGCACCCAGAGGCTTCAACTGGTGCAAAATGTGGCTGCGCCGGTGGTTATGGGGGCGTCAAGAAACTCCCATGTGATGCCTCTCCTGCGCGAGCTGCATTGGTTGCCGTTGGCCTTCCGGGTTTGCTTTAAGGTTCTGGTTTTGACCTTTAAAACGATCCATGGCATTGGACCAGGCTATCTGCAAGACCGCGTTCTGCCGGTAGTCTCCCACCGATCTGTGCACTCCCACAGGGAGGGGCTTCTTCGGGTCCCAATGGCATCTGTGCTGCCTGGTGACCCCAAGGAATAGGGCCTTCTCTGTGGAGGCACCCACCCTCTGGAATGGGTTGCCTCCTGAGCTACGTAATAACACCGACCTGAGAGCATTCAGACGTGCGTTGAAAACTTGGCTCTTTGAGCAGGCCGGCCTGGACTGAAATGGAGTTTTAAAGTGTAATTTTAGAAATTGGGGTTTTAAATTTCGGGGTTTTAAATTCGGGGGTTTTATTGTTAATTTATTGGGGTTGGGCATAAATTTTAGTGGCAGCCTTAAGATATTTAATCTTCTTTTAACTTTGTAAAGTGGAATGTTTTATAGTTGGCTGTACACCGCCCTGAGTCCTTCGGGAGAAGGGCGGTATATAAATGTGTTAAATAAATAAATAAACTTTCTAGAATTTCAAGAAGTGTAACCTTCCTTTATACTTTCATTTTCAAAGAGAAGCAGGCAAGGATATAAGAAATTCAGTAAAGAAATTAAAATAACAAATTCTGTTCAGTGTTCTGTTTGCCTTGGCTAACTGAGTGGTTAAGGAATTAATAATTGGATACTTGAACCTATTAAAGGATTAGTTGCTAAGAGTGTAAACATCCAGCCATGCACATCTAATATAAACTCTAAAAATTTAAATCTCAAAATATATTTATATAATGTTTTTTCTTGATAACATGTTGGCAAATCCTGCATTTACATTACTGATATTCAGTACTGAGTTGTATGTACTGGTATTTTACCTGGTAGTTTTGGGTGCAATGCTCTGATCTTTATCCACAGTAAAGAGATCCACATTTGTAATACCAACTTCAGTTGAGACTTTGACTTTCAACTGGAAACAAGAAATAAATAATGAGTCTCTCTCACACACACACTTTACGTACATAAAACATGCTACATTTTAAATAGATGATAAGTAATATTTTTATTCGTGCTTCATTTTTGGAAATTAGGCTACTTCCACATCTGTTTCTTTTCTTTCTTTTTTTGAGACCATATTAAAAAGGAGTCCAAGAATCAGCTTTTGATTTTGGATATAATTAAATGTATACATTAATATACGTCCATATGTTAATCAATTATCAATCAACCCTTTCTTCTAAAAGTATTCATTTGTAACACTTTATTAATGATGGAGTCTGCAGAGATAGCATAACTTTATTCACTGAGATGATTGAAAAGATAATATAGGAGGCGAACCAATGTTGATTGCATGAGGGCAATTTAAGGAAGCAAGAATATGACTAATTAGTGTCTGACAGCTCCATTTTCTAATCACAGAATACTTACTATGGCTCTCTATGAGGCACTCTGCAGGATTATGAGTTTTTTTATGTCTTTGCTTAAATTATAGTGATTGAGACCAATCAGCATTATGCATTTAAATAACAACCAGGGAATGCCTGCTTAAAGTTCAATTTAATTTATTGTTATTCGTTAGTTATTGGACCTTCATTATACAACTGATGTTATCTCTTGCTCCCTTCTTCATTTCAATCTGTTTCACATTTGGGGCCATTTCAATTTTAAAGTGTAGGTTTTAATTAAAAAAAACCCTTTCATCCCTTTTCTGTAATAATAAGAACAGAATTGAACTTAACTGTATCACTTCATAGCATTTGAATGTCTAATTTGTTTCTTGGGTTCATGAATTTTTAAAATATATATACTGAAAGGCATATGAGACAAACTTGAGCATTTGGGCATTATGCAAACCAAAGATGAGGGAATGAGCAGCAGTTATTCAGCACCATGTTGGGAAGATGCTATGTTGGTTAAGTTCAGGGGTGGGATCTGACACCGGTTAACTACCGGTTCGGTGATTTACGAGGTTCGGTGCATGCAGAGAAGCAGCCTTTGAAAAAGCCCTTTTTTCCTGCAGCTGTGCCTCGCACGGCAGCTGAACTTGAAAAAGCAGGAAATAAAGGTCAGGTAGGCAGGTGGGCAAAAACATCAGCAGACATAGAACCGGTTCTATGTCTGCTGCTCTTCAGAGCTACCGGTTCTACAGAGGTGGACAGAACCAGTAGAAACCCACCCCTGGTTAAGTCCCTATTGGTAACAGCCAGATACTCAAAAGAATATAATAAAATAGAATGCACAATGAAAACAATCAGCAAAAGCAATTTTTAAAAAAGCTAAACATTCCAGGTCAGAACAGAACATCAAGAGTTTACTCGTGAGCTTATTTTGCGTACAGTACTCAGCCACAGGAATTAATGGGAACTTGGAACAAGACTTTCTTCTCCTTTCCAGAGGCATAAAAATATATGAACATATTCTGAATATTATTTAATCAATACCATATTTTACTTTGATTAAAATGTCCACAGTAAATCAACGAGGCAATTATGAAGTCAAACTTTTCATACACGACACTTTGAAGAAGATGACATTTGGAAATATTTAAAATAAGGATTTATCTTTTGTTTTGCTCTGGTTTGTCTACTGTGTTTGACACATTACATTCATGCACACTCATTAATGAATATGATATCTTCACTTAGCTCATTAAAGTTCAGAACATAATTGTTGAACTTGCTAGAGCACTAAGTACGGTAATCTAATGACAACCTCTAATAAGCAGCCCACCTGACAGCTTTCTCCTGTAATAAAATGCCTTATTATTAAAGCTGTATTCTTACTAAGCCATCACCATTAATGCATGATCACTAGTACTCACGTATGTAGCCAGAGTGCTTAAGCAGCTCCATAAATCTCTCTCTGATGTTTTAAGAGAGATTATTACTCCAATTATCACATTGATTTTGATATGTATGGCAGAGCTTGGCATGAGCAAACAAGTGATTTCTAACTGATAAATGCTAATTTTTCAATTAAATAAGCAATTGAGGGGGTGAAGAGAATATCAAATATGGTAAATAGCTCTTGAAAAAAAATAGCACACATACAAATTGTTTCCAACTGCCATCCCTGTGACTTTGGGAATGACTTTAAAAAAAGAAACTCAATAGGAATGAAAAGATTAGACTGCAAGGAAAAAAATTCACAATGTGCAAATTGCTTTATTAAGATGTTGTTAAGATCTATCAAAATATCGATGAACTGCAAGTAAGCTACAGAATAAATTTCTATTTCCTACTTCAAAATAAGTATGTTTCATGTTTCAGTGTTACTGAATAAAAGTTTTTGGGGCCCAAATTCAGTTGGGCAACTTGCCCCTGGTCTTAAAACCACCCTTTTTTTCAGTTGCTGAAACATCTTCCAACTGCACTGCTGAAATTTCATCACAAAATTTATGGTAGTTTCCTGCCACTTCATGTCTCACAATATGTTTAATGCACTAAAATAATCCTTCAAGGGTTGTTCTTGAAAATTTAGAAAAAAAGTGACCCACTCCATTTCGTACATAGCTTTATCCACTGACCCACTCAGGAAAAAAGTTAACCTTGTCAGAGAAAGTATCTCTCCATCCTATATTAACCTTAACAATGAGCAGGAAAGAAACATTCAAGTTTTTTATTTTGTATATGTGTGTGTATGTGTTTTATATACACACACAACCTATCTTTATTTTAGAGCAGGGGAGGGGACCCAATGACCTGCTAAGTTGGCTACAAGTAAGACCCTCTCCAACTTATTTATCTGCAGGAGTCCCCTCCTCAAAAAAAAAAAAAAACACAATGAAAAACTAATTAAATGAATGAAGATATATGTGTCCTAGGATAAAGTTGCAGGATCTAAATTGGGTCAGTAACTGGGACCAGAGGTCTTGTCTTCCATGATTTCGGACTCATGCTGGAATCAACCCATCTTCAGGGAATTCTCTCTAGCTTCCACTAACTAGAGAAAAGTTCCCTGAAGATTGGCTCCAGCATGAAAGCTCGGAAGACAAAACTTCTGGTCCCGGTGACTGACCCAGATTGGATTCTGCAGCAAATTATATGTTGACAAAAATAAGTATTTTTCAACTAACAAAACCAAAGAACCACAAGAACCAAAATAGTTTTAATGAACAAGTTCATTCCCAGAATAAAAAGGGGCTTAGATTATATACCTACCTCAACTTTGTTTGCTATAAACCGACTATCTCCATTAATGCTGATTGTAAAATCATAATAGCCGCTAGCAGGCTTGACATTCATGAAATTCAGCTCAAAGACGTCTCTGTTAATGAAAGCATAGCTGTAAAATTGCACAAATTTGATGGCCATATACATAACAATTATTAAAATGCCAGAAGCAGGATGTACTTGCTTATAATAGTGCTTCATAAAAACCTCAAACAACAAGGGAACAGAATGAAAAGTCACAAGATACTATTTGGAAACAAAAACTATGGATTCCAAATGTCAAAAAGACTGAGCTATCCATGAGCATTACTGGATCCATATCAATTTTCAATCTCTGCGTTCTTTCCACATTCTTGGGAAGAATGGGGATCTTTCAAACTGAAAATGAAGAACAAAGGTTTTGAAAAACAATATTCTGCTTACCCAGACAGAGAAAAAGTAGACTGCTGAAGGACTGTGGCTTTAGTTGCAACAGACTTTACAGTGATCCAAGGTTACAGTTGCTTGAGTTAATGGCTGTGACATCACATTTGTCACTTTAAGCTAAAGAATGTAAAAGATTTATAAAATTATTTTTCCTCCTCATATATGTAGACTATCAGCTAAATAACAAATTTCAGGAAAAGGCAAAGCTATAGAGAAATCCTGACAATCTTCTGTTTATTTGGCTTCAGATATCATTTCTGGGCATCTTCCAAAAACTGGGCATCTAATTAATGCCTTGCTATAGCTTTCATTCTTGTTATTTAAATTTATACTGCTTCATATATTATAACCTAAGTAGAGACTATCTTTAAAAATACTTCTTTTCCATTATCCATCAACTAAGGGGATATATTGTACCTCAAGACTGTAACACAATTTAGGCAGATGAGACAAATAATTCAATTTTCCATGTATTTTTATTTCTCTGAAACAGCTCAGCTTCATTCTGTTACCCCATTTTATCTATATTCCAAGCATACATTTTGTGTACTGCAAAGTTTTACCTGTGATGAAATGGGAAAAGAAAGCTAGCTTCTACATGATATATTTTTTTCTTTTTTATCCCATCTTTATTATTTTTTATAAATAACTCCAGACGGCATATACTATCTAACATTCCTCCCTCTTCCTATTTTTCTCACAACAATCGTGCAAAGCGAGTTGGGCTGAAAGAGTGAGACTGATCCAGTCACCCAGCTGGCTTTCATGTCTAAGGTAGGACTAGAATTCAGTCTTCTGGTTTAAAGCCTGGTGCCTTAACCACTGGACCAAACTGACTCTTCATGTATCACATCTTAAGAAATTACCAGTTACCAAGAAACTCAGACCTTGGGATAATGTTTGATAGTGCTAAAACAGTGCAACTCTACTTTGCAGTTTTTTCTGTCAATGTACTCTAGACCATGAGGGAACATTTAGACGATCAACAGTTTTCTGATCTACCTGCTTTCCCCTTCATGCAGTTACCAGCCTCTACTTCACATTGCTGAACTACCAGGAATGACTTTGTAATGGGCAAAGGCCCAGACAGCTGTGATGCTCCTAGCCTTTATCTCCAACAGCTAGATAATAACCTACAAAATGGATGATGAGGCTGACAACTGCTTTCTTAAGCTGCATATTTTGCTCCATGGTCCACTGTTGTATAACAATGCATTATTAACACTGTAGATCACTTCTGGTGCAGCTGATTGCACCAACCCTGGTTTATTCAATGAAGATAGCACTCCTTCTTAAATTTACTGGTTTGGTATTTTTATCCAAATTGCTTTAGGGAAACTTGGGTTGAGAGGAGCTTTAAAATTTACAATAAATAAATAAATAAATAAATATTAATTTTACAAGATTTGTAAACTACACCAATCTAAATCAATATTAATGAGCAAACCCAAACAATCTAGAATAACCCAAAATATAAAAACTAAAAACCATTATAAAAATAGATGGGACACCTAAAAGCACCCTAGGGATTTAATTAGAATTAACTAGAACTTCTCGATAATATGTCTATGAAGATCACATCCAGGTCATGGTTGTCCCAAAGGTGCTCTTTCAAGAGGTAACTGGACTTTCTGGGTTTTCTTTTTCTTTTGAAGACGTTTTGCTTGTCATCCAAGAAGCTTCAGAGCTGAAGAAGCTTCCTGGATGAGAAGGAAAATAACTTCAAAGAAAAAAAACCAGAAAGTCAGGCTCTCTCTTGAAAAAACACTTTTGGAACTTCTCAGTAATTGCCACCCCATTGTAGACATCTTGACCCAGGTGGTTTGACTAGCCTCTACTCTCCTCTCATTTAGGAAAGCACTTAAAATTAATATGCAGGAGTTGTTTTAGAGCAGCAAGCCTAAATTATACAACTGTATTTCTTCAATGGTAGGATGTATAACTCCAAGCGTTGGTCATTCTGTCTGGGCCATTGGGAATTCAAGTTTAAAAGGAGTGGGGGAGCTATTGCTGTCCATTCTTATCCTATTTAAAGAGAAATTCTAAAGGGTCATTGACATCTATTAATTAACTATCCATTAACGGGCTTCTGAGTTTATACTTTGAATCATTAATCGTACTATGATGCTATATTTTTTACTGATTACCAGGCAGTGATCTATAAGCAGGGTACAGCACACATCAATTTTATTTGCTTCTGGGTAGCTTTCCTAAATTCAGTTCAAGCTGTACTATAAGATTCTGCTCAGTTTAACTGCAGAGGGGGAAAATAATAGTTGCATGGGAAGAGATATACTATATTTTTAAGTCTCTCATTGGTTTTTTTTAATGCAATTCCCCAGACATGACTTGGCATTTTATAATATGCATTCTATAAAATACTCTGAAATTAATTTTTGGTTCCCAGTTCATTATCAGAGGATAGATTGGTTCCAGAAAATATAAGTCATTTCTGTTTTAACAACCAGTTATAGAATTATCTTCCCAATGCAAACATTGTCACTTTCTATTTCAGGCATTAAGACACTCTTGGTGTAGCCGCTAACCGTGAGTATTGGCTGATGGTGAGAAACTGCAGCAGGTCCCTCTGTCACAGCAATGACTGGCAAATGGTAACGATTCTGGGAAAGGGAGGCTGCAGCACAAGCCACACTGAATGCTTCAGAAAGAATCTCAAAGTTTTTCTTGCTGAAAACTGCATTCATCAGCTGAATGAGCTGATCCTGAAAATAAAAAATAATAAATAAGCAAAAGTTGATTTCAGCATTTTATTGTTTTGAGATACAAAAAGAAAGGAACTATGGAAAAAGAGGAAAAATTAAGATGCTATATTATATGCAGCAAATCATTTAACCAAATTTCTAAACATACCATTAAATCTTGATTGCATGAAATATTAATTACTGCTATATTTATTATTGCTCATTCTTTCCATTACCTTGAGAGAGTTAGTTCATAAACAGAAAACGAGCATATACTGGTGATCCAGTATCAGTCTAGGAATACACTGAAAAATAATTTTGGGAGGGCGTTGACCCTTATGTTCAAAAAAATCTATAATTCTTCATACAGTAGTAAGTTTGCAGCATATACAGTAATTCATATCTGTATTCATATTTTTAAACCCCATTTAAACCAAAATTAGAAACCAAGGGGACAAGTCCATGCCATATGAGTAACAGCTTTGTTGTTCATAAAACAAGGCTGACAGTCAATCTCTCTAAAGTTTTCTCTAGTTTGTTTATAAAATATGAAAAATATTTTGTTGAATTAGTATTATATTAAAACCATAAGAAACATACTTAGTATTTTTAATACCCTTAGTTGTTGATAATATGGAATATTCCAATTCTTTATTCCAGACATTTAATGCCTACCTTAGCAATACTCTTTTAATTGTATATTTAAAAATATTGTAGAGTTAGAATGACACAAAACTGGACAGCCAGGTGGATGTAATGGTTAAGATGCCAGGCTAGAAGCCAGGAGACTGTGAGTTCTTGTCTCACTTCAGCCATGAAACCAATTGGGTGATCTTGGGCCAGTCACTATGGCAAATCACTTCCAAATATCTTGCTAAGGAAAATGCAGGGACAAGCCCAGGCAACGTCCAAAAATGGAGACTTTGAAAGCACATACACAAAATAGAATAAGCTGAAACATTAAGACTGGGGTGTTCTAAAGAAAAATCTAGTGATAGAGCTGAAAACAGAGGAAAATTAAAACTCCATCTTAATAATACATTTAATTTAGAAAATCTAGGAAATTGTTCTTCTGTTAAAAATGAATGTCTTAATATTTTATCAATCTACTAAAAATAATGTAAGGTAATTATTGTTGGAGTACTTCTTAGTAAGTCAATCTAAAAGTAATATCCATTTTTATAATTCAGTAGATTTTAATCATCTATGTTCTATTTTTATCTGAGATTAAAACTTTGATATATGATATCTACAAATGAATTTTCCTTGGAATAACTATTCCTTAAAAGAATTTAAGCAATAGCTAAAATTAGAATTATTACTGATATCTGTAGAAATAGTGGAGCATACAGGAAATATATGAGACTTAACTTTAGCACAAGGGTCTCCAATCTTTCTGGCTTTACAGACTGGCAGGAGGGGAAGAGGGGATGGCTCCATGTGAGTGGTGGGCGAGTACAAGTGTGCAACTCTATTTACACAAGCAGCAGGCACACACACCCTCCGTTTGGATAAATGGAGCTGCATGTTTGTGCTTTCCATCCACTGCACATGCAAGTGAAGCTGCGTGCATACTTGCCCGCTGCTTCTGCAGCCCGGTTCTGAACGTGTTGCAACTTGGTAGTAGGCTGCAGCCTGGGGATTGGGGACCCCTGCTTTAGCAGGCATATAATGTTATCAGGTGTTTGGTTACCTTAGAATTCATTGGAAAAGATAAAACTATTAGGTACAGGCCAATATTTTTGCATACGTTGTTAACCAGAAAATTTGACAATAAATTGCAGTTAACAGCAACTTTAAAATGGATTTATAACAGATAACAGATAATCAGAGTTGGAAGGGACTTGTAGGTCGTCTAGTCCAACCCCCCACCCAAGCGGGAGACCCTACTCCATTTCTGACAAATGGCGGTTCAATCTCTTCTTGAAAGTCTCAAGTGATGGCGCTCCCACAACTTCCGAGGGCAAGCTGTTCCAGTGGTTGATTGTTCTCACTGTCAGAAAGTTTCTCCTTATTTCCAGGTTACATCTCTCCTTATTCAGTTTCCATCCATTATTCCTTGTCTGGCCTACAGGCGCTTTAGAAAATAGCTTGACCCCTTCCTCCCTGTGGCAGCCCCATAAATATTGGAAGACCACTAGAAGTCTCCCCGAGAATTATAATAGTACTGGTGTAATTACTTCAATACATATTTTAAAACCCCAATAGGATAAACACACTGATTAATAGTTTATCCTGTTTTATAGATTAATGGGACCTATTACTCCTTGGAAGAGTTCTGCTCAAAGGGACAGAGGTTATCATGTAAATCTAAATGGGCAGGAAAGTTTCTGTATTCAGAAAAGGAAAGTGCTACCATTTAGAGGACTAATGACCTAGCATGTCTCAAAGCAGCTGAAGGAGACATTTGCATAAAGCATAATAATCATGATTCCTGAGACATTAAAAAAAAAGACTGTAAGGAAAAGAAAAGGTTTGTGAACCTTTTAGAAAGAGGCTGTTACTAATTTTGAATCCTATTTGTCCATATTCTTCAAACAAAGAGAATTTAGTTATTGTTATTCTTGTTATAAAGGAAAGTTAGAGAGATTATTTTTACCTCAATTTTAGGCAGTTAATCAAAGCATCACTTCTCGTTAAAAGCATTGTGAGTGGTCTGAAAATTTGTCAAACTTAAATCTTTATATGGAATCATATAAAAGCATGCCAATATAAATAGGCATAGCCTTATTAAATTACAAAAAACTCAAGCAGTTTTAATTTTTCCAATGAAATAGAATTTATTAATACAATTTATATATATAAAAAATCTCAAACAGTTCCTGACAATACAATGCATAACTCACACAAAATAATTACTTTTAATTGGACCAATTTGGGGCTTTGATACTTTATGACAAGCAGGGATTACACATCACTGTAGATTTACTTGGGTAATGTTTAAAGCATGTGATTTATAAAGTGTTGGTTTTGCAGCAATTCTTAAAAAGAGGAAATAGACTTGAGACCTTTCTAGTCCATTACACATTCCCAATACTAATTGGAAATAATAGCCACTAATTATATTTTCAGTTCAGCGAAACACAATTTTGTGACTAGCCCTTAACTGTCAAGACAAAAGACATTTTTTGGAAGATGACATTAAAAAAGTAAGTAACTTGAATTTTTCTCTACATTATGAAGTCATCTGGCGTAGTCCATTAATTAATGCTTTTACCTGAAATTTATTAAATTGCTTTCCTTTCAGTTTGTTAAATTCACTGTTTCCATCCTGTCATTGTGAGTAACCTAATCACACCTGACATCTGAGCAGAATAACTCAGTATTCTTACAGATTACAAGCACTTTCTAGTTTTCCTGTGATTGTTGACTTTCCCATAAAATTTAAGCTTGTATCTTTATACCAGTTTTACAAACTGCGTAACTTTTCAGTGTACACCTAGATAATAAACATTTGTTATCTTTTTTTTTAACCTTTGCATGTGTACAGTTTTTCTCTGATTACTTTATGCTTTAAAGATGCAGGAGGATCCTAAACAGTGACTGAAGATTGATGAAGATTCTCAGTCATCTAGATAGAGTTGCCTGGAACTTAAATCATGGCAATTGGATTTTTTTCTGTTTGGTTTGAAACATTTCGCTGCCTCCAACCAAAAAGAAATCAGTTGCTATAACTCCCAGTGATTGTAGCAGTTTTTCCATATATGTTGCTGAAATTATTTAACTTCAGAATTAAGGTAAGTGTATAGAAATAAACTATTTGCACTAAGTGCAGCCCAGAACAGAGCTTAATAGAGTTATTTTTCTTCTTTTTTCACTCAAGAAGCAAGAACAAGAGGATGAATTTAAGATGCAGGTAATACACCATGAGGCCAATGCCTAGGGCTATTATTTATTTACATTGCCATCTTAACATCTTTTAGTGGTAAGTCTGTTACCTACAGAATTCAGGGGAGGGGGGTTTCACTATTTTCTGGACACAGTACTCATTTATTATTATTTTTAAACCCTGGTTTTTTTGGTTGAGAATGTATATTCAATATGGGGATTATGCACATTTGTCTTACAATTACTCTTCAATTTACAACCATAACTGAGCCCAGAATAATGGTCATAAGTCATGGCAATCATTAAGTGATGTGACTATCTGATTTTATGACTTTTTTGCAGCAGCATTTAAGCAAATGTCACAGCTGTTAAGTGAACCTATTTCCCCAATAAGCATTTTTTGCCGGAATGGAAAGCAAATGCTTAAAATAAAGGCCACAGGAGCATGGGATGTGGCAAATAAATATGAGCCAGCCGTCAAGCATTCAAAATATTATTGCATGACCACACAGGGTATGTGCCTGTTGTGTCTGCTGTAAATTTGAAATTGGGTTGTAAGTAGTTCTGGGGAAGTATGTTGTAACTTTGAGCTAAGCAACTGGACTTTAAGTTAAGCAAGGACTACCAGTATTTCAATTCCATAATGCTAGCGATGGTATTGGGGGGAAAAAAGTGCAGATGAGCTCTGCATTGTTAAAACACCATTGTGCTTTGATACTGGCATTAAAACCTGACATTTCATTGTCACATAACCGAAAACCATATAGTTAAATATAAATTATTACTAATTTATGAACCCATTCACATCTTGCAACAGTCCAAATTTAGCTTTGAATTTATTGTTCTTTATTCTAAACCATTAAAATAGCGGGTTTCAAAAATTACCTACTTCTTTGATTGCCGGCTCAGTGCCAACATGATCGGAGAGTCTGTAAGTGGCAGCTACAAATAATGCAGTTGCTTCAAGCCCTTCTTCAAATTGTAGATACACTCCTCCTAAATCATCCAAACGTGCAACAAGATCCTACAAAAAGATCACAGCAAATAATTTTACACTTATCTCATCCATCTAATAATGTACAGCATGTCCTCCTGTACCCAGGAGTTTTGCTGCCTTTTTTCTTTTCTCCTTATTAATCTTGGGATATTCTTTTCATATCTAGGAGACATCAAATGGAAAAAAGAATAATCATCGCAGAAAAGATCCAGAATATTAAATGGAAACACAGCAAGAAAATTTGCACAGTAGGAGCTGGGATTAGGACGACAAGACAGCCTCAAGCATCCTAACTCTATAATGGATGGACTTTGTGAGAATGAGGGCAAAAGTAATTAAAATGTGGATAATGAAAAGACAGAGAAAAGGAAAAGTTTGACCTCTTTTTGGCTCCCTCTGATATTAGCTACTACTGGTATCCCCACCTCCTTGAAATATAGCATGGATTCATGAAAAAATGAGTATTTGAGACTTGAGTGTCAGTTACTCTTTTTATTCTATTCTTGGTATTTAAAATATAGTTACAGGTAGTCCTTGACTTACGACCACAATTGAGCCAATAATTCTAGTGCTAAATGAGATATTTGTTAAGTGAGTTTTGCCCCATTTTACAACCTTTCTTGTCAAGTAAAACACTGCAGCTGTTAGGTTAGTAACACAGTTGTTAAATGAATCTGGCTTCCCCATTGACTTTGTTCATCATATGATTGAAAAATTGGATCACATGACCCTGGGACATTGCAACCATCATAAATATGAGTCAGTTGCCAAACATCTGAATTTTGATTACATGACCAGAAAGATACTGCAATAGTTGTGTGAAAAATGCTGCTATAACTTTGAATGGTCATTAAATGAATTATTGTAAGTCAAGGACTACCTGTATATTGTTTTAAAAATTGGTTTAACAAATTTTATGTGGTTAGTTAGATGAGAATTAGGGCACATTATAACAAATAAATAAAAAACAAACCTCTATTTCTTCCACAATGCTTCTTAAATCTGCCTGCTGAGATAAATAGGATGCAGTCTGCAAAGCCTGAATTGTTCTGAAACAACAGAAATCATGAAAACCACCATTCTGTTGTTTTTGAAACAACAGAACCATAATATATGATCCTACCAACTACAAGCAGTTTGATCTCAGAAGTATGCAATAGGGGTATTTATTAAAAATTGCACTAGTATCCATTATGTAAAAAGGGTTGCATAAAACAATATGTTATTAAAAAGTTTTATGAACTGATTAAAGTCAATTTTCCTAGACTAGAAACTGCAGTGGTATCTAAATTTTAATATTCAAGCATGATTCTAGTAGCTAAGTCAGAAGCTTCAATATACAGTAATCCAATTATATTCCCAATTCTGCTCCACACTTATAGCTTGCAAATCATGTGGCATAAATTACATAAGTGCCAGTAAACTAGACCTTGTTAAACAACTCAGTTCATCTTAAAAGAAAAAACTATAATGCAGAAGTAAATAACAATACAGCAGCCTAGCCTTGGCATTCCATGTTTCTCTGAATGATCCTCAAGATAAACACTTACGCCAAGATGTTTTCTTCTTTGCTAAGACGAGAAGTGAGTGCAGTCAGAGCTTCTTGGGAAGCAAGAGGAAGCCCAAAACCATTCAGGGCTCCAACAGCATGATAAATCTGGGTAATTGAAGAATCTTCACTGATAGCTTCAAGTAGCAATTCTCTTGTTTCATTTGAAATAGCAATCTAGGAATAATAGGAATAATGCAGTATACACAAATCATTGCCATAAATGTTTAGCATTATAGCAAATAATTGCTTACTGATGGAAGTCAAGTCTTCAAACTCCTTCAAATTCAGAAACATGCCAAATCAGACTATTAGGCACAGTACTGTCCATTCTGATGTACAACTCCTGAATTTCAGGTAGAGGCCTTTCCCATTAACTTTATGCGATCTCTTTAACTGGAGGACAAGGATTGAACCCAAGAACTTCTCTTTATACTACTGTTTACATCATACATAAACTTTAGGTTCTTCAAAACCTAATGATACTGTCCTCTATAAATGAACAGTACTATTTTGGATCTACAGAGAGAATTGAGACTGACGTTCATTCAGCTGATTAAATGAAACATTGTGAACATAAGACATATTCCAACTATGGTGCACTCCAGGTTATATTGCATCTAAAGTCACTGCAAATTCTGCTTTAAGGGTAGTACTTAAGCTTAATCAAAATTTCAATGAGCAGAATGAAAGAAAATCTGGAAATCACAAACTAATAACTTGAGACAGCACTGGTTCTGCAAAAACCAGAAACCAATAAACTGCCCTCCCATAAATTGAATGCATATCATACATTTCTGCTCATAAATAGCTTAGCTGAAAATCATCCAGGATCACATTAAATCACTTTCAGCTACTCAGAAATAAAATCAATTATAAGAGTATTAACTACATAAATAGAAACGATATCCAGCATAGAACAAAATTATGCCTAACCTTATTTTGAAGCCCTGGTAGTTTTATTACATTGCTTAAAACAGATTAAATAATCTGCCTTTTGCTATAGTTTTATTTAATATAACCCCAATAACTGCTTATTTTAGTTTACAAACAGATGTCTTGGAAACAGCTGTTGTCAAATTAATCATAAAACAGATGAAACATTTGTACAAGAGAATATATTTTTTGCTGTAAAAACTGAACTTACCTCGCATCCAGCTAGTGCCTGACTTCCTTGTGCAGCATAGAAGAGGGAGTCAATACTATCAGGGTCCAATTTAGATTTTATAAAATTGCAAGCAGCCTATTAAGAAAAAAGTTGGACTTAAATAATTAAGGCAATTAGCACATGCTAAATATAATGTTTCCAGTTATTTACCAGGGGAAAATCTTATCAATGTAGGTTTTGAAAAAAACCTAACTAATACCAGGCTAGACATATACAATGAGATCTGATATAAGATAGCTCATAATTCATTTATTTCCCTCCACTACAATAACAAAACATGAAAAGGCAAGTTCCTATTCTATTCCCCTTTCTTGCTTATATTACAGGCTGCTTTGCTCCCTCATTCTCAAAGACATGAGGCTTTTTATCTATGGAAGCAAACAGAGGCATCTATAGAATATTTTTAGTACATAACAGATAAATGCTTAGTGAAACACGGAGTACCTGGTTTAGGAAGGTAACATAAAATAATACTAGATGTAAGGAATGAAGGAATCTAGTTCCTACAAGTGGTAGCCTCAAGGCAAATACTAAATCAGAGATGGATATTTATCAAGTACAAAAAAACACTCTTTCAATTTGAGTTCAATTCCTGGTGACTTTACTAATATGTTGTCCACATTGCTCCCTGGGCAGCCACATAGAAATGATTCACCATCACAAACTTTTGAAAAGTTTCTCATTTAGTCTGTAACCTGGTTTTCCTTGGAGGTCTCTAATCTAAATACTAAATAACACTGATCTTGTGTAGCCTCCAAGCCAGACATAGTTAAACAGGCTGAGACTTTTTTTAATGGGTTTAATTAAAATAACTGATACAGGTCAAATTGCCCTAGGTAGATAATACAAAAATAGGCAGCAAGTGAAGCATTAGCACCATCTGTTGGAGGAACTCTATTGCTAAATCCAGAAAGAATTATAAATGTTTGAACTCATACAGAAATTATCTGTCTGAAATAATAGAATACATATAGCTGGATTAAAATACTTTGAAGAAGATATCAGCAGCAGGAATAGGCATTAGTCCCACAGAAAAGAATATATTCTGCATGAAGAATCTATTTTAATTTCCAGAGAAATCATGTGAAACCATGAAGGACCATTACCAATATAGACGATACTGATAAACTGAATGCTATTCTGACTCAATATAAGGCAGATCCACTCCATTTTAAAAATAGATAATACATAGCCATTCCTAATTGACCTAAATTGGGATGATACAAAATAGTATATAACAGGTTACATTGGTTCCAAAACCAGGATACCAGAGCATGATGTTCAACAAGCCTGTCATTCAATTTCATCTGTTGAATATTATGGCTGAGCTAGGCTTTGAACCTTGATCTCCTTAATCAAACATATTATTAATTACAATAGTTTTTTTATATGTACACACTGGTTACTTCTATATTTTCTTGCTTTTGCCTTATAAAAATTAAGAAGTAAAATGCTTGTCATATGAACAAGTTACATTCTTAAGTTTCTGTACTCCATACTTATAGGAAGTTCTCCAGGCCAGGGGTTGCCAACCTTTTGGATCTCAGGGACCACCAAACTCATAATTTTAAATCCCAGGGACTACCAACCAGATCTGTGGGCCTGGCCTAATTTGTGTGGCCTGGTGGTCATATGACTGGCTGGGCATGGCTTGTATGTAAATATTATATTTATATAAATATTGAATTTTTTATAAAAAAGAGCAACTTTTACCCAAAATCAGGCAAAACAGGCAGGCAGATTGAGTTGCTCACAGAATCACAGATTCATTCAGATATCTATCTGCCATCGGCTAGCTCAGTCTGTCACATAAAATTTGCTTGCAAGCAAACTCATAAAATTAACTCACAACATACCATGCATTTAAATATTGAATTGTTTATAAAAAAAGAGCAACTTTTACCCCAAATCAGGCAAAGCTGGAAGGCAGATTGAGTTGCTCACAGAATCATTCAGTGATCTATTTATCTGCCATTGGCTAGCTCAGTCTGTCACATGAAATTTGCTTGCCGTGAATCTGCACTGAATAATAGAACCTTCAGTCCTAAGGGAGGTTAAAGACTAGCCAGAAAGCAAGAAATCCAACCACTTCCTGCATCCTAGCTAATCTAAATCTCCCGGCATAGCAGAACAACTGATGGTCGGAAAAATAGCAATTTAGCAGGAAAGTTTGCCAGGTAAGGAGTGAGTGGGTGGGGAGGGTTCCCGCGGGCCATGTGGGCAGCGCAACTTTGTATTTCTGTACAGCCTGAATTAATTGCTTTGGGGGATGCTCTGGGGGTGAGATTTCTCTGTGGCCCAGCAAAATTTTCTCGCGGGCCACCAGTGAGCCGCAGCCCACCAGTTGGTGACCACTGCTCCAGGTGATTCCAGGTGACTCGAAAATGTAAGGTGACTGAGAATGAGACTGATGAATTCATATACGGGCAATTCAACTCAAAGAAGTTAGAGAAGAATAATAGTGAAACAAATATATTTTATGAATAATAAATTACATTATCATGTTAAAATGTGATAGTTCTTTATTTCTTTATCTATATATCTTCTTTATCTATTATATAATATAAATAATTTCTTCTCAATTTCCTAAAATGTTAACAGAAAGGGTTCAGGTATACATTAGCCAATGATTTAAATAATTCAAAATTCAAAAAAGCTTATTGATGCTACTCCATGTATGCTTGTTAAAGATACTTGCAAGAAAACTCAGTAATTTATTGGGATTTATATAAAAACAACAAACAGAATAAGGCTAAAGCATAAATAATTCCAAGTAAGAATTCTTAGGTCTTAAGGAAAAAAAAAAACTGTATAAGAACTCTCCTGAATGCATTGAGAAGTGATTGTTTCTCAGTTTGTCTTTTTGTTATACAGTAATGCCAGAGAGCAATTTTCAGCTTCAGGGGAAAGAGGAGATAGTTTTTGTGGGAGGCGCAGGCTTATGTGTGTGCACATGTGTGCAAACACCTATTGCTCGCATGAATAGGGCTGCGAGTGGGGCTTTGAGCGCCCATGCTTGCAGCAACACTCGTGTGAATGGGGCTATGTGTGCCCATGGCCCGAGGTTGGAGACAACCCAGGGGTGGGATACGACAGGGTTAACTACTGGTTCGGGATTTACGAGCTTCCCTGCAGTGCTGCGAGCCGCACGCTTGTAAATCGTCATCAGCAGCTGCGTGCAGAGATGCAGCCTTTGGAACAGCCCCTCTTTTCCTGTTTTTGTAACTGCAGCTATGCCTTGTTCAGCAGCTGAAGTTGAAAAATCAGGAAATAAAGATCAGGTAAGAGCCTCGGTGGGTGGGTGGGCAAAAAACATCAGCAGACATAGAACCGGTTCTATGTCTGCTGCTCTTCAGAGCTAGCGGTTCTACAGAGGTGGACAGAACCAGTAGAAACCCACCCCTGGGACAACCTGAAGTACATATTTGCATACCTGAAAGAAATATTACTTTCCCAAAGCAAATGGCAAAATGTACGCTTATAGTAATTTTTGTGCAGATAATCCATTCATCATGAATTCATCAATACTCTGAATGTCTCAAATATATATCCTCACCTTTTCATCAGCCACTTTCCCACCTAAATAATTCAATCCTACGATGGTATAATAACTTCCTTCCAAATCAGAAAATGGACGATCCAAGGAGTTTTGTAACCTCTGAACATCATGTAATGTGAGATAATGACTAGGAGTCAAGGCTGCTATCTTGTCCACAGATATTAAGGCCAAAATGAAAAATGAAAGATACCCTGAAAAAAAAGGAGAAAAGTTAAATGCCTGTGAATATCATTGTGGAACGCATATATTAATTTTTGAATAATTTTCTTTCTCTAATTGGATCATTACACTATTCAGATATCTTTAGCCCAAGGAGAAGTATTATAGAGTCAAAAACATACGATTAGATAAATCAATTTGATGTTCATGCGCAACATATGTTAAATATGTTTTATTAAAATAGGCTATCTTTCCAACATAACAAGGAATATATTTGCAAATATTAAAGTTGATTTGTTTTAAAAAATATCTCTATTCTAGATATCTTGGAATGAAAAAAGCCATTTTTATTAGCCCAAATCAAAATGCAAATAATTGGCTGAAAGGGGACAGATGGGGAATTGTTTTAGCTCACTTGCAATCAATTTCCTGCAATCTATAGTGCAAAGAAGCTTGTAAAACACAAGAGGTGGAAATAGCCATTCAAAAGTGACACTGACATTCAAAAAAGTTTGTCACAGGATTTGAAGATAGGCAATACTAATCTGCCTCAAACAGAAGTAGCTTCCCATTAATTTAGAATGAACATCAGAATCAATTGCCTTCTAATTTCTCATTCACACCATTACAAAACAGAAATGAATCCCTAAAACAACCTTTCAAACTACTTAATCCCAATTTTCTTGTCCTTTTTTAACTGTACAGAGATTCAAGAGAAAGTGGCAGAACCCAGGTAGTATCGAACCAGGCTTACTTATCAAAAGGCTGAAATTATTACAATCTTTTAATGCAATTTTATATTCAAGAATGTGTTTTCTGAACCAGATTAAATTTACATCCGCATGGAGATTCAAGTACATAATTACCTAAGCACAATTACCTGACAGAAAGCATCAATGAACAGAAAATAAAAATGTACAGAATGCATAGGCAAATACAGCCTTCACAATATCAAGCCCTAAGCAGTTAATGCTACAGTAGCGGACAGGCTCAGTTCTATTTAGAGTAAGTTTAAGGAACCCATACAATTGCTTTAAATAACAACTAAGGCAGTTCTCTCCAAACAAGGCTCAGTGTTTGCTTAACAGACAGGTGAAGCTTTTTCTATCAGCCTTGAGATCATAAGTAAGATTCATTCTGGTCGTGCCAAGGACCTTTCCCAGATTCCCTGAAGGGGAACTCACACCCCAGACTTCAGAAAGGGCTTCTCTACTCGCCCTCCCTAAGCAGGACTGCAAAAGCAGTAATCGCTTTCCACGCCGTCACCACCTCACCCCACTCCTTACCCGGGGCCGCCATTTTCCCCCTCGCCTGCACACCAAGGGAAGACCCCACTTCCGCCCGGAGCTGTGGAATATACCATTTAGCACGACGTAACACTTGCTCTTAAAGAGCAGGATTAATATTTGGACAAGGCAGATCAATTTGCTCCTTTCAACCTGTGGGTGTGGAACGCAGTTTAAAGAATGGAAACGTCGGCTCTGGTGCTCATTTCCCCTTGGTCAGCACGAATGGTACGCTCCAACACGGTAGCTTTGGTACTGGGCGGAGCCTCAGAGAGGATGTGGCGTCCGCTGAATGGCTGGCAGTCGAATCCTTTATATCGAAGGAGGCACATTCAAACAAGTCTGCTGTGGATCGTTTTTTTTTTTGAAGGGTGGGGTGGGCGGGTGGAGCTCCAATTCTAAATCTGTACCAAGGAAGTTTTCGGCCAGGTTGGGAAGTTGCAGGTTGTAGGGGAGAATATTCTCTATTACAGGGCAATACAGAATATTTACACACATCATTTCGAGATCTCATAGCTAAAAAAATGGAACAATTTTTGCATCCCATCTGTGTGGATATACAGGTGAAACTCAAAAAATTAGAATATCGTGCAAAAGTTCATTGATTTCGGTAATGCAACTTAAAAGGTGAAACTAATCACCTTTTATATATGAGATAGACTCATTACATACAAAGCAAGATAGTTCAAGCCATGATTTGTCATAATTGTGATGACTATGGCTTACAGCTCATGAAAACCCCAAATCCACAATCTCAGAAAATTAGAATATTACATGCAATCAATAAAACAAGGATTGTACATAGAACAATATCGAACCTCTGAGAAGTGTAAGCATGCATATGTACTCAGTACTTGGTTTGGGCCCCTTTTGCAGCAATTACTGCCTCAATGCGGCGTGGCATGGAAGCTATCAGCCTGTGGCATTGCTGAGGTGTTATGGAAGACCAGGATGTTTCAATAGTGGCCTTCAGCTCTTCTGCATTGTTTGGTCTCATGTCTCTCATCCTTCTCTTGGCAATGCCCCATAGATTCTCTATGGGGTTCAGGTCAGGCGAGTTTGCTGGCCAATCAACCACAGTAATCCCACTGTCATTGAACCAGGTTTTGGTGCTTTTGGCAGTGTGGGCAGGTGCCAAGTCTTGCTGGAAAATGAAGTCAGCATCCCCATTAAGCTTGTCTGTAGAAGAAAGCATGAAGTGCTCCAAAATCTCCTGGTAGACAGCTGCATTGACCTTGGACTTAATGAAGCACAGTGGACCAACACCAGCAGATGACATGGTTCCCCAAATCAACACAGACTGTGGAAACTTCACATTGGACTTCAAGCATCTTGCAGTGTGTGTCTCTCCATTCTTCCTCCAGACTCTGGGTCCTTGGTTTCCAAATGAGATGCAAAAGTTGCTCTCATCAGAAAAGAGGACTTTGGACCACTGAACAACAGACCAGTTCTGTTTTTCTTTATCCCAGGTAAGATGTTGTTTGTTTTTCAGGAGCGGCTTGACAAGAGGAATACGACATTTGAAGCTTATGTCCAGGATCTGTCTGTATGTGGTGGCTCTTGATGCACTGACTCCAGCCTCAGTCCACTCCTTGTGAAAGTCCCCAACACTTTTGAATGGCCTTTTCCTGACAATCATCTCCAGGCTGCGGTCATCCCTGCTGCTTGTGCATCTTTTTCTTCCACACTTTTCCCTTCCACATAACTTTCTATTAATGTGCTTTGATACAGCACTTTGGGAACATCCAATTTCTTTTGCAATTATCTTTTCAGGCTTTCCCTCCTTATGGAGGGTGTCAATGATGATTTTCTGCACAACTGTCAGGTCAGCAGTCTTTCCCTGATTGTGATTCCTACTGAACCAGACTGAGAAACCATTTAAAGGCTCGGGAACCCTTTGCAGATGTTATGGCTTAATTAGCTGATTAGAGTGGGACATTTTGAGCCTAGAATATTGAACCTTTTCACAATATTCTAATTTTCTGAGATTGTGGATTTGGGGTTTTCAAGAGCTGTAAGCCACAATCATCTCAATTATGACAAATCATGGCTTGAACTGTCTTGCTTTACATGTAATGAGTCTATCTCATATATTAGTTTTAAGTTGTATTACTGAAATAAATGAACTTCTGCATGATATTCTAATTTTTTGAGTTTCACCTGTAACTGAAATTCTCTTCCCCCATGGAAATACATTTTAAAGCAAATTCTCTGTCATTAAGATGAATGCAAACTGTTAACCCCATAAGGACTTTTTGCTGAAAAAAAAATGGACTGATGATTTATGGGTTTGATGACTAAAAAGGGGAGATTATTGAAAGAGGGAAACTTAGATCTGAACTTCAGAGGACAAAGTGTAAATGTACCTACACATGTATCAAAATGTAAGTGTATGACTGCTGTAAAGAAGACTGGAAGCCATTACTTCATTCTTCTTTTTCTTTTTTGCTTGTTCTGTATTTCTCTTTTACTTTTCTATTACTTCATTTATCTTAAACTCAAAATTTGTATTGTTTTTAATATGTGAAAAAATTTCTTCAGTAATAATGTGTGGGGCTGTGTATGAGAGAGAACTATTGAAATACAGAACAATTTCTGTGCTTATCACAAGGCTATGCCTGCCATATTAACATTTTGACTTCCATCTCTGGACACCACTGGTGCTATTAGAAAAAATGCAGTTTTGTCCAGCTTTTAAATATTCAAATCTTACATTGACAAACGGGGGGAAAAAACCTACATTTTAAAGTACCCTATTTAGATAGAACTAAACATGGCTCTCAAGCAATTTATGGTTGGATTTGATGGACTGAAATTCTATCTGAATCTCAGAATCTAAATAAATAAATATTTCCAAGCAATGACAAAAAAACCTAAGTATTTTGCTTGTAAACATTAAATCTTACCACTCAGAATAGAATAGAATTCTTTATTGGCCAAGTGTAATTGGACACACAAGGAATTTGTCTTGGTGCAAATGCTCTCAGTATACATAAAAGAAAAGATAAATTCATCAAGAGTCAAGAATCATAAGCATATCATATGACTTACGGATAGTCATAGGGTACAATAAGCAATCAAATTATACTAGGAAACAGTCAATATAAATCGTAAGGATACAAGCGACAAGTTACAGCCATACAGTCACAAGTGGGAGGGGATGGGTGATAAGGAGTGATGAGAAAATTAACAATGCGAACCAGTGTTTGAGGGAATTATTTGTTTAGCAGAGTGATGGCTTTTGGGAAAAAACTGTTCTTGTGTCTAGTTGTTCTGATATGCAATGGTCTATAGCGTCGTTTTGAGGGAAGGAGTTGAAACAGTTTATGTCCGGGATGTGAGGCGTCTGTAAATATTTTCACAGCCCTCTTTTTGACTCGTGCAGTATACAGGTCCTCGACTGAAGGCAGGTTGGTAGTAATTGTTTTTTCTGCAGTCCTAATTATCCTCTGAAGTCTGTGTCGGTCCTGTTGGGTTGCAGAACCAAACCAGACAGTTATAGAGATGCAGATGACAGACTCAATAATTCCTCTGTAGAACTGAATCAGCAGCTCCTTGGGCAGTTTGAGCTTCCTGAGTTGGTGCAGAAAGAACATTCTTTGTTTGCTTTTTCGATGACATTTTTGATGTTAGGTGTCCATTTTAGGTCATGTGATATAATAGAACCTAGAAATTTGAAGGTTTTTACTGTTGATACTGTGCTGCCTAGTATTGTGAGAGGTGGTATGGTTTTGAGTATGTTCTGTTCCAGATTGTTCCGGTTACACCACGAGGCAAGTTGAGCAACCTCCTGTCTGTATGTGGATTTGTCGTTGCCTCGAATGAGACCAATCACTGTTGTATCATCTGCAAACTTCAGTATTTTAACAGATGGATCATTTGAGATTCAGTCATTGATATATAGGGAGAAAAGAAGTGGAGAAAGCACACAGCCTTGTGGGGGGCGCTGTGCTAATTGTACAGGTATCAGATGTGACTCCACCTAGCTTCACCTGCTGCTTTCTGTCCGTTAGGAAGCTTATGATCCACTTACAAGTGTGTTCAGGTACCGCTAGTTGGTTTAATTTAATTTAAAAAATGTATGGAATGATGGTATTGAATACTGAACTGAAGTCTACAAAGAGGACCCTTGCATAGGTATTTGGAGATTCAAGGTGTTGTAGGATGTAGTGCAGAGCCATGTTAAGAGCATCATCTGTCGATCTATTTGCTCGGTATGCAAACTGCATGGGATCTAACAGCGGATCCGTGATGGTTTTCAGGTGGGACAGCACAAGCCTTTCAAAGATTTTTATAACTACAGATGTTAGAGCAACTAATCTGTAATCATTCAGTTCCTTGATGGAGGGCTTCTTTGGCACTGGGATGAACGTTTGAAGCAGAAAGAAACATAGCACATCTCTAGTGATCTGTTGAAGATTCTGGTGAAGATGGGGGTCAATTGGTCAGCACAGACTTTTAAGCAAGAAGGAGTTATCTTGTCTGGCACTGATGCTTTTCCTGGCTTTTGTCTATGAAATAGATCTTGCACTTCTTTTTCTGTGATCACCAGAGAGTGTGAACCCAATGGGTTGGGACCAGTTGTAGGAGGCTTGGCTGTTGTTGGTGTGTTTGAGATGTGGGTTGTGGAGATAGGTGGTTGTAGTTTCCTTTCAAACCTGCAGTAAAACACATTCAGGTCATCTGCTAGTTGTTGATTTCCTTCTGGGAAGGAGGTTTGCTATAGCCAGTGATGTTTTTAAGAGTTTTCCACATGTTTGCTGTACATTTGTTGAGAACCGATTCCTTAACTTTTCAGAGTAGCTTCTTTTTGCTGCTCTTATCTCTCTTGTTAATATATTTCTGGCCTGATTGTACAGCATTCTGTCACCTTTTCTGTAGGCTTCCTCTTTGGAACAACGTAGCTTCCTAAGTTTAGCTGTGAACCAAGGTTTATTGTTAGTATATATTTGCAGGTTCCTTGTTGGTATATATAAGTCTTTGCAGAAGCTGACATATGATGTTACAGTATCTGTGAGCTCATCTAGATTTGCAGAGGTATCTTCAAAAACATTCCAATCAGTGCAATCAAGGCAAGCCTGAATCTTCAGCTTTGCCTCATCAGACCACATCCTCACTGATTTAATTGTTGGTTTCATGGTTTTAAGTCTTTGTCTGTAGTAATCTGTACTACATCGTAGTAATTAAATAAATGGATGAGCAAAAGCCTGTAAAAACGAAAGACTAGATGGGGAGACAATGTAATTCTCAATTTAACCCACAGAGGGTGGTGAAATCATTTATTTTTTGTTTCCTCTGGAAGTATTCAAAGCTCCAGAAGAGAATATAAATAAGCCCATAAATATATTTTGAAAAGTATATGCTAATACAGTACTGTACAGTATTATACTGTAAATGAGAAGCATTCTGTTGTCAAATATAGACTTGAAGAATAGACAGCAATTAGTGATTAGCTTTGTTATAGTTAATTCTCAGCTCTTAGATTTTCAGTTATATGAACTGAAGAGAGCTAGATGCATAAGAGGTTCGTCTGGAAGTTAGCAATAAGAATCTCTTTTTATCTGCTTGCAGATTTTATTATAATCTGATATAGATTATATTTTTATATCCAAAAGCTGACTCGATTGCCATAACACTGCTGAACCACCATTCGGCAAGCTACTGTCTTTTAATTATTGAAGTTATTATTTTTTATTATTACACAAGAGAGCAAAATCCGAAAAGAGATAGCTGATGTCATTAAATATTTTGACTCAAGAATATTAACTTCTTTTTAAAGGCAGGAGAACAGCATATAAAATAACTTCCAGATGACTGTTAAATTGTATTTATTACATTTTAATAATTCCATGAGCTTGATCTGTATCCTATTACTAAACTGTTAAAACTTTTGCATGAGAATTTTGGAGCTTTCTCAGTGACTGTAGATGATGTCATATTCCTGTTGCTAGCATCAATACTTACAAGGGTTGAGAATTATCTTGTACTTAAAAACATTAAGCTCTTTTTTATGCTCGTGTGAACAAAAAGAAAACAATGTAGTATTTGCAAATGTGTGAGAAATATAAAGCAATTTACTTCTTGCTGTTGTTTAAAGTAAGCATGGGAGGGGGACTCATACTTCTAGCCAAGATTTAAAATCCTGAAACTAAATTGTGTGAATGTCATTTGCCACAGACCCAGAGAGGATAAAATATAAATAAATTTACAGCTATTGTAAAGATAGAAAACTCCCTTTTATATCTCTCTTCTTTTTTTTCTTGCCTCTTTTTGTTACTTATTAACTTACTTTTATTTGTTTTCTTCTATTTTGTTTTAATTTGAATTATTTTATTTTGTAAAAAATCTTTTCAATAAAAATTAATTTTAAAAATCATTTGCATTGATTCTCTAAGTGCAATTTGCAGGATGTTTGGTCAGAAGTAAGCTGCAATGGCGTACTGCAGATAAGTCTATTTAAGGTTACTGTTGGGATTTCTTTTTCACATATAAATTTGAATTTGAGGGATAACTATGAAATTAGTGACTTGGACTGTGTGATTGTAGAATTATCCATCTGGCTATTTGATTACCATTAGTGAACTTATCATGGAGTAACCAATAAATGACTAGGGACTTTAAGTATTAATAATAATAGTCTAACAAACATTTCTTAATCTCTGAAAAGTTCTGCTCTGGCTTTGGCAGGTGACATAGAGTACTGCAATTTATGGAGGACTAGAGAAATATAGAAGAAAACTAAATGATAGAATTCTTACTTGGAAATGACAGATCCTATCTACAAACCAAAGGAAATTTCTAAGGACATCAGAGAAATTTGTAGCACAGACTCCAGCCTTTATACCTTCCTATTTCCCTTATTTTTGCTAGCAGGTTAGGTTAAATACCCTTTAGTCTTTCCTAGAATGAGAAAAATTGGAGCTGCCATTCTAACATCTTAGGGGTCACCAGGTTGAACACCTTTGAGATATGCCTTCATGAGGCAGCTTTGATTATTTTTGAAAAAGTATTTCACAGAACTCAACATCTCCTCTGCCACTTGTCATAGCTGGAGAAAGCCCCAGAGCAGTGCAAAGTGAAGCAAACACTCAGATTACTTTGTTCAGTCTGAGAAATGAAGGGGATACATAGCTTTGTTAAGCACATTTGAGAGTTTCTTACCTGAGAATATTCTCAAGAGATCCTTGACCACGACCCTTGTAATTGCAGTCAACATGTGCAGCATGTTGAAAAGCCAAGAGGAATTGGTCTGACAAATGTATGTTATGTGCACAAGTTATAAATAGCTGCAGTTAAATTAGCAAAATTTAGCCAAGGAGGTCCCTCCATTCCATTCCCTTCCCCATTTTTCTTCACCCAGCCAGGTGTAATTTCCCCAGAACTTCTGACTATTTATTTATTTAGAAGTATATGGTCACCCACTCACTTTCAGTGACTCAGGGCTACTTACAAAGAATAAAAAACCCAACATAAAAGAATAATTTAAAAAAACCCCTCCCAGCAATAACACACAATCAAACGAGCCACTTGATGGACTCTATCCCATTCTGGGTTCCATCTCATCTTAAACCACAATCCAGTCTTCGATACACAAGTTGCAGGTTTCATGAGAGGGACATTTTAATCTGCAGAAGTATTAAGATTCCCCCTTCTTGAATTTCTCTCTCTGTCTCTGTGGTAGGTTCCTATAGACTTCCTTCTTTGGTTAAAAGATGCCTAGCAATGCCCTTTTTAGGATCAATATTGCAGTGGAATGTTAGTTCATTTCCCCCTCCTCACTTGAGAGCCTTCCAAGGCTGAAAGGGGTTGTGAAAAACACAGAACAAACATTGCAAGCATCTCCTGATATGGCTGCTAATGGGTTTCCACTAGCTACTCTCCTTCTAAATAGTCATAGTTCATTCTCAACAGTTTGCAAATGGATTTTCAAGATTATTTTTTTCTTTCCTTACAAACACACTCAGACACAAACACATCTTATTTTCTAGGATGCTGTTTCTTGAGGAATGTGCTCTGTGCTGACTTTTCTTGGTGCCTTTTCAGCCTTCAAAGCAACTGCCAGAATAGGGGGAGAGGGGGAAAACATGTAGAAAATGGATTTGCTTGTTAAGTAAACTAATGTAAGTGAGTATGAAAGACATCTTTTTGTTCTAAGATGGTTGAAAAAGAACTCTGTTGTTGACCTAGCCTACAATACCTGCCGAGTAGGATGGTGGCCTTTTTCTGTTGCCAGCTGAAACCATTTTGATGCTGCTCATCTTACCTAACATTCCTTATTGTATTAAAAAGCTTGCATTGATGAATCCCATCTGGGATATTTATTTTGTGTTAAATGTTTGGTAGAAATGTATACATACAAATATACACACATAGAAAATCCAGTATTCCCCTCTCTGGCAGCAGAGTGTCGGCTGAAAACTTTGCTTAGGAAATATCCTTTTCTTTGTTTTTCCTATATGGTTTCAGGTCTTTAAAACAAAGGTGGGCATGTAAGATAGCATGTCAATTTTTTCCTCATCAAAAGTTTCCAAACAAATTTAATCAAGTTTAGAGCTGACATGTTTGTAATTCTATTGGATGCCTGTATTATATCTGGATTCCTACTTTGGAATAAATGTGGTATGTTTTGTGCCCTTTGTAGGGGAAGGAGTAAAACATTTCATATTTTAATTAAATTGACCACAGATTGTCCTTGCCACCACCCAAGTAACAGTGACTGGCCTTATTTCAGTATTCAACTGGATTTACCAAATTATGGTACCTTTTTAAATACAGGACAGTGATTCTCAATCTTTTCTTCACTGTGGACCCTCTTTAAATACCTTTTGTGGCCGTGGACCTTCAAGACTTAATTAAAGATTTAAATCAGAACATTTCTTCAAGCATTCACGCCCCCGCCCCCATGATAACATCACAGCTGCCTAGAGGTCTGTGGACCATAGGTTGAGAATCACTGACATAGGGTACATCATCTATAGTAGGGGTATCAAACTGGCGGCCCATAGGCCTGATGTGTTGTCATGCCCACCCCAGCTCCGTGAAGGGGGAAAATATCACAAAATGTCATGTGGCAGTAATGTGACCCGGCGAGTTTGACATCCGTCATCTACAGAAATATCACCTGTGTTCTCACTACTGTTCAGTAACAGATTCTTTAATTTAATGCACTTTTAACTTAAAGTAAATTTCTGGGGTTGTGGTTTTTAGAAATTACAGTATCACAAATACATTTCAAAATCTTTTTAATATGTTGCAAGAAGCTCCAACATGAATACCAAAAATGTAGAGAGGACAAAGTAAAAGCATGGATAGAAGCTGTCTTAGATCAATTACAGGTCTGTCAGGTAGCATATTGGGGAACAACTTGCCCCAATGGTAACCGGAGAAAAGTAAATATCTTTTGTACTCCATGGAGATGAAAATGAAGTTTTTATAAGGAAAATCTATATATAGGAAAAGGGCAAAAACTCAGAATCTCCAGTTAAATCTCTCAACAATGTCACCTGAGTCCCTGTAGTGATGGGTGAACTGTTTGACTCAACCACTGAGCATATGCATTAAATTACAGATTAACAGAGTTGGAAGAGATCTTGTAGGTCATCTAGTCCCACCCCATGCCCAAACAGGAAACTCTACACCATTTCTGACAAATGGCAGTCCAATCTCTTCTTGGAACATGGGTATCGTGTCTCCTCTGGTCCTTAAATTAAGTTAGACACTGGGATTTACAATCATATAATAATAACACACCCACACACCTGCCATACCTAACTAAGTTCCAGTAAGGAGAAGAGGTAATTTTTTAGCAGAAAGACTTTTTGTACGAAACAAATTTCTGGGTTATACATAGGATTGAAAGGATCCCATTCCTTAACTTTGTGACTGAGATACTACACCATGCCATCAACCCTTACACCTGGAGTAATAATGTGCAATTTTTGACTTCATATAACATGGTGGGCCTAATACAATAAATTACTCCATATTCTGCTTTAATATGATGTCCTAGTTTGCACAGTATGCTAAGACCGTGATGGCAAACCTATGGCACATGTGCCGGAATTGGCACACAGAGCTATTTCTGCCGGCATGCGAGAGGTTGCCCAGAACAGACCTACTGCGCATGCGCATGTGCCTCCCGCAGCCAGCTGATTGTCGGATATCTACCATACATGAGTGGGGGGAAGCGCACACGTGGGAGGTGTGCACACATGCACAGGGGGATGGGACGCATGCAGGAGAAGTCGCATGCGCATGCGCAGAGGTGTGCAGTATGGGGGTCACATCACATGCGCAGAGGTGCATGGTGCACAGGCACTCCCTGGAATATCATCTCGCATCCCTGGTTGGGAACCGCTGTTCTAGAAGAATATTGGCAGAAGTTTATCATGTCAATGACTTGTTTTCCATTGGTAGGCATCTGGAATGATAGCAGTGGATGTGGTTTTATCAGCCAACACCATAATCTGTGGTGCTGCTAAGCCTTCATAGAAGGTTTTGTAATGGAATACTTTCCATTTTAGCAGCTCTATAAAGTCTGCCTTTTTCTTGGAGGACTAAATGAACAGGGATTTGACATTGCTAGTGTTGTCAGCAGTGGTGGGATTCAAGTTTTTTAACAACCGATTATGTGGGCATGGCTTAGTTGGTTGGGCGTGCCTTGGTGGTCATGTTATTGGCTGGGTGTGGCCAACTCAATATCACTCACATTGAGGCATGCATCTCCTCGCCTGGCCTCTCATGACTGTGGGGATGCTGCAACAGTTGTAAGTATGAAAAGTGGTCATAAGTCACTTTTTTCAGTGCCATTGTAACTTTGAATGGTCACTCCACACAAGCCAAGTACCAACAAGTTCCAGAGGTTCCAGAGTCAGGAAGTCTAGTCCTGCGAAGAATGTAATAAGGGTTAATGGAGAGGCAGTTTCTGTAAGCAATGTCAGAATGTTTCCTTCCTGCCTTCTTTGCAGGATTAAGACAGTAATTTCTTCTAACAACCGATTCTCCAAACTGCTTAGAATGTTAACAACCGGTTCTAGCAAATAGGTGCGAACTGGTAGAATCCCACACCTGGTTGTCAGAATTAAACAACATGGCTTACTATAGAAATGGTTCGACTTACAATTGTCCTGTAGGGTTAACTGTCCTGCTTCTTTCCCTACTTTTAATAGGTCCAGATAGCACAGTGCTACTGTCAACAATTTGGCTAAATATATTGTGAACTCTGCCAGTTTGTACAGTCTTGAAGAAGAAATTATGTACAACAGCAAAGGTTCAAGTTTCATTATACACCTGTAATCTTTCTCCATCCATTCCCCTCCCCCCAATATCTTTTCTACTATTAATCATCACCCAATTTATTGCACATCATCACCTGCTTCCTGATAACCTGGGCACATCTGCTGCACATCTGTATCACTGACTAATGAAATATGGCAGAGATGAAAGTGAGAAAGGTTGGGGGCCTATACTCCTATTCCATGAAAATGTCACACCAAGGGGGACCCAATCCCTCCCCCTTCTCCCCATCCCAATATTGGGTGTTTCACGTGGTGAAATGCACTCGGCATGCTGTGATAATATTCTGAGATGAAAGGAACTACTCAGAAGGTAGCCAAGCTTACTTTCCAAAGTCTCCTGTTTTTACCCTCTGCACTAAGTCAGAGGCATTTTGGCAGTGTTTTTCTCTGTGTGTTTGATGAAAGAATTTAGAGAAAAAGGAAAATGAATTGGAAATATAAATTACTTTGAAAAATGTGTTGGAATGATCAAAGAGAAAACAAACACAGTCGCATCTGGTGAGATTTTAGAGAGGATTAATCTGTTCCAAAGTAGATAGTGCATTGCCCTCTGTGCCAAAGTATTCTTTTGTTAGCGTGGCATAAATGCTTATTTTGGGACTGTAATCTTGCACATTGGAAGAAGCCCCACTAAAACTCTATAGGACTTCATTCTGAAAAGACATGTCTTGGATTGACAGTATAGATAGAATAGAATAGAATAGAATAGAATAGAATAGAATAGAATAAAATAGAATAGAATACTTTATTGGCCAAGTGTTATTGGACAGACAAGGAATTTGTCCTGTTGTAAATACTCTCAGTATACATACAGAAAAGGTACATTCGTTAAGGATCAAGAATCATAATTATAGTCATAGGGTACAATCAACAATCAAATCATACCAGGAAACAATATAAATCATAAGGATACAAGCAACAAAGTTACAGTCCTACAACCACAAGTGGGAGGGGATGGGTAGATAAGGAATGATGAGAAGATTAACAGTAATAGTAGTAGTGTACACTTTGTAAATAGTTGAACAGTGTTGAGGGAATTATTTGTTTAGCAGAGTGATGGCTTTCGGGAAAAAACTGTTCTTGTGTCTAGTTGTTCTGGTGTGCAGTGCTCTATAGCATCATCTTGAGGGAAGGAATTGAAACAGTTTATGTCCAGAATGTGTCTGTAAATATTTTCAAGAGCCCTCTTTTTAACTCATGCAGTATACAGGTCCTCAATTGAAGGCAAGTGGTTTTTTGTTGTTGTTTTTTCTGCAGTCCTAATTATCCTCTGAAGTCTGTGTCTGTCCTGTTGGGTTGCAGAACCAAACCAGACAGTTATAGAGGTGCAGATGACAGACTCAATAATTCCTCTGTAGAACTGGATCAGCAGCTCCTTGGGCAGTTTGAGCTTCCTGAGTATCAACAGTTGGCGCAGAAAGAACATTCTTTGTTGTGCTTTTTTGATGATGTTTTTGATGTTAGGTGTCCATTTTAGGTCATGTGATATAGTAGAACCTAGAAATTTGAAGGTCTCTACTGTTGATACTGTGTTGTCTAGTATTGTAAGAGGTTTAGTATGGGAGGGTTTCTTCTAAAGTCTACCACCATTTCTATGGTTTTGAGTGAGTTCAGTTCCAGATTGTTCTGGTTAACACCACGAGGCAAGTTGTATAACCCTATCTGTATGCAGATTCATCGTTGTCTCGAATGAGACCAATCACTGTTGTGTCATCAGCAAACTTCAGTATTTTAATAGATGGATTGTTTGAGATGCAGTCATTGGTATATAGGGAGAAGAGAAGTGGAGATAGCATACAGCCATGGGGGGCTCCTGTGCTGATTGTACAGGTATCGGATGTGATTCTGCCTAGCTTCACCTGCTGCTTCCTGTCTGTTAGGAAGCTTATGATCCACTTACAAGTGTGTTCAGGTACCGCTAGTTGGTTTAATTTATTTAGAAGTGTGTCTGGAATGATGGAATTGAATGCTGAACTGAAGAAGGAAGCTTGGCTGTTGTTGGTGTGTTTGAGATGTGGGTTGTGGAGATAGGTGGCTGTAGTTTCTTTTCAAACCTGCAGTAAAACACATTCAGGTCATCTGCTAGTTGTTGATTTTCTTCTGCCTGGGAAGGAGGTTTGCTGTAGCCAGTGATGTTTTTTAGAGTTTTCCACATGTTTGCTGGTTCATTTGTTGAGAATTGATTCTTTAACTTTTCAGAGTAGCTTCTTTTTGTTGCTCTGTAACACTAATAGCCTTATTTTTAAAAGGGGGGGGGAGCTAATGTTGAAAAAAATAAACATTTTAATGGACAATTGGAACTGATGTTATAATTGTTGCAAGATTCAGCCTTTACACTATATAGGTGGTTTCTGCTAGAAATAGGAAGGACCAGCTGCTTATGAATCTGAATCTTCAAAAAATGGAAATCTAATCCCCACAAAGAGTGAGCTGGTTGACTCAGCCTTCCATCCTTGTGAGGTGGGTAAAATGAGGATCCAGATTGTTGGGGGCAATATGCTGACTCGGTAAACCACTTAGAGAGGGCTGTAAAGCACTGTGAAGCAGTATATAAGTCTAAGTGCTATTGCTATTGCTTTAACTCTATGCAGATTAACTTCCAACAAATGTGTTGTACTGATCATCCCAGGTAACTGGGCAGACCGTATCTCAGTCTCTGCAGTGGGACTTGCATGGCTGGAGTTCAACTCAAAACAAATTCAAGCAACTTCATTCATCAGATGTTGAGAATAGTCCTCACAGGTGACCTTACTCAAGAGATTGATTTGCTTTCTTACTGATTTTTGAATATTTGCATTTCTAATATCTACTCATTTCTGTAGAGATAGGACCTAATTACATGATTTGAGGCAGAGAGAGGGAAAGTGGGAGAGATACTCAATTAGACAAGTAATATTCTATTGTTTTGCACATTGCTAGCTGTGTATGATTGAAAACATTAATAAACTATTACTGTAATGAAAAGAATTTCAGTCTTGCTGACTTATTTTCACATTATATTTTCCACCACAATATAATTTTCCCGCTTAAAGCATCTGAGCACACTTATAAGTTGGAAATTCTGCACATTTTGCAATAGGGACTTTCAGAACACACTGGTCATCAGTGTTTTTTAAAGATGTCCCTACATCCCTCCTCAACTAAGAATGCATAATATTTTAAAGGCAATGGAGCCAAGATCCTAAAATGAAAGACTGATTTTAAATCTCTACATGCATGCATTAACTGTTGGAGCAAACTATCAGAGATGACATTACAACATAAATTGTATTCAGCTGTTATTTCAGGAAGAAAGGTGTTACTATGAGTCTGGGCAGCATTTTTGAACTTTTTCCAAAGCAGAGGTTTATTGGGATTTGTGCTTGGCCATTTCTTCTGCTTTTCAGCCAAACACAGCATGGTATATTTTGCACTGTCTGCTCACCTGGGCAGAGAGCTCATCTGCAGTGAGGCACAATTTATTGCTCTTCAAAGTGTATCCTCAAAATCATATTTTACTTGGACAATTCTTTCATGATACAGGTATCAAGAAGGGGATTCTCAGTGCAGATTGGTAGCAGATCTCTATATACAAAACAATTGTAAAATTTGAGAAGGGACTACTTGGATAGACGGAAGAGAACACATAGTCAGCTTTAGCCACAAATCCAACTGGAAACCAATTTTAAATGAAGCCAAGTCTAAGAACACCAGACTGGCATTCTGATAGATGAGCAATTAATTAACACATAGAGATAAACATAATCTACAAACTAGTTAAAGAACAAAGGGCCAGGAAAGATGCAAACAGTTTGGAAGGGATATCCCTATCACACACCCAGCAACCAGTTTATAACCAAGTAGGTAGAAATAATCTATACAGCAAATCAAGACAGGGAGATCAATCAGAACTGGACACATAAACTCATAAAGACAGTTCTGACAAGTTGCCACACGCAAAAAGTCCAAAAACTTTTCCCAAAATACCAAGATCTCCATAAATGCATCAACCTGCAATAAAGATGAAGTTTGTGTGTTATGTTCCCAATGTATTTTATTTAGTTCTTCTGTGGAAAATGTGAAGTCTTTCTTTAAAAAAACTCAGACTTGTGACAAATGGAGCAAGGCAACAATTGCTAGGTATTTTTGTCATTGTTTCCAGTATTTTATATTTTGCACCAGTGAAGACAACCATAAATTAGCTTGAACTGTTTTTGAGGATTTGTTGCAATGTGAAAGGGACTTAGCACCAGCCAAGGAGGAATCTGTTATAAATTATTATATTTGTGCTTCTCCCTCAAATTAAACTGTTTATTGTATCTGAGCTCTTTGAATATAAGGATATAGGAGCTCTGTAGCCATCAGATTCTAATTTAGCTAAAATCTTTTAATGTTCCACTGTTAGTTTTCATATTCAAAATCTCTAGGCTTTTCCAACGTGTGTTTAGCATCTTAAAAGTTTTGGACAGCCCCACTGATACTGAGAAATAGCCTGCTAATGTTAAACAGTCAGCTGACGGTGCATTGCTTTTCCTAACATTGATCAATGAGCACAGCAGCAGAGCTTCGTCTTATGAAAATGACGCTGTCGGAGAACCAACAAATGCTCTGTCCCACACATTGGTAAAAAAAAAAATCAGTACACCAAATCCAAGCTAGGCAGATATGACCTCATTGAAGACTCTCACTCTGTCAAAGACCTTGGAGTACTCATATCAAAAGGCCTAAGTGCCAGAGCTCACTGTAACAGCATTGCCAAAAAGGCATTAAGAGTTGTAAACCTAATCTTATGAAACTTCTCCTCCGGTAATATTGAATTGCTAACTAGGGCATACAAAACCTTTGCTAGACCAAACTCGAATACAGTTCATCTGTCTGGATTCTGCACTGTATATTGGACATTAATACAATTGATTGAGTCCAGAAGTATTTCATGAGAAGAGTACTACACTCCTCTGCTCGCAACAGAATACCCTATACCACCAGGCTTGAAATTTTGGGCTTAGACAACTTAGAACTATGCCGCCTATGGTTGGACTTAAGTGTGATACACAAAATTATCTGCTACAATGTCCAACCAGTCAATGACTCCTTCAGCTTCAACCACAACAATATAAGAGCACATAACAGATATAAACTCAATGTAAACCGCTCCAAACTTGATTGCAGAAAGCACGACTTCAGCAACAGAGTGGTCAATGCCTGGAATGCACTACCTGACTCTATAATTACACCCTCAAACCCCCACTCCTTTCACCTTAAACTATCCACTATTGACCTCATCCCATTCCTAAGAAGTCTGTAAGGGGCATGCATAAATGTACCATCATGCCTACCATCCCTGTCCTATTGTCCCCAGTTATCTTTACCTATTTCCTGTGTTCATACTCAAGTTCATTCTTATAACTATTACCTTGTATGTGATTGACAAATCAAATAAAAAATAACATAAAAATTTGAACAATGATTATATAGCACCATTCTTCCCAGGTACTTTCCATGTAGTAAGGTACCATGCCATATAGGCTGAACTCAACTCCCAGGAGCCTAGGACTACACTGTAATATACCTTTGTCTTCAGCTTTTTCTGGAAGGTAGCCAAGGTAGCAACAGCAACAGCAGCAGATAAATGTATTGCCATTGAAAATGACTGCTTCTGAGCATTGCTCCTCTGACTTTCTGGAAATGGGAAACTGTTCGAAAATTCTGTTTTATTCTATAGAAATGGTAGCAGAGGAATATTATATGGCCATACAGATTGTAGCAGACGATGGTTACATAGCCATACAGATCAAATAAAATGTTCAGTTACAAATGTTCAAATAAAATGTTCAGTATGAATCGCAGGAAACTCTCCTCCAGAACATAAAAAACTACAGTACTATATATATATATATATATATATATATATATATATATATATATATATATATATGTGTAAGGTTTTTAAGCTGATAATTTTAAATAATAAATAAGGGAGACTAGTATAGATCTATTTCGAGCTAGTTAGCTGTCTTCAGCTAGCCATACCCTTACTTACTAATACAAAGTATATATATATATATATATATATATATATATATATATATATATATATATATATATATATATAATTTATATATATATATATATATATATATATATATATATATATATATATATATATATATATATATTTGTTTTCGGAGATTTTTGCGGGTATTTGTATGTGGATCTTTGGTTCTTCAGGTTTTCTCCCGCGTAGAGTTGGAAATATCTAGGCGACGTTTCGATGAAGTCTCATTCATCATCTTCAGGCTTGTGTCTTCGGCCTTGTGCTTCTCAGAGTGATGTGAGCTTGCAGCTGCTTCTTCCTTTTAACTACTAGTGGGGGTGTGACTTGATTGGGTGGGGGCTTGGCTGTGTTCTGATTGGGTGGGGGGTTGGCTGTGTTCTGATTGGCTGGGGGTGTGTTCTGTTCTGGTGGGGGTTTGATTGTACTCAGGTTAGTCTCAGTTGCTGGGGGATTTGATGCCCACCATGAAGATGTGGCACGACCACGAACGCGAAGCCAAACAACAGGATCACAGCTCACCAGCTCAAATCCCCCAGCAACTGAGACTAACCTGAGTACAATCAAACCCCCACCAGAACAGAACACACCCCCAGCCAATCAGAACACAGCTGAATAATTCTGTAGTTGTTAACAATACAGAATACATTCTAACATGTATTCCAATCAGAGGTTAAACCATGGTTGTGGCAATTAGGTCAATTCCAGCGTGTAGATGCTATAGGTAACTTGGAGCCATGCTTAGAGGACTTTATAGTTAACACCAGAATAGAATAGAATAGAATTCTTTATTGGCCAAGTATGATTGGACACACAAGGAATTTGTCTTGGTGCAAATGCTCTCAGTGTACATAAAAGAAAAGATACATTCACCAAGAATCAAAAATCATAAAGTACAACACTTAATAATAGCAGTCATAAGGTACAAAATAATAGTCAAAGAGTACAAGAACTTTAAGGAGCCACAGTAAACTAATCCTCCCAATTTCCAATACCTGCAAATAGTTCAGAAAGATTCCATAGTATTGAAGGTCACTGAAAAATCCAACTGAATCAGTATCCTTGCCAGAAAAAAATAAGTCTATAAGAGCATTTATTGCTGTATCTGTCCTAGGCCTGAATTCTGACTGCTTTAGGGCCAAATAATTGCTTCTTCTAGAGTACTTTGTAATTGGACCTGAACAACCATCTTAACAATCTTTGCCAAAAAAGGGAAGCATGGAGACAAGTTGATAATTGAACAAACTTGGATCCAGCAAGGACCTCTCTAGAAGAAGGGGCACACCATAGCTCTTTTTCTAGCCTAATGTCATCATCTCCCACAAAGAACTTCTCAGATCCAGAAAACTAATCCCTTCCAGCTACTCGAAGAAGCCAGGAAGGGCAAGATCCAGTAGGTAAGCATAATTTAGGGAGCACTTTAGGTTATAAGGTATATTATTATTATTAATAAACAATTACAGCAGATGAAAATTGCTTACTTAATTGCTTGCTTAAGGATGGACAGAAAAATCTGTCTAAAGGTTTATCATCTTAAGCACAGAAATATAACACCAGTGGGAGAATAAAAAGAATGGGCTGGGTTGAAACCTCACCTTTAACTGCATTGTATTACATTGTTTTTTGCCTGATCTAACTATTCACAAAAAACATCACTTCAGAATGGAGATAGATAGGTGACATCTCAATCCAGCCAGTTCTTTTTATTCTTCCACTGGCTCTTATACTTTTGTGCTTAAAATGATAAACCTTTAGATAAATTTTTCTATCTGTCTTGTATAGTAAGCAATGAATACACACTCACACACCCACACCCATGTGTGTTTGTATCGGCAGTGGTATTCAGTAGGTTCTGACCAGTTCTGGTAGTGGAATTTTGAGTAGTTCGGAGAACCGGCAAATACCACCTCTGACTGAAGATTTTACAGTATCCTTCCCCTGCCACACCCACCAAACCACGCCTACAGAGCCGGTAGTAAAAAAGATTTGAATCCCACCACTGGTTTGTATGTATTGTAGAATCAAAAGTGGATTTGAAGCCCCATTCTCCCCCCCCCACTCCCAGTTACTTCTTTTTCTTCTTTCTGAGGCCCTCTTAACTGGTCTTATCCTCATATCCTCTTTATCATGTAACCAGTATATCGCAGTAACTGCTTTTATATGACATTTCCTCATGAAGTTGCCTTTGTTTTGTCTTCTGTCCCCAGCTATGCCTTCTCTTTTTCAAGCAACACAGAAGCACATAACTCTTTCTTTAAAATGGATTTCTACTTAAGAGCACTAAAATTCAGCTACATGACATTAGCCAAAGGATCACGTCCCTATTCTGATCTACACAAAGATTACATCCTGACACTCAGAAGAAGGTGAAAGACCTTAAAAAAAAAAAAAATGAAGCAAGAGCACTTTGATTTTTAAATACACTATTCATCCACTTAGTTTTTTAATCTTCCAGGCCTATCACCTAAAGCCAAGCTGATTCTCAAACCTTGCTTCTATTTATCCACACATTATACCAACTCACGGTATATATATAGTATAATATTGTGGCAAAATTGTAGCTACTATAAATGAACAAATCTCACGGGTTACAAATGTAGTTTGATTCCAGGGAACCATTTTGGGAGAACAACTTTTCTGTGCAAGGAAATCCTTTTCCAGCAATGCCTGCATGACACTGAAGCTCCTGTAGGCAGCTTTAACATCAAGGAAGATAGAATTAGCTTGATGTAAAATATCTATATGTAGAAGATCGCCCTTCCGTATGCCAAAGGTGTCCTCAGATGCCTTCAATGATTGTTTCTAGAACTCTGTGCTCTCACAAGAAAGTGACAATAAATGTCATTACTGCAATCACAGCAACTTACATGAGAAAAAGAAGCAACTACTGGGTCAGTAGGTCCAGATCTGGCAATCCATCCATACCCATCTATGGTAACAGGAACATCTGCACAGTGTATTTATATGAAATGGCAGGCATAGCATGATGACCCAAGTCCAATGCATTTTGTACATGTGTGTGGATGGAGATTAAAAAAAGGTTGTGCTTGGGTTGTGACATCACCTTTGACATCTTGTCCATTTTGATCTGTGCTCAGTGGATGCTCTATTATGCTTAGGCACAATGAAGACTTAAATCCTGGGTTCCTTTTTTCCCACCCTTATGATGCAGAGGAGTGCAAGATGCCTTTCCACCTTCAGGTTATTATGACCACCTCCATAGCATTTCCATAACAAACTTCTTTGTTTTCAGCCTTCTCTCTTCCCATCTTCCCATTTTCAACCCTCACCCTCTTGATAATTTCTTTAGATATGCTTTAGATGTTCAAGACTGTTTGCATAGCAAATCTTTCAAGATTAACGTGTCTTATGAAACCAGCCCATTACTTCCCTTGAGATGAGCATGATGCTACACAGTTTTGTCCTATCCTTTCCAACCATAAGCTCTGTATTAGAAAGATAGTCTGCTTTAGATTTCAGATGTTTCCATTATCAGGTTGTCTGCTTGTGGAGCTGATCTCAGCCAAGATATGAAGCAGTGTAAAGGCTACACACTATAATGTCTATGTCTTTCGGATTCCAGTCTAGAGAATATGACAATTTTTTCAGCTTGAGGTTTGTCTTATTGGCTGAACACGTCCTGACCCTTCTCTCAGCAGGATTCTCTTGGCCCTACAGAAGAACAATGATTATTATTCTTTGGAAAAACAATTGAACTTCAGTACCATGGTACCACAGATAATAGAAATGTGTTAACGTATGAAAGTTGGACTAAGAGTTCACCAAGAGACAAGGAAGAATTCATCAAAGACACTCTCTTGGTGGGATGCATTTGCCAATAGCTCCAGGTCTTTGCCATAAAAGCCTAAATTACATGGAATCATCTTTAAAAGTTATTGTTTCTGGTTTTATTCCATTCTCACTATTTTCTTGGTCAGACATAAACCAGACCCCAGATAGTTTCAGCTAAAAAGTGTTGCTCATGCTAGCAACTGCTAGCCATGAGAACAAGACAATGCAATATGCTTTGGAACAAAGAAATTAGGAGGATACTACAGTAACCAGCAACAAACAACAATTTAGCTTTTTCCAAAAAGGAGCCCTATAGATCTAAAATCTTTAGAAGTCAAGATTGCAGTCTGAGATAGAGAAATGCTAAAAATAGGAGTTTTCTGCCTTGTTTTTCATTTCTGGTTTTGTATGTATTAGGGACACATACTTACAATACAAAATTCAGGATAAAATGGATGATTTATGTGACGGTAAAATCTTGCTTTCTATGTCTTTATTAAGCCAACGGGGAGGATTCTATGTGCCGATCTATGCCATTCTTCAGCTTTGATTATGCTGATTGGAGCTATTAGAAGTTGTAACTCAGCAACATCTGAATTGTAGTTGGCTCCATACCACCTCTAGTAAATTTCCCAACAGATTTCTTTTGTAGATATTTATAATTGCAGGAATCAATTGCACTTTGTTTTCCAGCTCCTTAAGTCAATGCAAATTCAAGCATATAAACCAGACATATAAACCTGCCTGACAAACTGGCCAGGCAAAACAAGGACATTAAACAGTGTCATTATGGCTATTATGGCTTGGTCTGAATCCTGATTGAAAAGATCCTGATAATCTTCTTTGTCCAAGGCCCTCTGAAGCTGTTGTACAACCATCTTCCCCAAGAAAGGGATGTGAGATACTGGATAGAAATTGTTGGGTATGGTGGGATCCAGCAATGGCTTCTTGAGGAGGGGTGAATCAAGTCCTCTTCAAACAATAAAGGGACAATGCCTCACTCAAAGAACTTCCCTGTAGTTTCAATTCAGTGGTTTTGGTCTTGCCCTTAAGCATTTAGCAATCAAGTCTATTCCATTCTTCTGCTGAAACATACTGATTCCTTAAATTGTTTCTTATAGGATTGTGGTGGCTAACCTTTTTGGGCTCCTGTGCCAAAAATTATGTGCGTACTTGCACGCTCACACTCACGTGCCAGCACCCAGAAGGCAATGCACACACACCCATGCCCCTTACGCATGCAATCCCCACCCTTCCGCCCCCTTACCTGCACTGCACCTCACAGTTGATTTTCAGCCAAAAACTAGGCCTGTTTCGTCACTTCTGGTATCTCCGGAAAAACAGGAAGTAACAAAATGGGCCTAGTTGAAAAGCCTGCAGAAACCTACAGAAGCCTTCCTGAAGCCTCTGGGAGGCCAAAAAAAAGAGGCCTCAAAACAGTCGAAAATCAGTTGTGAGGCGTGGGCATGCTGCAGTGAGGTAAGTTTGCCTGCAGCTCGCATGCCAGCACATATGGCTTTGCATGCCACCTGTAGCACACGTGCCATAGGTTCGCCATCACATAGTTTCCAGTTTCTCTCATCATCTTGGTAGTCTCCCACTGAATTTACTTCACTGATAAGTGGGAAGAGCTAATGGATACAATTCAGTGGTGAAATGCTACTGGTTCGGCTGGTAGTAAAGAAAGCTCAGATGATCAGCTGAGAAGAGAAAGAAGAAAAAAGCGCAGGATTGGCCCTCCCAACTGCCCCTGCAACTTTTCCATTCTTTATCCTCTCAGCTGATTGGTGAGGCAGAGCCTCAGCTGGTGTTTGGAAAGCTGTGCGTGTACACGCATGCATGAAATGCGTAATCACTGAACTGGTAGGGAAACTGGTAGAATCCCCACCACTGATACAATTTAATTTCAACACACATATTTTTTAAAATTATACATTTAAACAAGACACTCACGCTACTGTGTATTTAATTAGAAGAAACCTACTCATCATCCAACACAGTATCTTAAAAAGCAGTGAAATAGTGACAACATTCTAACTTAAGGGTTAAATTGAATATACAAGATAAACCTTTCCAGCTGCAGAGGCTCTTATTTTAACTCGTGTCTCTCTAGTAAGCTGGTTAGTGAATATTTTCCTAGACAAACCTGTCTAAAGTGATAGTTTTGCCCCAATTTGTAATATGCATGTCTGGAAACTAGAATAAAAAGGATAAATATTTAGCTCTTGGAAGCATCGTCGGAGGAGAGGTATGTTAGGATGGTAGCCAAAAATCAGGAGGATTCTGGTAGCACCTTTTCAAACTAACAAATGTTATTAAAAGACATACAGTTTTATTAAAAGCTATAAGAAACGATGGCAACGTCTTCTTTCCCTTTAGCCTTAAACTTCAAACTGGAATTGTATGCTCCCCAGATGAATACTGTAAACATACTCTCATACACCTGGAGATGCTCGATTTAAAGAGACTTTCACGAATTCCTTAACAAAAGCCAACACAAGTTTCTGGCTTTCATCAAACTTGCTCTGATCTTCAGCCAATGAAATAATGGGAGGTAGAACTGGAGTTCAAGATATTACCAGCTTATAAAAATGTGAAAGTTTGTCAAACACAATCCTTGAAAGTGGACATTTTTTGTGTATGTACTGCATAGCCAAAGGTTTTTGAGAATATAAGAATCTAAGGCCTATTGAGTTAAGTCAAGGCCTCTCTAGGCCTGCATGGTAAACAACCAGATGCTAATGAAAAACCATGGGATATGAAATAACTAGTATTCTTTCCAAGTATTTATAATATGAATACAATATTTCTAACATAGTATCTAACATACACATAGTATTAATAAAATCACATTTAAAATCAAGCATAATTAAAATCAATGTGCATAATTGCCTATAATGTTATTGTGCATAAATGTAATGAAATTTAGTTCAGTTGATTTAAGACCATTAAACAAAGCTGTTACAGAATCTGGTAGTCCTCCTAGAAATACTTTGAAACCTCTTCCCAGAGAGGAGCAACAGAAACAAACCATGAAGTGGGTGTGCGGGGTCTCTAACAATGCTTTGAGCTCTAAGCACGTAGCGCTTATAAGCAGTATCCTGAATAAACTTCTAATAATCTTCTAGATTTAATCCATTAATGAATGGATTCACTTAGTAGCATTTGATAAGTTTTTACCTTTTGGAAAATATATTTAAAAGGGTTAGCATGAGGATTTAATTGACAAAATTCATATGTCCTCGTCTTACTTCTTGGAAGAAAAGATAGAATGTACATCTTTTAAGTTAAAAGACAAATTTAAAAGGAGTTTTATTGAATGCTGTAACAGCCTCTTTTGATCTGATCTTTCCAGTTATATTGAACTGCAACTCACATAATCATTAATTCCTATGGAAGGTATGGACTTCCATCTATATCAGTATGTATTGGTTAAGATTGTTGGTATTGCTAAGCTCTTTATTTCCTTTAAGGAAGTATCTGAAAGCAGATACTTCTGCCTTGAAGTAATGTTTGGAAAGTGTAGTCAAGTGGATGAGAGTGAACAAACAAACCTTAAAGCTGACAAGACAGAGAAGAAATCTGTGACAGGATATTTGTTGCTAGAGGCAAATGAGATTCTTATTCTACTGCCCTGCCTAAGCAGATAAAAAATGTGAAGCATGACTGGATCCAGTCTACTATTTGAGAAGTCACCTGCGGGATACACAACTTTCTTTTAACAACTGTTCTCAATCATAGAGGCCTTAGAACAGTTGTTAAACATTGTGCCCTCTGGTCACATGACCACATTTCATTTTTGAAATGAAAAACTTGTTTGCATCTGTGCCTGGCTGCCAACTGCCCTGAAGTCATGTTATTGCCATTTTCAATCTTCTTTGTGGATTTCCCCAGAAAGTCAATGGGGAAGATGACTGGGAAAGTTGCAAGTGGAGAGAATGCTGGATTTGAGGTCTATTCCCAGTAGTGGGATTCAAATAATTTAACAACCAGTTCACCCAGGATCAGGTTGGCCGTTGTGGGAGGCGTGGCCCATCCCAATCCTCCAGCTCCCCCCGCTATCAAAGTGGATCCTGAGTGTTGCGCTGCAATGCAGAAACAGGAAATAGAGCGGCTGGCATGAGGGAAGGAGGAGGAACAGGGAGAAGAATGACTGCAAAGTGACTGCCTCCTTCCCTTAAATTGGTTGCTCTGTTGCCCATTTCTCCATTGCAGTGCTGCATCGTGCTGCAGCATGGAGCTTGCCCCACCCACCATCACCCAGATGCCATCACAAAGATGGTCAAAGAAAGAGGATTCCATCACGTGCTGAATGCCATAATTAAACCATGGCTTCCTAAGATGCCATCTCTGGGATCTGGATAAAGTGTGGAGAGCGACTTAAGGCAGCCCCAACTAAACCTGTTACCCCAGCATGCTAAGGGATTTCCCCTCTCTTCAGTGCATACTGGAGGAACCTGATGAATATGCTAGTGAATGTCAGCCTTTCTGCCTCTCTGGAAGGAAAATTCCTTCATGCATTGCAGTGATTTTTGTCAAACCTGACAAAAGGTTAGCAAATGGCAACATTCTTATGATCATTCTCCCTAGTGGGGGTGAGAGGGCTCAGACCTCCTGAGAATGGTGAGAAGCCTGGACTCTTTTGTTGCTGACTAACCCCAGAAGGGACAGAGCCTCTTACTGTGCAACTATTTCATGACTGCAACTGTGGGGAGCCAGGATTATGGCTCCCCACAGTGGTCACGTGGCATCTTGGCTCTGTTTTAGCCATGAGTAGAAGTCTACTTGTATAAAATAAAGAAAAATAAGGATGAAAATTTGTACTTGTGCATGCATACTACAAAAATATATTTAGGAAGAGTTGTCATCATTTAAATACAAATATACCATGTTTCACAACAGTACGGAATTTGTGATAAATGGACCAGGGCCACATTCTGCTTTAAGCAAGGCATTGCTGTAAAGGGTTTAATAATTATCAGTCCTATGTACAGAGCCCATAAGTCTACTGGCAACCTGTGTAGCTATAAAATCAGCATTCTCTATTGAATAATAATCTGTGGCAACAATCTGGCTGCCAGTTACAGAAATAAGTCATTTCCAATATATATCTAATACATAGAGTGTATTATAACAGTGTAGCCTGGTCTAGGTAATGTTGTAAAGGTTTATCTTATTTCATGAGGAAAAATTGATTTTCAGTCTGAAAATTTCCTTGTTGGAAAATAAATATTCTGCTGGAATCTCCTACTCCCTCCTTCCATGTATTTATTTGAGTTATAAGACATAAGCAGGTAAGTTTTCATCCTTTTTTGGGTGAAAAAAGAAGCAGCTTGAGCATCAGCTACCAGTTACTCACTAGCTGGAGAATTCTGGGAATTGAAGTCCACACATTTTAGAGCTGCTAAAGTTATGTACTTTGGAATCCTTTAGCTAGGTTCTTTTTCTATCACCTTCTATTGATTCATTGTTATGAAGTTGTATTGGCGCTTGATTGTGTTTTCCTTTTTTTCTTCTCTTCCTTTTCCCCCCCTTTATGTTGAAACTGTAACTCTGAGGCTGGCTGGAATTTTCTTTTCTGTTACTTATGGTACATCTTTTAAAATTCCCCTCCTTTTTAAATAAAAGGCATTTAGAAAATAATGCAGTGCAATGTAAAGTTCATTAACAGCCACTAGGGGGCAGTGCCGCTGTGTCACCTGCTTTCAAATTCTTGCTAATTTTAAAGGACATTGCCAAGAGCTCTGCTTCTTTTCCCTTACTGCTCTTCACGGTTCTGAGAAGGCTTCTCAGAACATTGAAAATAGTTTTCTCTGCTGCATTATTGATTTTCCAATAGAATAAATACAGTTTGGGATGTGCAGTTCTGATCTCTTCTATTCCACTTTCTCACACAACTGAAGGGAAGGAAATAAATCATTTTCATTTAGTTAGCAAGTAAGTTATATCAAAATAAAGGCATTTTAACTTTAAAGGTAATTGTGAAAAAACCTGTTTATATATTAGAAGTTAGGACAGTATTTTTGCCGATCTTTCTTTTGACCTTACTATCAATGAATTTTCATTTTAATGTATGCTGATTACTGTACATTCAAAGTGACAATATAGCTATTCTAATATTCTGTCCTTTCATTATACTGACATCTCTTCAGCAGCTTGAAGCTTGCACGGCTCCCCAAGTTTTCATCAAATCTGCATGTTTATCCCAAAGATGCATTTTCAAGAGGCAACTGGACTTTCTGGGTTTTCTTTGAAAACTTTTCGCTTCTGACTTGCTAAAAGAATGCAACCATAATCTGATTGACTGAGAATCTCCCTAGACATCTGCATGTTTATGTGGGTAAAAAGAAAGTCCTGTTACTTTTTACATGTATCACACATATGACTCATGTTAAATAAAGGGGGGAGGCTTTGAAGATGCAATCCTGGTCACTATCTTGACTTTTTTGATACCCCCCCCCCCCATGACCACATGGAAGAAGGAAGGAAGAAGCAGGGCACAAAGTTGAGTGGGGTTCTTTTTCCAATGGCTTCAACTCCAGTCAGATCCCTGGAATTGGCTGGGGAATAAAACAACAAACCAAAATGGCAGAACTGTCAGTATTCCAGTAGGCTAAAATTCATGTGAAAATGGCTGTTTCTCAACTGACCAGCCCATTTTTGATCATCTCCTGCAAGTTAGGATAAATGTCAGCCAACAAGAGACTGGAGGATTCCATTAATCTCCACTTACAACAATCTCTTTGTTGTCTGGAATATCTTACTAATTTCTAGCACACCCATGCATTCTGTTACTGATTCCAGGCATCATACCTTCATCGGATGTAAAGGAGAAGTCAATTCTGTTCAGCTCTTTAACCCTGACTTAGATATTTACACGTGGATACAAGCCCCGATCTCTGCTGGTCTGTCTCTTATACGCACCTACCTCCACTATTTATGTCTTTGCATTTGCTTTGTCAACCAGAAAAGGGCAAAAGCAGTTTCCATTTGCATTTGAGTAAAAATAAGTTAGGTGGGTGGCCAGGTATTCTAGTTCCTCTTCTGTAAATATAAATATCCTGTTAGGGCTTAACAGACTGTCTTCAGGTTGGCAAAGGCTGCATACGCTTTCTTCATTTATTCATGTTTTAAGGAAAGCTGGATTAGAAGAAAACGAGTGTGGTTTTAAAATTGGAGGAAGAGACATCAATTACCTACACTATGCTGATGACATTTCTTTAATAGCCAAAAATGCATTGGATCTGCAAGTTCTAGTCATAAAAGTCAAGGAATGTAGTGAAAAAAATGGGATGAGTAATTATATATATATATATATATATATATATAAAGTTCAAAAAAATGCCAACAAGTGGAAGAACCAGCCTTAGAATTGACAATGAAGAGATTGAAATGGAAGTTAGCTTCTGTTTTTCTGGATCAATCATCAACAGTAAAGGAACAAGCAGTCAAGAAATACACTGCAGACTAGTACTTGGTAGAGCAACCATGAAAACCTCAGAAAAGGTATCTAGATGCCATGATGTGTCTAATCTGCAAAGATCAGAATACTGCAAGGCAGAGTATTTCACTGTAACACTCTATGGAACCAAAGTTGGATGTTGAAAAAACTAAATAAAAAGAATGTTGGTCCTTTGATGTTGGAGAACACTCTTGAGTATACTATGGACAGCCAAGAAAACAAACCAATGAATCATCGAACAAATCAACTCAGAATTCTCGTTAAACTGTATATTGCTGTGTCTCAATTTCCACACAGTCTCACTTCACAGAAATCACTTTGTCTTACTCCATTCCAGATGAGCTTTCCAAAATGGTTGATGGTGAAGACTGGACAGAGTCACTGAAAATCCAGGAAATCAAAAGGCCCCTCCTATCATTCGGCATCAAGTTAATGTAGTAGAAGAGACTGAACTGGAATATGGGGTTAAACATGTCATCGGTTTAGAGTCATTGCATTGTCACAAAAGACCTAAGTCATTGCATTGTCACAAAAGACCCCCTGTGAATTCTGTTGAACCTTATCTATACAATTTAGCTATGACCATTAGTTGACTAGATTCTTGTAGTAGAGGTAGCAATAATAAACTCTTCTGTGGTTTAAATGCAATAAATTCTTCTGGTTATTTGCCCCGCCATTAAATTTCCATTGATCAAAGCAATTTCCCTGTCACACCAACTCTGAAACTATGGTGACATTGTCATCTGCTGGCCTAAGTTGTTCTCTTTCATGCATGGGATTCTCTTCTTCTCTAACATAATTACAAGCTAAATATATATCTAGCAATAGTATAGAGCAGAGCAGTGGTGGTATTCTACCAGTTCGTCCTGGTTCTACCGAGCCAATAGAGGCGATGAGCAGTGGAGACCAAACCAGTTCTCTCCACCGCTCTGCTGTTGAGCCCACCCGCCCAGGCTCCCATACTCACCTTTATCCTCTCCTTTTGAAGTGCAGCTGCTTTGTGCGGCACAGCAGAGTGCTACGCAGCAGCTGCTGAAGTGACCTGGAGAGTGCAGGAGGTGACTTGGAATGCCTCTGCGCCTGCACAAATACCTCTGTGCCTGTGCAAAGTGTGCGTTTGCTGCATGCATGCATGTAAAGTATGTGCACGTGAGCCAAGCATGCCCAACAAGCCACGCCCACCGAACCAGTGGTAAAACATTTCAAATCCTACCACTGGAGCAGAGATGTTACACCTGTTTTGTAGTGGAAAGATAGATAATTGATTGCCTGATACTTAATAATGAGTTTTATTCTAGATATTGAAAGAATGAACACTCATTGTTGGAAGAAATGTTATCTGAGGAAGAAATAGATTAATAGCACAAAACAACAATGATCAAGGATCAGAACTTATTAAAATGCATTTCAAAATATGATGCATTTTCAGGAATACAACAATTTTACAATCTAGCATATCATCTATATCAGCTCATACAGTATGCTTGGAAGTTGAATGTTACTTTACTACTAGAGAGCCAGTGTGGTGTAAGGCTTAGAGTGTTGGACTAGCACTGTTCATGAAGGAAACCCAGGTTCAAATCTATTCTAAGTCGTGGAAACTTTCTCTGTGTCAATAGGGTTGTTGTTGTTGTACAGGAGAAATATGGGAGGAGGAAAGATTAGGTATTCTTTTCTGATGGAGAGAACTAGCAGTGGGATTACTTCCTGTAGTGTATATAGGACAGCAAGGTTAGACAACCCAGGCAAGTTCTGTGACTCATGTAGTTCTTTGCTACAACAAAGGGATGAATAAATGGGTTCAAATAGACAACTATGAAGCTCTCCTGCTCCTGCTTCTGCTCCCCCTTCACCATTTTCAGATAATGGCAGTGATTCATTTGCTTAAATTATACAGCTAAATTATACAGTCAAGATGGAGCCATTTCATTTAGGATTTATAAAAGGGCCACTAATCTCCCCAAGGCATCTCACAAATAGAGAGGCAAGCTCTTAATTTTTAAGTTTAGGAGGAAACCTGAATTGTGGGTACGCTTCCAAGAAAAGTAAAACCTTTCCCTGGTTTTGGGTTGAATCACTTTTCCTTGTGCCAAAATACTGGAAATAGTACCTTCCGCTAAACTCTCATTTTAGTGATTGAGCCAATAAATGTTGGGTTTCTTATAACATTTGGCAAGGAATCTATTACTGCCTGGTGTTTTATTATTCTTTAACTACATTAATTATATCGGTGACCCCTTTGGTTGTGAGCTCACAGTTGGGCAAAATTGCATATTGGAAATTGAAAGGATTTAGTCATTTATATTGACTTGTCAAAATATTAACATTTCAATACTGATGGGAACTTCTGAGATGTAAAATTTAGTATAATTATTAGCAAGCATGGCTAAAAATTCAAGCAATGAAGAAGAGCTGGGAGAGTCACTGGAAATAACTGAATTTGTAGATCCAGATCTCAGCATGTGGAACTATTAAAATTAACTTAGGCAAGAACATGTCTTCTAATTTTAGTTCTGTTATTTGATTCAACTCCTAAGCTTAAGCAACAGTGCAAATCTGAATAGCAGCAGTGCAAATTTGAATATCAGAAGGTTTCGAAGAACAGGTTGCAGGGAAAAGCTCCATGGAAACAGTGCTTTGCTTTGTAGTTGTTTTGAAATATTATAGAAACACCTTAACCAGAGGTGTGTAGCCTTTTTGTAATGGGTTTTATGCTTTGTAATGAATTGTTACCAATGGTCATGTATTACCTAAGTGGGGGTAGTAATGTCACGACATCTTGCAAGTGAATAAATATAGCAAAAATTGTGGAGGATTTCTGCTTTTAAAAAAAAATTTGGAGGCACAAACATTGGCATTCCTTATTTATTTCATTTTTTTTCATAGTATGGGGGAATATTATGTCATCAGATTTAGACAATTCAGTTTTGAATTATGGTGGCCCAATACTAAGGAATTTTGGAACCATCTAAAAAGTAGTTTGGGAGTTGCCTAAAACTGATCTTGGATTTGTGAAAGGGCGCAGCTAGGCAAGGCTAGAAATGTGTATTTCTCTGCTCCTAGTCCAGCACTAGATCAAACCGGCTTTCACTGCGATTACAGTTGTACAGTTATAATAAAGGTATAAAACAATAAAGAAATAAAAACTAAGATTAAAGTTAAAACCAAGAATGTTAGACTGGGAGAGGTGGTATTCAGCAGGTTCTGACCAGTTCTGGATAACTGGTAGTGGACATTTTGAGTAGTTTGGAGAACCGGCAAATACCATCTCTGACTGGCCCCTCCCCCATCTATTCTCTGCCTCCTGAGTCCCAGCTGATTGGCTGGGTCTTCTTTTGTTACCCTGCACAGAAGAATGGAGCTGGAAAGCAAATTACTGGGGTGGGGAGGGAATGGAGATTTTACAGTATCCTTCCCCTGCCATGCCCACCAAGCCATGCCTACCAAGCCATGCCACGCCCACAAAGCCATGCCCACAGAACTGGTAGTAAAAAAAAACGAATCCCACCACTGTAGACTGGGTTAATAAAAAGGGATTTAAAAGGCTGGAATGAATAAAAGTCCCAAAGAGCCCACAGGACTGTCGGACTTTGTGACCAGGTCCTTTGCATTGAAGTTATTTCCTTCCTGTTAGTTGGCAGAAGGCACCAAATAGGTCTCTGAAAAAAAAAGTAAGGAGTAAGAATGCATTTTAATATAAACTGAGTTTCTAAAAACGTAATCAGATCCTACGCTGTATACTGTATACTTTTAGTTTAATATTTTGATATTAAACTAAAAGACTCTGGTACCACATCTGATTCCTTTCTCCTTGAGAGAAAACACAAACTTTGCCACTTTGTATTTACTTATCAGTAAACTAAGAAACATTACCCTATTTTAAGAACTAATGAAATATTGTGCTACTCATGGAAAAGAATTCACACATACCCTAAAATATTCTTGGGCCCTGTTTGGCCTGTGGGAAATGCCTTAGCTCTCACATTCTTTTGATGTAGAGATTATCTTTGGGGCATACTTGAAGACCATGTGCAGCAGTCAGTTCTTCATAAATGGATGAATTAATAAATAAGAATGATAGTGACTATGGCTAAAGACTTTGATGGGGCCTATTAAGAAGCAGTGAGCTTTGTAAGAATCAAACAACTGTAAGGGTAAACATGCAACAAGCAAGGCTGATTTCTTAAACCATCCAACTGGACCATTCCATCTACCATTAGATAAACAAGAAACAGATCAGGACACACCGATTTTTGAGAACCTTTTTTTTTTTTAAACTAGTGCCAAATAAAATAAAAGTGACTGTGAGCCATAAACAAGCTTTATTCAGCATGTTTCTCTGGGAGTCTGTCAGCCAACACTAGCCGCAGACGACACTTCAGATGGCTGCCAGATAATCTTCCCTTGTCATGATTTCAAGGAAAAGAGCTCGTAGCAGCCTGGTTCCTGAAAAAAGATCGGACCCTTCTTGAATCCTTCTACAGAATTACAGTGGTATAATCAGGGGGTGGGATTCAAATTTTGTAACAATCGGTTCTGTGGATGTTGCTATTCCTTGTGCATTTTAAAAGAGCCTAAAATGAGGTAAAACTTAATACAGCCTAAAGAAGCAAATCTGCATAGCTCCTTGCCTCAGAGGAAAGACAACGTAGGTAGCACCAGTAAAAATAAATAAACCCATTTCACTTAAATCTTAAGTGCCAAAATAAAATGAATTTAAAAATCTTGCAAATTATTGCTTTCTATATATTTAATCCATCCTTTTGTACTTTTACCAATTTTTCTCTATTCCAATCTTCCCCACATTTAAAATAAATAAATCTCTTAATTCAGACAGACATTCTGATACTTTTTCCTCAACAATCTGAGAAGAGATTAGAAGCTGCTTTTAGAAGTAGAGTTACTAATATTACTGCTCAGCACAGCTGTGAAGAAAAAAGAAAATGAAAAATGGGGCATTCTTTTACTCTGCATTTCAAAATGGGGAGGAGATGGTTTACTATATTATTCACTGTGGTAATATTTGGGAAGTTTCTAGGTGCTACCATTTGGTGGTACATTAACATACTACCGGAATTCATACTTCAGTGGTTAAGGAGTCAGATGAGATCCATGGATTAGAGATTGTACATCTATATCAGCATTTTTCAACTTCAGCAACATTAAGATGTGTTAATCTCCAGTTATTTGAAATGAAATCTTTGAACATTGCTTGTATTCTAGAGCTATATTTACTCAGCAATTTGTGTTATGTAATAATAACAGTATGAAAACTTTTGCAACACAGGTCTCTTAACAGGACTGAGGATCAAAAGGAAAGAGTTAGGAAATAAGTCTCAAAGACAGGAAAAAATGACCTAGATTCATTCCATAATAAAGTGATGAGCAATTTGGCTCTACTGAAATATAATTTTGGGCTGCTTGAATAGATTATGTAATCTTGCACTTAGAAGAAAGACACTTGGAGAAAATCTAAGCATTGGCCTGATTTATATAAAAAAACCCACTGGGGAAAATATAATTTGGGATTATTATTAGATTTTACAGTAGCATTTTTTTTCTGCCAGAATTTCCAGTGGTTGCTTTGAAGCTAACTATAAACTTACTTGAACACTGTTTCTAATCACTTTACTCCCAATGGAAGCATTCTGAGAAAGAAAGAAAAAATCTGAAATTGGGAAATTCTATGTCAGTGCTTATAAAAACTGAGCTGCTTTTGAGGAAAAAAAAGATTTCTAGGAATAGGTTCATCATTACCAGCTAGAAAACATACCTACTTTACAGGTGATATTCTGCAGAAAGCATGCCAACAATTTAAAGGAATAATAAAAAAGATAAAAAATGGAGAAGCCCAAAATTATGAAACTTGGGAGTAGAGCAAGAAGTGAATTCATAATCAGACTAAAATAGTTTCACGTAGGAAAACAAAGAAAGGGAAAGTGATAAGACTATGTAAATTCTGTTGTGTAAATTATCTCTGTCAAACTGAAGTGTCAAAATTGGTTAATGCATAGTGTCTTTGGCAAAAATTGAGACCATGCTAATAATTTGGAATAACATCCACTGGAAACTTATAAATTATACAAATAACTTTCATATTTTTTATAATAGTCCCAACTCCTATATTTCACATGTTTGTGATCTCAAAAACATAAAAATAATAATTCATCTAATCTGACATAGCTGTAATATCACCATTTCAGGCCAGATGTCCTAGTTCAGGTCTGTCAAACTGGCAGCCTGTGGGCCAGAGATGTCACCTGCAGGCCACACCAGTGGTGGTATTCAATTTTTTTAGTACTGGCTCTGTGGGTATGGTTTGGTGGGCATGGTGTGGCTTGGTGGGTGTGGCAGGGGAAGGATACTATAAAATCCCCATTTCCACCCCACCCCACTAACCTGCTTTCCAACTCCATTCTCCTATGCAGGGCAACAAAAGAAGACCCAGCCGATCAGCTGGGACTTGGGAGGCAGCGAATAGATGGGGGTGGGGCCAACCAGAGTTGGTATTTACTGGTTCTCTGAACTACTCAAAATTTCTGCTACCGGTTCTGCAGAACCTGTCAGAACTGGCTGAATACCACCTCTGGGCCACGCCCACCCAAGCTCTGCAAAGGTAAAAAACGTCATGATACGTCACAATCTGGCCCGTGATGCGATCGAATTTGATCCCTGTGTCCTAGTCTCATGAGTGACAACACATTATCTGGGCCATTACTGCATTTTTCATTAATACTGTAGTTGTAAACTCAGTCCAAGTTAAACATCAAGTTCACCAAGCTCAGCTCAAGATTAAACACCAAGCTCACAAGAAACAGCATTGAAAGGGGTAAATTAGCAGTGAAGTCCTAGGACAAGTAAAACTTGAAATCTTCATAAGTAATTTGTGAAACTGAGTTTTATAATATATGCCTTATTTTTTATTAAAAAATAAAACAAGAATAAATTAGATAATTCTATTTAAATGTAATATTAGATCTATAGAATTACGCATGAGGAATTCCTTTAATTTTGTTTTACATACCTAGCATTACATTTAAAGGAGGCCTTAAATTAACTCTTCGCTTGTTTGTATCCCCTTTAAAACAGCTTATTCTGATTAGAATTTTATTGGGGAACATTGTTTTAAGTGGATTCAGGCCCAAAAGCTTTGAGCCAACCTTTCCAACCAAGCACCCTCCAGATGTGTTGGATTAAAATTCTGATCACCTCCAACTTGTGTGTCTTGCTGGCTCGGAAGTCACGGATTTAATTGCCAATACATATGGAAAACACCAGGTTGATTGCATTCTTTGGTTTTATCCCCCCACCCCTGGTGCTAATTTAGCCTTAGTTCTTCCTGCTTTCTGGTCTTGACTTTTATATAATCTTGGTCTTAGTGTATGCATTTACCTTGGATAATCTGAAACTACTGATCTTTAGGATTAAAACCAGATTGTTTTAATATATAAAATATATTTATGAAATGTATTTATGAAATTGAATATGGTCCCATGGTGACTTGCTTAACAACCACAATAACCTACAACTAAAATAACATGATCAATTGTGGTCATAAGTCAAGGACTACCTGTATGCATGTATTTCCACCAAAATATGTCCTATTAGGGAAAACTGCAACCCAAATTCTTCATAAATATGTCAAACACTCTAAATTGTTTAAAGAAGTTGGGGAAGAGGTCTTATTAGAATGTCACAAGGACACAATATGCTCTAATATCTCTACATCTTTGACTTGCATACTGCTAAACTCCAGTGTGAGAACTTGTACAACAACAGAACCACAGCCAATAGTTCAGCTGTGTTATGGTGGCAGGTTTTATTTCCCCACCCCTTTTGTCCAAATCTATATCAAGAAATACATTTCTGTGTGAAGAAGCAATGGGCTAAATATTTAGATTCCATGGTAACATGTGGCCTAAAATTTACTTGGGGCACAGTCCAGATTTAAGGAAGTCCCTGAGCAGAATGCTTTCTGGCAAACTCTGTCTTCCATTCATGGGAACTGGAAAAAGTATTTGGTGGTGGTAGCAGTAACGCTTCAGGCAGCCAGGTCTATTCATTACAGCTTGACTTACAGCCATTTGTTTAGCAACTGTTCAGTTACAACAGCACTGATAAAAGTGACTTACAACCGATACTTACGCTTACAACCCTTGCAGTGTCCCCATGGCCATATGATCAAAATTCAGGTGCTGGGCAACTGGCATGTATGTACAATGATTGTTGTGTCCCAGAATCATGTGATTTCCCAGCCAAGTTCCAACAAGAAAATAAAGCGAATCTGGGGGAAGCTTTACGATCATTTGATTCATTTAATAACTGTGGTGATTTGGTTAACAACTGGGAGGGTAGATCTTAATGCCTTATTTTACTGCACCAAAAGAGTTGGAAGTCAATGCCTTTTTTTTGTTTTTTCTTTTCACCTTGCTTTCCCCCACTATCCACTTCCCATTTTCCTTTCCTAATTTCCGTAATATTTGATTTTGTATTCTTTTTGTATGTCATGTTATATAAATTAATAAAACTATGGGAAAGGGGAAAAAAACTGTGCAAAAAAAAGTTCTAAAATTGGGTTCGACTCACTTAACAACTGCCTTGCTTGGCACTGGAAATTCTGCTCCAACTATGTTTGTGCATCTATGACCACCTATAGTTACACTCCCCATAGTAGATAGTTGCTTGAGCCATTGTAGGAAATAATATTGATCTTTTTTGGTTGCACCTAGCTGCCTTCTCCTAAAAACCAGTGATAATATTAGTCCCACTCATGTTCTCTAAATTCTAAATACGAAAAAATTGAAGTCCCCCTCCCCCTGGCTTTGATTGATTTTAGATTATGTGTCATCAAGTCATTGTTGATTCTTAATGACCACATAAATAGACCCTCAATGGTAATGTCTCCTTAATCTTATCTTTCAGGTCTTACAATGTACTCATTGCCATTGTAACCCTTTCCTTCTACTTTTTATGGAGAGCTAAGTATTCACATAATTTGTCCAAGTAGGATAATTTAAGCATGGTATGCATTTGTGCCTTCACTGATAATTCGGATTGATTCGCTTGATGGTCCATTTAATTTTGATGGCTATCCATGGTTTATTTTCTTTGCCATCCAAGGAATTTCCAGGAGTCTTCTCCATCCCAAAGTTCAAAAATTTTTTTAGGGAACACCATGTCTTGTATGATTCTGATCTTTGTAGGTATAGAAATACCACAACATTTGAAAAATTTTTCTAAGCCTTTAATGGCTACTCTAAGTACTAGTCTGTAGTGTTTTTCTTGACTGGTGGTTTCTTTATTGTTGGTTGATCTTAAAAGGCAGAAACTTAAATATACTTGTCAATTCTAAGTTTGGTTGTCGATAAATAATCCTTATTTATTTTATTAATTGTATGTATATTAACTAACATGAGTTCACAGGTATCACCATTAAGACCCAAATAAGAAAGCTCAGCCATCTTCAACTTGGTGACCCCTAATAAGTTCCATAATTCTGAGATAGGATATTAGCAATAATAGAAGTTGTAGTCTAACACATCTGGATGGCACCAAGTTGAACCTGGGACAGGCTGAGGCATAGAAGTTTTAACACAGAAAGCTTAAAAAAATATTTACAAGCGCACAATTTAACACCATAAAAAAGCTTAGTAGTGTGACTAGCAATCTGTAAAGAGTTAGGAAATATGGAGTATATTAGAAAACTTAGGAAAATTAATGTATAAGCTTTCATGAATAAAAAAATGCAGTACCTCGGTTTAGAAAAAGGATCAAAATTGATAGGCATAGAAATAAACATTTTTAGAAACCCAAACACTTTGTCTATTAACTTAACACAGGTGTTATCTGGAAGCTGAAGTATATAAAAAAATGAATGTCTGCTATCAATGACTTACTGGAATCCATGGATTTTACCTGCCCAGAACCAGTAACAGCTGAATAAACAGATAAGCATCTGCAGGTTTATGACTGGATTATGCTAGAAAATGGCATGCGGATAGAAATAGCCTTTCCCCTTTTATTATTTTTTTCTTATGTTAGTATGATCCTCCTCTCCATATAATTCAGAGTCATTTGATTGACTTGGGTGGCTGTAGAAATTGGATGAAATGTAAATAAAGTAAATAAATGAATAGTAAATAAGTAAATAAATGAATAAAATTCAGAAAACACCCTGTGTTTTTTCTGGTATTTCAAACATTTTGGTCAGGCAGTTGGGAAAAAATATTGAATTGTCATAAATAATCCAATTCCTATCCATGGGAATTGGTTTTTAAAGAGACAAATTCTAAAGTGAAATAATCCAATAGCTGAAATGTCTGTAACTTTATTACTTATTTTGTGCATATACAATTGTAGTCTGCTGGGGTTCCTTCTATTTCCAAGCAATTAACACAGAAAGAAAAGGATATTTTGGATCACTGTTTTGTTAACCGTGGTAACTTTAAGTCATTTGGTCTTCATCTCCCAGAATTTCCCAGTCAGCATGCTACAGGGAGAAAAGCAATATTGTATTCTTCCTTTTCTTTTTCTTCCATTGATAATCCTTGACTTACAACCAATTGCTCAGTGACGAAAATTACAATGGTGTTGAAAAAATGGACATGCTATTTATGGCTGTTGCAGTGCCCCTACAGTCAATGATGAAAATTCAGGTACTTTGCAGTTCAACCACGCTTTTGACTGAGTGCAAATGGATTGAAATTGCCCCCACCAGTATCCTGTTCCATGCCTCGCGCATATCAGAGGTGGTATTCAGCAGGTTTTGACCAGTTCTGGAGAACTGGTAGCGGAAATTTTGAGTAGTTTGGAGAACCAGCAAATGTCACCTCTGACTGGAGATTTTACAATATCCTTCCTCTGCCATGTCCACCAAGCCACGCCCACAGAACTGGTAGTAAAAAAAATTGAATCCCACCACTGGTGCACATGCACACCAGAGGGACTTATATGTATTTATTACTACAACTAACTCCAATCATTCCCAGGCCCCACCATGCATATAAAATATTCTTGCAGCAAAATTCATTTAGAGGCAGTATGCAAGTTTCTCTCACAGACCTCAGGCCAACTGTTAACAAAGTTCAAACCCCAAGCAAGACAAGACACGGTTCCTTCTACTCCAAAAGGTTGCAAGCCAAGCATAAGAGAAGAGAGCCAAGATGGCAGGTTATATGCAGAGTCACAGCTGGGCAAGATGGAGACACAACCATGGCATGACAACTGAGAGTGTTGGAATTGCAGTCATTGAGCAAAGCGAACACATGGGTGTCTTGCTTAATGTCCACAACAATTTATGACCCAATTCTACAAAACCTTTGCCAGACCAATTCTCAAATACAGCTTGTCTGCTTGGAACCAGCACTGTATATCAGACATTAACACGATTGAGTGAGTTCAGAGGTATTTCTCGAGAAGAGTACTCCACTCCTCTATTCACAATAGTATTCCTTATGCCTCCAGGCTCGAAAATTTGGGCCTGGACAATCTAGAATTGTGCTGCCTGCAGTCCGATCTAAGCATAATTCACAAAATTGCCTGCTATAACATTTTGCGTGTCAAAAACTTCCTCAACTTCAGCCACAATAATACACGGGCAAACAACTGATACAAACTCAAGGTAAACTGCTCCAAACTTGATTGCAGAAATTACGACTTCCGCAACAGATTGGTCAACACCTGGAATGCCCTACCCAACTCTGTTGTTACAACCTCAACCTCTCACAGCTTCAACCTCAAACTGTCTACCATGGACCTTTCCCCATTCCTAAGAAGAGGTTCTTAAAGGAGGCGGGCATAAGCGCACCAATGTGCCTATTGTTCCTGTCCTACTGTTCCCATTTATCTGAATTTACTCCCTTGTTCTCGTTTATGTTCATACTTATACTTGTTATCTTATACATGCTAGACAAACAAACAAACAAATAAATGTCTGTGCTCACCTTCAATTGTTTACACTCCCATCTGGAGAACAAACAGGCCATATTAACATAATGGATCTGAACATGTGGTTCATGAATCAATGTTAATCTGGGAGGATTCTGCAGATGGCCTGGGGTGCATGCATCAAACTTGATACCTCTATCTCTGTTTTTTGTATATACCATCTACTGTATATCTATATCAGAAATGCATTTATTTATGTACAGGAATTTCTAACACCATGCAGCTCCCAAGATTCTGGGTAATTTTCTAATTGAGCTTTAGGTACAAGTATTGAAATTTCAGGAGAAATGGCAATCTTTAGCTATTTTTCAAATTTTATTTTTGAGTTTAATTTTTATTTAATACAGGAGGCCTGTGAACACATTCAATGGGAGCTCAGGGTTATTAAGACCCCTGCAAGCATCTCAGTGACAGGCTCAGTGTTAAATAGTAACCTGTGAAAAGTTTTGATAAAAAAATGAATTTTTTTAGAATTGTTGGACCACTGTAACTCAGACAGTACAGGACGAATAAAAGTGGAATTGAATGTCTTCTTCAAAAGATTTGCTTTAGTTAAAAAACAGGATGTCATGTGTTCCTTGTGTTCCATAGAATATGATTATTAAATGGGAATTGATTTGAGTAGTGATCCAAGCATAACTTGGAATAATCAGATGAGAAAGCAAAAGTCCAAGCTATATATTTGGTTGAAGTTCCTAAACCTTAACAAATTTTTAGACTGGTATTTCTGGACATTCTAGAACTGTTTTATCAGGCAATACCATATTGACATCTGGATATCTGATTTTTTTTAAAATCACATTTTGAAAAAAAAAGTTACATTAAAAACAATCATTTTAAATGCTAAAAAACAAATAGATTTGACTTGCTGAAAACTTACTTATTTTTAAATGTACTTGTGGGAAAAATTTCTTCTCCATAATTTCCCAGGACCATATGCCTTCTATTTTTCCAAAGGTTTTATAATACTGTATTAATGTGTTTTCATACATTTCATCAGCTAGCAGATGCAACTGATCCTCACTGCTTCTTTGGCCAAGTTAGATGTAGTTGATTTCTAGCCTGCACATGTTGGTTAGATAGAAACCTTAGGCAATACTGAATAAAAGTGTGGTTTGGGTTTATTTGAAGTTAGTTATTGGTGGGCTGCTGTGCTGAGCTCAGCAATCAATCTTCTATACATTCGACTTTCATGCATCTATTTTATTTAGATTTTTAATTGGTGCAGTTTCCCATGCCACCCTATCTAGGAATTTGGGTTTGAGTATCAAGTTAGCCTTCTGGGACCACTCAGTCTCAAAGTTAAACACAGCTGAAACTGACAAGTTTCACATTGCAATGAGCCAAAGCCAGGGACGGGACATTATTCCAACACAAAACTTTAAATCAGAGCAGAAAGTCTCTTGAAACCGGGCCAAAATTTGACGGAAAGGTTCATGAACCTTAAAGAATCTTTTGATGAGTTTGATCTGAAAGTCTGAGTTGAAGTGACACCCAAAACAAATGCAGTTTTATGGGCTTTATGTCAGTTTAGATTTGGTTGTAAATATTTTATGTGACTGGAGGGACTTGGCTGTCCAGTATGACTTCTGGATGTCAGAGAAACTGTTCTGGATTTACAGTGATATTCAGAGGATCTTTATTAGAACTGCAAAAACTTAATATTTGTTCTTATCTACATATGCTTTTTTAGATCCTAAAAATCATTATATGATTCCCCTTTTCAGAGTGCAATGTAGTTTTACATGACTTGTACAGCAAACACCTTGGTGGTGCAGGCTGTTAATCATCTAGCACTTAGTGCAAGCTGCCTGCAATTAGTGCAGGTTCGAATCCCACCAGGCTCAAGGTTGACTCAGCCTTCCATCCTCTCGGGGTAGGTAAATTGAGGACCCAAAGATTGTTGGGGGCAATAAGCTGACTTTGTAAAAATGCCACTTGGGGGGGCCAAAAAGCCCTACTAATAAGCAGGCATATACAATGGAATGAAGGCTATTGCTGAGCACTTAGCATGGTGCTCCATAAACTGTAAGCCGCCCTGAGTCTCCGGAGAAGGGCGGCATATAAATGTAATTAAAAAAAAAAACACCTTATGCTGAACCATTCACACATTATTTGAAGCATGTGGGGTTTTCCTAAGGACAGAATTTTTTTTTGCTTAAAGAGATTAATCAAAAACAGTCACACCATGCTTCTGATTGTAACTCCATCACCACAGGTGAAAACATTTTTGTTGCGTTTTTTTGTTCAACCCTTATAATGGAATGAACTTGATCAACCCAGCTGATAAGGGGACCACATGATTGCATTATTGTTGCCTGCTACGTCATAATATGATCTGTTTAAACTAAAATTGTTAGGTAAGTTTATGGAAGACAACAATTTTGATTAAATACTATAATTTATGGCTTAGTTTTGTATGAACTAACCATTATTGCTTGTTAAAAAAAATATGGTCAAGGTATTTCATGTTTTGGCTTGTGCAAACACAATACAGTCTATAAGAGATAGGACTTACTTCTAAAAGTTTACTTTTTCCAAAGTTTGGTCTTTGGCCTTATATCATCTCGCATAGAAAAAATATCAGATCTTAGATAATACATTGCTCTCTTTTTCCTCCAAACACCATGTTGCAGCCACCTGGATGAGCTAGTCAAGAGGATAACTCGCCTACATTTCTGTGCTGCAGACACAATAGTTTTGAAGACCCATTAATACACATAATTTTGCCCTATCTGCTGATGGTTCCACATTGCCATGAGACATTCCTTCTTAAATTTTGTTAGGCTTCTAGTATGGATATATATTCTCAATTGCTGCACATTCTTCAGTTTTGGTCTCTTGACCTAATATTGGCAGCAATGTTCTTGTTTTCCAACATTGTGCCTAATTTGTCCCTGCAGTTGTAAGTATATATCTTAGTAAACTGTGGTATGTCCTTTCAGTTCAAATTTATTTTGGCAATGATTGATGGATTTATATACAATGATAGTCTGGTAATTATTTTAGAACAGCTCTTCTGGTTATTTACTATATGTAAAACATTTTGAACTAATTTTCTCTTAAATTATATTGTGGAGTAAATTTTGTTGAAACCCCCCACCACCAATAATTATTCCCATTGTACTGTAATTATTTCTTTGAAATTTTGCAGCCCCCTTATTATACTTTTTTATCTGTTCCATCTTTGTATTATATTTCAATGACTATTTCTTGAAATGTAACTATTAAAACAATTTAATAACATTTTGATTTATTTGAGCTATTTTCCCAAATCTTTTCCTTTCTTTCATGGATTTGAATCCGCCTCCTGTATGATTTTTATGAAAACGTGAACTCCAGCATCTTTACAAGCTTATCAGTAAACAGGCAGCCAATATAAAGAATTGATAGCAATGGCACTTATATACCACTTTATAGTCCTTTATAGCCCTTTCTAACAGTTTACAGAGTTAGTATATCTCTCCCAGTACTCTGGCTCTTTATTTTACTGACCTTTTGGAAGGATGGAAGGCCGAGATGTAATATAACTTTGTTTTTCCTGATTGCTACTTCTCTTGGTGCTGAAAAATATTGAAATAGTCAAATTATTAGTATTGCATAGCATTAGTGATAGCTATTCAGGTTGACAGAAAATATTTCTGGATTGTCCCCTCCAGCAGCCACAATATGCATTAAAACTGACTAGTGTGGGCCTACTTGGCATACACATCAGAGAATCTGGTGGATTTCATGTATCTCATTATTGGTAGAGGAATACAATGGTTTAAACTAGTTTAGGCATCAAAAATTCCTATCTCTTTTCTACCTCATCTACAAATCCTAATAACCTTGGGACACTGGAAGTAGGGGTCACTCTGAGTGCTGAGGGGTTGCAGAACTGTAGATGCACCCTTGATGTGTTTTGACAGGTCTTAAGGACACCTGCTACTTTGAGAGATTTTGCTATTTCACTAACAGGTTTTAGAACAGGCGTGTTGGCAAAAAGTGGTGGACATATGACTTGAGGGCGTTAAGGTGGACTAAGTGAGAGGAAGAGGTACATTTCAAAGTTAATAGACCAGAACGAATTTTCATTCTTCTTTTCCAACAATAAGGGATGGAGAATTTAATTAAAACTGCCAAAATTTGTTCTACGTAGTGGCAGGTTTTAGATGGTACCTTTCCCTCATCTTTATTAATTTTTAAAAAAGCAGATGAATGTCACCTTCCATTTGTGTTGGTACTTACAGCTCAATCTTGTATTGTTTCAAGAAAAAAACCCAGAGTAAATTAAATAATGCTAATGTTGCCTATTGATAAGAGTTCCAGAATTAGTCTATTAAAATTGATTCTTTAATATTTCTCCATGGTGGTATTGGCAAAGATTTAAAATAGTGTCTAGCATGGTGGTCCTAATAATTATTATAAGGATATTAGTGAAGGACTAATGATTTCAAAGAAAATAGAATGAAGGTATTTCCATTTTCTCAAGCCTTAAAGACGCACATTGATAACTTTCCTAAAATGAGAGTATTACAAATAAATACCATAAGCCTTCTTTTCATCCCAATTACATTAAAGTTGGTTAACAAAAATAAAATAGTTCAATAAAGAAAAAGCAAATTAAGAACAGAGAGCCAACAAATACATAATTGTTAAATGAATTTTATTCCAGTTGCATAAAACAGAGAACGTTTAGATGTAAAATCTCAAAGGCCCTTCCAAACTATGTAGAAGGCAAGATGGTCTGCAAGATATCATAAAAAAAGTCAAGGAAGTGGTCACAATGGTGTAGTCAATGCTCCAGATGTACTGTTATGAAGGTCACACAAAAATGGGCTGTCCACCTTCTTAATTTTTTAAAACCATATTTTGCAGAAACCGCTGAGTCATCAGATAGGACTTTGTAAATATTCTACCCATGTTTGGAAACAGAACTGCTTGACCTACTTATGAAATCTATAAACTGAATCAATCCCAAGGACTGTACAAGAGCAGTGGCGATAGAACCAGTGTAATAAGAAATGAAACAGCAAGGCATAATCTCTTACCACAGTAAGAGACTATCATGTTTACCGATCAGATCATGAAATTCGTAGAGGAGGTGGTGTTGCTATCTTCTATTAAAAGTCCACATATCTAAAAAACATCCAAGTTACCCAGGAGCTTGCTCTTCCTGAGACCATCATCTGTGAACTATCCTTAAATATCACATTTCGATTCTTACTATGTTACAGAGCACCTGATTATGATTATGATTTATGCCACCAGATAAAGACTGAATGCACCAATTATCACATTAAACAAGAGGAAAACCTTCTACGCACCAATTCCACCTGTGCTTTTTACAATTTTGTAAATAACAAACTAAAAGACTCAAGGTCCATCCCACCCCTGATAGGACCTAATGGTAAAGACTGCAACGACAACACCATTAAAACTAACATCTTTAACACATTCTTTGGCTCAGTATTTGTAAACAGCAATGGATCATGCCCAGTATTTCCTAGCCAAACCACAGAAAACTACAATGATCTAATACATATCGATTTTACAGAAGACAATGTTGAAAAAGCACTATGCAATCTAAAACCATCTCTATCTATTGGACCGGACGGAATATGTGCCTACTTCTTAAAAAGGCTATCCACTGCCATAGCAGAACCTCTAAGCATAATCTTTGAAAAATCTTTCAGGACCAGCTCCTTGCCTAACCTATGGTCACAAGCCACGGTCATCCCCATCTTCAAAAAGGGAAACTCCAGCCTAGTTGAAAATTACAGACCAATCTCCTTATGCTGTTTCACCTGTAAAGTCATGGAATCAATTATTAACCAATCCATTATTCTCCACTTAGAAACAAACAACCTACTCTCTAATAAACAATTTGGTTTCAGAAAAAAACTATCCTGTAATCTGCAACTCTTACACTGCAAAAACATATGGACTACACAACTTGATCAGGACAAAACAATAGATGCAATCTACATAGACTTCTGTAAAGCCTTTGATTCAGTGGTACATGACAAACTACTCCTAAAACTAAAATCTTATGGTATCTCTAGAAAACTGCATAACTGGATAGAAGCATTCCTGTCAAACAGACAACAAATGGTCAAAATTGGGAGCGTCCTATCAAATTCTGTACCTGTCAATACTGGTGTCCCCCAAGGCAGTGTTCTAGGACCAACCCTCTTCATACTCTACATAAACGACCTCTGTGATCATATTAAGAGCAACTGCATTCTCTTCGCTGATGATGTAAAGCTGTTCAATACCCCAGACAATACTGCTACCCTTCAAAATGTTCTTGACTATGTATCAGAATGGTCAAACAAATGGCAAATTCAAATCTCAACAAATAAATGCTCTGTCCTACATATTGGCAAAAAAAAATCAGAAAATAAAATACAAGCTGAATAGTCAAGACCTTGTTGATGATCCAAGCTCTGTAAAGGACCTTGGAATACTCATCTCTAATGATCTAAGTGCTAGAGCCCACTGTAACTACATAGCCAAAAAGGCATTAAGAGTTGTTAACCTAATCCTACATAGCTTTTTCTCTAGTAATATCACACTACTAACTAGAGCATATAAAACATTTGCTAGACCAATACTCGAATACAACTCATCAGTCTGGAACCTGATTACGTATCTGATATTAGCACAGTTGAGAAAGTCCAGAAATATTTTACAAGAAGAGTTCTTCACTCCTCTACTCATTGTAGAATACCTTATGCCACCAGACTTGAAATTCTAGACCTAGAAAACCTTGAATTATGCCGTCTTCGGTCTGATGTAAGTATGGTATATAAAATCATACATTGCAATGAATTACCTGTCAATGAATACTTCAGCTTCAACCATAACAGCACAAGAGCACACAATAGATACAAACTCAAGGTTAACTGCACCAAACTTGATTGCAGGAAATACGACTTCAGCAACAGAGTGGTCAATATCTGGAATACTCTACCTGACTCTGTGATTTCTTTCCCAAACCCCAAAAACTTTAACCTTAGACTGTCTACTATTGACCTCACCCCTTTCCTGAGAGGTCTGTAGGGGGCATGCATAAGCGCACCAATATGCCTACCATCTCTGTCCTTTTGTTTCTTTTATTCTTCTTATATGTACCCATTTCATGTATTCATAACTATGTATATACTTATACCTGTTATTTGTAAGCAATTGACAAATCAAATAAATTCTAAATTCTAAATAAAACATAGCCTAATGTAATTATACTGGTAATGGTAACAGTCACACCTGGGGCCAACAATTATATAACAATAAAATTTTAAAGGCTTTTCAAAAATGGCAAAGCCATGGGAGAGGGAGCATTGTGTGTTATTTTGGGGGCTGCTCCCAACTTTTATTTGGTAAACAGGCACTTTTGCTGTTGCAACCATTATTGCTTCTCCGCTTGCCAACAAACCAGAGTGGGGAAGGGAAAGGGGGGGAAGGAGAATGTAGGTTCCAGACATCAATAAGACGAGCATGAGAGCCAAGGACACTTCAGCAGATATTTGCCAAAGTTTTCTCATAACAATACAATAAGACTCAATTGGACAATGTGACCTAATGGGGGAAGGGAGAATCCTATACTTTGATTATTTGGGTTTGTGCAGGAATTAGCTAGATTTGGTTTTGTCCTCATAAGTGCTAAAATGATGTACTCAATAAAGTTTTGCATTAAGAGATTGGATCATCTTGACTGTATCTGCTTGGGTTGGGTTCATCAGTCAGAACGTTGACAGGGATCTTTAATAGGTTTGCTTTTTCTTTTTTCTTTTGACTTAGAAGACAGAATCTGCCTAGAATTGGTGGTCTGGTAAATACTTAGGCATTATATCATATAGAGTTTTATCTGTGTAATGGACTTGAGGAATAGGAGAAGAGTCACAGCCAAGAAAGTGCTCAGATAAAAGAAATCTTAGTGCAGGGCAGAAATGAAATTTGAAAAAGCATCTCGGACATGATTCTCCCTAGTTCTTATAAAAATTAAGGTGGGGTGAAGGACATTGATATTTGCAAGAGGGAAATTCATATTTGCAAAAGGCTGTTACCAAAACTTTACAAATAATAACCGTACTATTAACTTCCATGTCTTTGGTTTCCAATTTAATCTACCTTGAAGGGCTAACAATTGGTAAGAACCACATTCAGAAATATAACAGTAGCCAGTACAGCTTCTGCAGAATCTGAAGTTGCATCTGAAATTAGTAGTGAGACTGCCCAACAAGTATATGGGCCTCTGTATTTTGTATTAATTTAGGGTTGGATGGGCTCAATTATAGGATACATCATTGAGTGATTTGATGGGCCAGATTAGGGACAGATTGTCATGGAGAAAATCCATTGACGTGTCCTCTAAAAGTTTATACACACTTGACAGCCTATAATGGTAATCAATCTATCTTCAGATATTATGCCATTTGGCTCCAACTGACTATTTTACCAAGTTCCTCATTCAACATTACATTGTTGGTTTTGGGAAAGATTTAAGACCTTATTTAACACCCACTATCTGGACACCCACTATCTTTTTCTTCAATCTGTGAGGTGGCATAGAATACATCAACTTAGCATTATTTCATTTCCATAACCAATCTCTACTCTGCTGCATTAATTAATTAAGTTAAGGTGCTCAGATTGGTGGATTTCTCTGTCAGCAGGAAAAACATCCACAAATTCCTTTCCCTGCTGTGAGCTGGGGAGGAGGTGAATTTTGAGAGATGGATAAAGCAGATTTAACCATGTGTCATAGCCTTTAAATATAAGAATCTTGATGAGATCTGCCTGTCAGATGCACATATAAACAAATGCCACAACAGACATATATGCCCTGCAGGGCATATTCTGCTTCTGCATAGACTGGTAGGCAGGTCACAAAGGTCTTGGTTTACCAGCTGTGTCTAGAGCAGCACCAACAGAGAGTCAGCAGCCCTAAAATCGCTAGACAAAGTTATGGACTAGATCTATCTAAAGTAAGCAGCCTGTCAATGCCATGTAGAAAAAAAGAAGACCCAACAAATTAATTTGCCAGTTGGGACTTGTCTTTCTGTGTGGGTCTGTCAGGCTGCTAGCTAATAGCTTTTCTCTAGCAATGTTGATGGTGCTGATGCTTCAGCATCAGAAACAAAAACAGCCATTCAGAATTGGTGGTGATGGGAGAGAAGGAGATATGTTTCCAGTAGTTGAAAACAACCAGTGGATCTGGGCAGACCTCAATTCCTGCTGCTTCATTATCACAATCATTTATTCTGTGTAAATATCAAGCTTTATCTAAAAAAAAAAAAAGCAAGACACTAGTTCCATGTTTGACCAGAATAAAACAAACTTAGCTGGCCCAAAGGTGCTTTTTCAAGAGGCAACTGGACTTTCTAGTTTTTCTTTGAAGACATTTTGCTTCGCATCCAAGAAGATTCTTCAGCTCTGAAGAATCACCTTGAAAAAGCAGCTTTGGGATAACCATGACCTGGAAGACTGAGAATCTCCATAGAAAAACTTAGCTGGCCTTTAGTATGAGGTGGGAAACAAGAGAAAGATTGTGTCATGAAGCTATAATACACTAGGTTTTTAAAGAATGTTAATGAACAAATCCAGCCTGCCCTATACTGTCGTTAATTAAGATATTGAAGGATACTAGGTCTAAGACAGAACCTTGTGGCACCCCATTGCTTACTTCCCTCCATGTAGACTTAGATTCATTAAGGACTACTCGTTGAGTACGGTTTGTTAGCCAGTTGTGAGTCCATCTAATGGAGGTGTTATCTATTCCACTTTTTTCTAACTTACCAAGAAGTAGGTTGTGGTCTACTTTGTCTAATTGTTTAATTTCTTCCACATGCCTAGCAATGTCTAATTTTATAATTGTGCACTTTCTATCTTGGGATTGTGTCTTAATGCAGGCCTTATGGTTGTCATATCGAGTCTTGTATTTTTTGGTTTTCCATGGATCTGATATTTGTTTTATATATCATCAAATTTAATGAAGAATAAGAGAGGAACCAACAACTGTTAACCATTTTGTGATATTTTGGGTGGTAATAATAAAAGAATTTTATGCTATTTTGATGGGTTTTTTTCCCCTTACAGAACCAGATGACTATCCTTTCTACCCAAAATCTGGTAATGATTCTTTCAGTACTGCAATATAAACTGTAAACGAAATTTAATCAATTTTTAATCTTATGATTTTTGAAGAAACTGAAACTTTACCAATTTTGTTCAAAGGTAAATATATTATGCAAAGATAAATTATATTACACAAACTTCTTACTCCATAGAACATTGGATGTTTCAGCATTGGGCCTTGTCTCTAATCACAGTAATACAGAAGAAGAAGCAGTTAAATTCAATTAGTTTAAAATTGCATTAAAATGTTTAATCAGTCATTTTTCTCCTTTCATGATTTGCAATCACAGGCAGGATGGGGGAGTGTCTTTTGAATTGAGAAATTAATTTCTTTGAAAAAAAATAGCATTGTGTTTCTGTGCATAGCACAGATCTCTTACTATACAAACATCTAGTTCTCCACTTCACTAATTTTATAAAATTATGATTCTCTTTCACTGAATCCTAATGTTAGGAATTGCTCCTGGGTCACTATGACTAGTGTGGTTATGCTACAATTAATTTCCACAACTCTGATTTTGAAGTTTCCAGGTAAACAACGTTCATGCAGTTGAACATTCATGAAAAATGTGGTGTGATATTTAAAATCACTTTTGACATCGTAAACTGAAATAGATTCAGGAATTTTCTGTGGTATGACATTGAAAAGAAAGCTATAACAATACGATTAGAGCAATATGGTATGCCAAAATACCAGGTCTCATATTTATGAATTTGTAGATATCCAAATGAAAAGTTCCAAACTTTGGATATGCTTAATTCTACATTTAATATCTGTTACCACAAATAGTTTCATTATGTGTTAAGCTCTTTACTACATAAAAAGTCTGTAATCAAATGAAGCAAACACATCTTGATTTACATACATGTGTATCAAAGTACAGTGGCAAGTAACACCATGCTATTAGTAATGGCATACAAGAGTTACAGTTTGGCTTGACATGAGCCAACAAAGTACTAGAACAACCCAATAGTCAGATGTGAAGATTTATGCTGAACATTTTTTTGCCAAAAAATAAAATAAAAGTTACTAAAAGTTTTTGTGACTTTCCAAAAATTCTAGCAGGATTTTTCCAACTCTCAAATTTATTGAATACAGCATGGATTGTCCTGGGTTGGCTTGGTTATTGTATTTGTAAACTTTCAAATAAACAAAAAGGATTCTTGGCATATCATGTCCTCCACAGTGAGTTATGTTCCCTTTATTGGTTGAGGAACTAGCCAGAAGTCTAGCGCCAAAAATTCAGAAACACATCAGAGCTCCCAAAGATATTATTACTCAAATAAAACTTAACAGGAAGAATAAATACTGCATGTATCAGAAAGAACCAACAACAGTCAAAGTGGGCTGTCTAGGGCAGATATTTTCAACATGGCTTCTTCTAGATATTTGGGACTATAAATCCAGTGCCTTTAAGCTTGATGATCATGAAATTTATTAGTTGAACACATGTGAAAAACACCAGGTTATGGACAGTTAAGGAGATACCAGTCAGAAAGTTGGAAATACTTCAGTGAAAATCTGCCACCTACAGTTCAGTAACTCTACACATTTCAACAGCTCCTAGTAGGGAATCCAATCAGGGTTCCATATGTGCATTTATAGCTCAGTTTTGAATTCTACTCAGACTCAAAGCATGTTTAGAGTATGTGTTCCTACCAAGGGTGTTATGATAAAGACAACACTGAGTTTAAAGTCTCAGTATACAGGAATAAAGAAGCCTTTCCGTGCAAGAGAAATTTCATTGTCACTATGAGTATAATGTATAGTTGTCCCCTAAGAGGCTTATATTCCCTTGCAGTGTTTTATAAGTTGTGTGTCCTGAGACAATTTGGAGGGGCTTCCTTATCAAGTCTTATGAGATGCTGTACTTTATTTGTTACTGTTTTTTGTTTAATTTATGAGTATTGGTTTGATGGGACCATGGAAATTGTCCAACATTCTTTCTCCTAAATGAATATAATGTTTCTTTTTGTAAGTGTATGTATTCCAAAGTACAGGTAATTTGTATTAATTCTGGCTCCTGTCAGTGACAAATAATTGTGTATAGTCCATGTATTCTATTGTATGAATATTAAAGAGCTGTTATCTGTCACTTTCCAGTGTGTATAAGTGAATTGATTTGAATACAATTTCTGGCCAGCAATGGAATGAAAATTTAACAGCCAACTATGGATTTGCCGTGCTTTCTTTAATACTGTAAAATGTAAGTTTTCCCTATTTCTCATTAGATATATTACTAAAAACCTTATCTCATGGCATAATAATTTTAAACATTAAATGAGCTGCTAAGCGGTCACAAATGTCAAATAGAATAATTGCAGTTTGTAAGTAAAGAATTGATGAACCTTCCTAGTTATGAAGAATAATTCAGAAAGTGATAACAGAATCAGTCTGGTTCCCTGTTCCAAGAACTTTCTTTTCAATGTCTGCTTTGTTTGTTCAAAGTTATATGCAAATTCCTAGATATTCCAGGGAAATTATAAATGATTGGCAACTGGGATCAAACCCATTTGTTTCTCCTTGTAAACGTGGCAGTTACTCTAAAATCAGCCTCAGCCCCAGTAAATGTAACTTGGCCTGGTGTTATATTTCCTGCTTCTGCACACAGGCAGTATGGAGCTGAGTAAATAACATACTTCAAAACCATCCAACTCAAGGCACATCTCAAGGCACAGCCTTATTTTTCAGCCAGAATAGGTCAGAAGCTATGCTTAGACAGTGCTATTTTTGAGCCCCATGAGGCACTCCATTTTTTTTCTGATATAAGTTATGTAGCCCATAGCTAAGACATAGTGATGCCTGGTGATTGGGTATCAAAAAAATAGAGAGAAATAGTATTAACAATGTCAAGAAGGCTGAGAGAAATCAAATTGATAGTTCTGTGAAAAATTAAGCATGCATTATAAATAATATGAGCTAGATTTTCGGACGTGCAATAAAGTAACTTCCTTTACTTTCTGTTTCCAATAATAATTCAATTTGAGAATATTTACCTCCTGCCTGAAGCATATCAGAAATCTTTTTATTGTTAAAAAGCCATAGAAATACACAATCTTCCAGCCTAGTTGAATGTTGATAACTGAATCTCACAAAAATCTAATCAGTCTCCCACATAAACACATTATAGGTCTACAAGTGGTAATTCACAGCCTTCAGGCAAGTTTAGAGATGACTTTAAGCCAGAACAGCCTTGTTTCTTCATGTCTGAAGACTTCATATCATCTCCAATAACATTTCACTGATTTGAGAGGCTTATGCAGAAATGTGTAAGAGATGCCTGCAGCAAAAATGGTGCAAAAGAAAAACACAGGAAAGACCCAACTTCTATAGCTGCAGTAACACAGAACCAACAAATCATGGTAAATGCTACTCAATTTGTTTCAGTGCATGAGGATCATTGACAAAAAGGACTTCACCACCCCACTAGCATGACCATGTGTCCTATTTACAAAAGACATTATTTTATTTATTTCTTCTCAGAAAGTAGTCTTATTTTTGACAAGAGGACAGGAAGAGGGCTTGATTTTGCCCAACACAGAGCAAACTGAACAAGCAGATGACCAGCCCTCTCCAGTATGATGACAGACGTTGTATTTCTTTTTAAAATTGTTATGATTATTTCTATATGTGCATTCACTCATAGTCGCCAACTCAGTGCAGTTTTGTCTATGAAGCTGTATATTCCCCCCACTTTCTTTTTGAAAGTGATGCATAAGTGAATAGATACTCATGTACTCTATTTTGGTTTCAGTGGCCGAGTTCAAACAAGTTTAACCATGTCAGTGAAGAACAGAAAGCAGGTGAAGTGAGTGATCATAGTTTTGTTTTCTATGATGAAAGGTAGATTGTATTGGACAATATACTAAACCATCTAGTGTAAACAAACAATATGAGTTACATTGTGGTTAAGGAAAAGTGCCTTAATCATAATTTCAAACCATGGTTTGTACTGAATTTATTACCAACCCATAATTTGGCGTGCAACTTGAATCTGAATGGAAGGAATATGTGTTACTCTTTTTGGTCTGTCTTCTGATTTCTGTAGATTGAATCCTAAAGGTAACTTGTACTGTACAGTATTCTAAATTTCATCAATATATTTGCAAAAATATGTTCTCGTTTGACTTTTTTTTTGTTATTCCTATGTTCCATAATGTCTTGTTGAATTGTACTTACCATTGTTTCAGAAAAAAAAAAAAAAAGACAAATGAATGCTGTCTAAGCCATCCTTATTTTAGGATAAGAGGATGGGATTTTTCAGTAGATATGTATAGTATTGCACTATACAGGCTAAACTCTTTCTCTTATTTTTCTCTTATCTAAAAACAATTAAAGCACCTAAAGGATGAAGTAATGCATGCTGGCTCTACTTTTTACAACTTCTCCCACACCACTGCCCCACTTTCTCTATGCTCACTCTTTGTAAATATGCCAGAAGGGAAAATGACCTCACATTTGCTTGAACACAAATGAAACTTTCTAGATAACCCAGGATCTCAAATTATGCAGAGGGCTATACTTGCACTCAAGCCAACATAGATACAATTTAAGATTTCCCAGGAAAGATCAACTGATCAGGCAGAACAAGGTACAGAGACAGCTTGTGAAGTCTGTTTCTCTCTCTAGTTTTAAGCTCTATTTGAAATGTATACATGTGGTAAATTGTGGTTTCTTGGTTCTTCACATTCTTTCCTAATACCCTTTTCCCTGGGCAGAAACCTGGCCCACATTTATTTTTCCTCTTGCCAATGAAATAAAAATCAGTTCCCATTATTTCTGTCCCAATTTTTCAAAGCACAGTTTTCATTATCCTTCATCGAGATGGTGCTCTTCTTTGAGATTTTTACTATGCGGAAATACATTAGACTCCTATAAGGCAAGATGAAATGGAAGATCTTTGGCATATATGAAGCTGATATGATTTTGCCTTTTCTTCCTATATGAAGAGTTTAAATCTTGTATTATACTTGGTTTGTAGCAACCTATTCCAAATTGGGAATAGCATTGAAGTCTGGCTCTCCAAAATGCATCCAAGGTACTCTAGATGTTGCAGAAGAAGTTCAAAGATATCAGCCAGCTGCTATTAAATTTAAAAAAATAATAAAAAAGAACTATTTTCATTAGGAACAATGCAGACATTTCTTCCTTTGCCCTTTGGTTTAGGTTGAGAGCTTAGATATATATACTGATGTTCCTGAATCTCAGCAGTCAAAAGTGATGTTTTTGTATTCCGCAACTCATTAAAAGCAAGGATGGAAAAAACAGCAGATGCCTCTATGTGTCTCTTTCAGTATAACAGTGAGATCTGTGAAAGCAGCCATGAATAGCTCTGAAACTCCCTCTCCCTTTTTGGGGAGATTAGACGGAGCCTCTAGTTGGCAGACCGAAAGTCCTAGTTTATATTAGAAGGCTCATTCCATAGTTCCATGAGCTATTGCTGGTTGAAGGAGAATTCTTGTGAAACACAGCATGTCCATTGGCAGTAGCAATTGCCAAAGGACAATTTGTGCCACAGGCTTCAGAACATCCCAACCAGGATATAAGTAAAGTTTATAATGTGTAGAAATACATGCACATATTGTTCAACCTAGGCAGCATTTTGCATGCGACTTAAATGCCACTGTGAAAAATACAAGCCAGGACAGAAGTGAACTGGTATGTCTGTAGTTTACAGATCTCCAATAGTTGGTGTTTTAGAATTCAACCCTGAGAGGCAAATTAATAAAGTTATCTACGTATTTGTAATATTTACATTTCATTATGTTTTCAAATAGAACACTTTAATCAGTTTTTTGCCTTTTCTCTAAGAGCTCATGGTGATGTCCATGTCAACACACCAAACCGAGGGGCATCAGCTGAAAATGAAATGATCTTAGAAATTATTTTAGAAAACCATCTTAATGTAAATGTGCATAGAAATGAAATTGAGATCAGAATCCAAAATTACTTTTTTGAATTTGTATGGAAATAATATTTGATAGTAGGCCTTTCTTCTTTAGTGTTCTGCAAAACAGATATGTTACCAATAAAAAAAACCCAATATCTATAGCTCAAAGATGAACTATAGAATCCTTGATGCTCTCTGAACTTACTTGTAGACATTTCATTACCCTTCTAGGTAACATCATCAGTGGAAGTCCAGATGATGTTCCCTTACACTAATTAAGTTACATAGGTGGATAATAAAATATTTGCAAACAAGCAACCACATTTAAAGAGTACCAAGAGCTCCATAAATAAATGTGTTCTTAAAATGTGAATCACCAAACACATCAACAAGTGATTCAAGTAGATGAACATAGTTCATTAAAAAGATATTCTGAGTTATATTCCGTGACACATTCAACAGCTGAACATTTCAAACCTTGACAATATGCATTTCATGAATTTGGCATCTGGAACTACCACCTTGAGTAAAATCTCTGAATAGGAATTCAGAAGCAATCTCTAAGCATACCTCAGTCTTGGTCTCTGTACCACATTATGGAAAGGAAAACGTGGACAGTGAAGGAACCCAGACATGGGAGGGAAAAAATGGAAAAATTAGAAAAAGAAATACATTTCTCTAAATCTTTTTGTTTTCTTCTAGGAAATTTTTGAAAATGAGAAAATAATGACAACGAAACATCAAAAGAACAAGAAAAAAATCAACTGATAATAATATTACTAATTCAGAGGAAAGATTGATGAGAAAAGGTTTAATGTGGTAACATGTATAGTATATTGTAAACCTTGTTCTCTCCAACCCCTTTCCTCAGTTTTTTTTAACCTGAAAATGAACACTTCCTTCATTTCTTGGATATAGCAAAGGATAAAATCTAGAATGGATAACTTTGCTTTGCTATAATATTGATCTTTTCCTATTGTTTCAACATTAACTTTTGGTTTCTTGGTTTCTTCTAAAGAAACAAAAATGAAAAGAGGCTTAGTTTAATATCTTGTGGCCCAATTTTTAACCAAAATTTAACCCATACAATGAATTAAATGTATATTACATTCAATTCACTATTATTTTGAGAGTTGGGAAAAATTTCCCTAGCATTTCAGCAGCTATGTTCATAGGACATGCCGGATTACAAACTGGCCAAGACAATTTTAACCTCCCATGTGTTGTCAATCCAGTTAACATTGTTTATTTATGTTTCAATGTGTTGAGCGAACTTAGCTTATTTGGTTAATGACATAAACCATGGCTTAATTAACCTGTGGAAGTATGTCATCCAAACATATCAGTTAACAGCTTCAGGAATGCCTTCTTCACTGATATTTATGTTCCGATATTAAGAACATAACCAACTCTATCAACTTCAGAACTGAAGAAGAAAAATGAAAACTTTCACTTGGAAATTAGGAAAAATATCATTGCTGTCTTTCCAAAAATACCTGTTTCTCTCCTTGATTGCTCCTTAAATTATTTCTGCAATGATCATGAATTATTTCTGCTCACATCAAATTTTGTGGATTCCCTCAGCTTCTCCTCCATTCATCCATTCTCCATTGTCCTAACCGCTTAAGCATGTGCCAGCACTATATAGCAACTGCCAAAAAAATCAATGCAGTCCTAGGCTGCATCGACAGAGGGATAGCATCAAGACCACATGAAACAATACTACTGCTTTACTCTACACTGTGTAAGACCACACTTGGAACACTCCATCCAGTTTTGGTCACCACAATGCAAAAAAGATGTTGATACTCTAGAAAGAGTGCGGAGAAGAGCAAAAAAAGATGATTAGGGGACTGGAGGCTAAAACATACAATGAATGGTTACAGAAACTGGGTATATTTAGTCTAATGAGTACCTATCAGCTCAAAATCAAATCCCACAACAACCACAACCACTACCTCAACTACAATCACAACTATAACCAAAAATAAACACCAAACCACAGCCACAAACAATTACTATCCCTTCAAATAATTCCACGAATAATATCTCCTTACTCATCAGAGACACTATGGAACGTGAACAGAAATATCCAAATGCCATCTTATTTGATCTCAAAGACACCAACGAATCAGATGACATCACCAAAGTTTGTGATATCATAAGCAACTCAAATACAACAAACATCTCTCCTGAAGATACCATTGAAATAACCAGAGATGGCCCTGAGTTCAAATACAATGACGGCTTTGTGACCCCAAGATTTTGTAGAGTTGTATGCAAAAATGAGTCCAGCAAATGCATATTCATTCATACAATAAATACCATTGCAAAAACCAATCCCAACCACAAAAATCTTTGCTCAAGACCAGACTTATCCATATGGCAAAGAATCCGCGCCTGTGAACTTCGCTCTGAACTCAAAAACCGTCTAGACAATGGAGAAAAGGACCTATGCATTGACTACAGAGCTGATTGCATCAAAAGAAAGTCACACAACCCACAACTCTGCATCCAACCCCACCCCATCCAATTAACATCACTCAAAATTAGGCATGCATATCCCTAACTACCTCTATTCCAACTACAACTGGTCTTAAATGCAAGCTACTCAATCCAAGAAGCCTTGTAAATAAAATACCTGAATTTCTCCTCTTACTAAATACGGCTAAATTTGACATTATATTTGTCTGTGAAACATGACTCAACACATCTCTCCCTGACTCCATTACCACAGTAAGAGACTATCATGTTTACCAATCAGATCATGAAATCCGTAGAGGATTGCTATCTTCTATAAAAAGTCCCTACATCTAAAAAGCATCCAAGTTACCCAGGAGCTTGCTATTCCTGAGACTATTGTTTGTGAACTGTCCTTAAATATCACATTTCGGTTTTTACTATGTTAAAGAGCCCCTGATTATGACATCGAGCATGCAAACAAGCTAAATACACTACTAACATGGGCAGCATCCTACCCACACACTTTTAACTTTCTTGGTGACTTCAATCTACTTCATATTAACTGGACCCTTAACGAATGTACAACTGAACCCACACATGCAACCTTCTACAATGCAGTAATAAATCTGGGACTAGAACAACTAGTAACCAACAACACTAGACTTAACAACTGCGTCAATCTCATCTTGTGCAATAGTTTGAATTCAATTTACGGAATACAAATTAAAGAATCCTTTTCCAACAATGACCACAACATGATTGACTTTTGTCTCAAAATACGTCCACACAAAAATAATCACAACAACGGAATCCCCAATTATAACTAAAAAAAGGCACCTATGATCTTATAAACAATGATCTCTCATCCCTTGATTGGCAATTTCTATTCTCTGGATGCAATACTGCAGAAGACCACTACAACATATTTTTACTTGAAGTCAAAACAGTCATCAAACTATATGTACCAATAAAAACTCCCAAAACCAGAAAAAACAAATTACCCAAAACAATAAGGAAGTTTCAATCCAAAAAGAAATCACTTTGGCGGAAAAACAAATCTGGTCACGTTGCCAACTTCAAAAGCCAATACAAAAATTTATGCCACCAGATAAAAACTGAATGCACCAATTATCACATTAAACAAGAAGAAAACCTTCTACATACCAATTCCACCCATGCTTTCTACAATTTTATAAACAACAAATTAAAAGACTCAAGGTCCATCCCACCCCTGAAAGGACCTAATGGTAAAGACTGCAACGACAACACCATTAAAACCAACATCTTTAACACATTCTTTGGCTCAGTATTTGTAAACAGCAATGGATCATGCCCAGTATTTTCTAGCCAAATCACAGAAAACTACAATGATCTAACACATATCGATTTTACAGAAGACAATGTTGAAAAAGCACTACGCAATCTAAAACCACCTCTATCTACTGGACCGGATGGAATATGTGCCTACTACTTAAAAAGGTTATCCATTGCCAGAGCAGAACCTCTAAGCATAATCTTTGAAAAATCTTTCAGGACCAGCTCCTTGCCAAAACTATGGTCACAAGTCACGGTCATCCCCATCTTCAAAAAGGGAGACCCCAGCCTAGTTGAAAATTACAGACCAATCTCTTTATGCTGCATCACCTGTAAAGTCATGGAATCAATTATTAACCAATCTATCATCCTCCACTTAGAAACAAACAATCTACTCTCTAATAAACAATTTGGTTTTAGGAAAAAAACTATCATGTAATCTGCAACTCTTACATTGCAAAAACATATGGACTACAGAACTTGATCAGGGCAAAGCAATAGACGCAATCTACATAGACTTCTGTAAAGCCTTTGGTTCAGTGGTACACGACAAACTACTCCTAAAACTAAAACCTTATGGTATCTTTGGACACCTGCATAACTGGATAGAAGCATTCCTGTCAAACAAATAACAAATGGTCAAAATTGGGAGCATCCTATCAAATTCTGTACCTGTCAACAGTGGTGTCCCCCCAAGGCAGTGTTCTAGGACCAACTCTTTTCATACTCTACATAAATGACCACTGTGATCATATCAAGAGCAACTGCGTTCTCTTCGCTGATGATGTAAAGCTATTCAACACCACAGACAATATTGCTACCCTTCAAAAAGATCTTGACTATGTATCAGAATGGTCAAACAAATGGCAACTTCAAATCTCAACAAATAAATGCTCTGTCCTACATATTGGCAAAAAAAATCAGAAAATAAAATACAGGCTGAATAGTCAAGACCTTGTTGATGATCCAAACTCTGTCAAGGATCTTGGAGTACTCATGTCAAATGACCTAAGTGGTAGAGCCCACTGTAACTACATAGCCAAAAAGGCGTCAAGAGTTGTTAATCTAATCTTACGTAGCTTTTTCTCTGGTAATATTACACTAATAACTAGAGCATACAAAACATTTGCTAGACCAATACTCGAATACAGCTCATCAGTCTGGAACCCACAATACGTATCTGATATTAACACAGTTGAGAAAGTCCAGAAATATTTTACAAGAAGAGTTCTTCACTCCTCTACTTGTTGCAGAATACTTTATGCCACCAGACTCGAAATTCTAGACCTAGAAAACCTTGAACTACGCCGCCTTTGGTCCAATCTAAATATAGTATATAAAATCATACATTGCAATGTCCTACCTGTCAATGAATACTTCAGTTTCAACCATAACAACACACGAGCAAACAATAGATACAAACTCAATGTTAATCGCACCAAACTTGATTGCAGCAACAGAGTGGTCAATGTCTGGAATACTCTACCTGACTCTATGGTTTCTTCCCCAAACCCCAAAAACTTTAACCTTAGACTGTCTACTATTGACCTCACCCCTTTCCTAAGAGGTCTGTAGGGGGCATGCATAAGCGCATCAACCTGCCTACTGTCCCTGTCCTATTGTTTCTTTTATATTTTTCTTATATGTATCCATGTATTCATAACTATGTTTTACTTATATCTATTATCTTGTAAGCAACTGACAAATAAATAAATAAATAAATAAAATAATAAATAAGAGAAGGACTAGGATGACATTATAGCAGTCTTGTGGTATTTGAAAGGGCTGTCACTGAGAATAAAAAATCAGATCAACCTATTTTCCAAACAATTTGGGGGCAGAGCAAGAAGTAATGGATGGAAGCTTATTAAAGTGAAATTCAATTTCCTCCAAGAGAGATGGACAGTTAAGAAATATTTATTTTTATTTATTTATTTGATTTGTCAATCACTTACAAAATAATAGGTATAAGTATAAACATGAGTAAGAATACAGGAAATAGGTACAATTAAATGGGGACAATAGGACAGGGGCGGGAGGCACGATGGTGCATTTATGCATGCCCCTTACAGATCTCTTAGGAATGGGGTGAGGTCAATAGTGGATAGTTTGAGGTTAAAGGAGTGTAGGTTTGAGGATGTAACTACAGAGTCAGGTAGTGCATTCCAGGCATTGACCACTCTGTTGCTGAAGTCCTGCTTTCTGCAATCAGTTTGGAGCGGTTAACATTGAGTTTGTATCTGTTGTGTGCTCTTGTATTATTGCAGTTGAAGCTGAAGTAGTCATTGACTGGTAGGACATTGTAGCAGATAATTTTGTGTACTACGCTTAAGACCAACCGTAGGCGACGTAGTTCAAGATTATCCAAGCCCAAAATTTCAAGTCTGGTGATATAAGGTATTCTGTTGCGAGCAGAGGAGTGTAGTACTCTTCTCGTGAAATACTTCTGGACTCGCTCAATTGTATTAATGTCTGATATACAGTGCAGATTCCAGACAGATGAGCTGTATTTGAGTATCGGTCTAGCAAAGGTTTTGTATGCCCTAGTTAGCAATTCAATATTTTCAGAGGAGAAGCTTGGTAAGATTAGATTTACAATTCTTAATGCCCTTTTGGCAATGCTGTTACAGTGAACTCTGTAGAATTAAAAGAAAATTTCCTATTAGATAGAACAGTTAATCAGTGGAAATGCTTGCTTCCAAAAATTGTGGATGCTCCATCACTGAAAGTTTTTAATAAGAGATTGAACAGCCATTAGTCTGAAATAGACAGAATTTCCTCCTTGAGCAGGGGGTTGAACTATAAGACCTCCAAGGTCCCTTTTAACTCTATTATCCTGTATTCTCTTCCATTGGTTAGGACCATTCCTTTATTCTGCATAATTCCAGCCATTTTTTGCTTTACAACCCACAAGTGAGCATTTTCTGTCGGGTCAATCTTATTCCTTTCTCGCTCCAAGGTCCCTGTTGGAGAGCTGGAGCAAATCTGATGAATGGAAATGTATAGCCTGTCAGTCATCCACCAGGGGTAATTCATTTAATTTTCTGCATTTCCTAGGGAAAAACTCCTCCTTGAACAATCTGACCCTGCAAACTGCTGTTACTCAGGAAGAAAAATGGCAGAGAATAAATCAGGTAACCAGAATAATTTTTACTCATAGGCTTTCTTTCCATCATGAATAGAAAGTATGCTGTGCCCCACTCCCCAAACAGTAATTCCACTAGGATTATGTTGGGGCAAAGGTTTAAAAACCTCTCTTGCTCTCATTCTAAAAGAGGCAGGCAGCTTATTTTACTTCTTTTTTTAAAGCAGCATGCCAGAGCTAATTAATGTCAGCCTCCAGTCTGGCCCTCAGAACCCAGAGATGTTTCTAATGGGGAAAATATAAAATATGGTTATTTTCAGTACAGAACATTTTCATAGAATATGCAGCATGATCATTATTTATAATAAAAGTCCAACACTATTTACATCTGAATAAAATTGGGCCAATAGAACCCTGGGTTGTGTTGGCACACTTTTTATTTATGCAATCTACAGGCATTGGAAAGAAAATACTGGAAAAGCTCTTGAGGCCTATTTAAAGATAAGCTTATGTTATACTTTACTCAAAAGAAAAAGGAAAGGATATTAAAGAAGGATTCTTAATAGACTACTAAAATCCCTAACATCTAATACTAAACTTTAAAACTGCTTTGGGCTAATTTTATATAGTTTATCTAGTTTTAAGATCAAATTTTTTCAAGTAATTTATGAGTTTCATTTTAGAACTTAATCCATGGGATCAGAGAGCCTGGAAAAGCTCTTTGCGGGTTAGACATAATCTATAATCTTCCAATTTTTTTTCTTTGCTTGATAGCAACTCTTTTGAGTGGCCAAGGTTGGGTTCAGATAGAACATGAGTCTATAAAGAAGTTTTGCTTTGATTTGGCTTAACAAGGTTTATGAACTGAATCAATTATTTATTTTAACTATTATAATTAGTACAGCTAATATAGTTGCTATTATTATAGTTACGGTATACACTTCTTATTCATTCCAGTTTGCAGCAGTTTACAAGCAAAAGAAGATTACCGTATTTTCCGGCGTATAAGACGACTTTTGAGACGAAAAAAAGTCAACCGAAAATCGGGGGTCGTCTTATACGCCCGGTCGTCTTATACGCCGGAAAATACGGTACATCAGGAGTGAAGCTTGAGCGCTTTTATGCTTCCTCTTTGAGGGAACCGAGAAATAAGTTTGCGGGCGCTTCCTCCAAGGCAAGGGAGAGATGCGAAGCGCAACCAGTCAGCTCAATCCGGAGTAATGCAGCGGTTCACAAGGACAAGGATCCCCCCTCACTCCCACTCACCTTCAGCTTCTCTGGAGCCGCCGGCACAGAAGGGACGTCAAGGGAGGAGGCGCCACGGAAAGCCGGGAGCTCCCGGCGTGGCTCTGTCTTGTTTGCCTCCTGCGAGAAGCGAGGGATAACAGAGGGCGGCTCTAAGCTGCTCACCCGCCCTGTGAAAGAGACGCTTTGCTCTTCTTTGACACCTTCGGGAGGTCGCCCGGCTTCTGCCTCTCTAGCTGCTATTCTCTCCTTCGGAGCTCTAGTGGCGGCGGATCGGGCTGTTTCCTTTCGCGGAGTAGCAGCCGGAATTTAAAAAAATATGTCATTAATAGAAAGTTGTAGAGTTCATTTATAATGCTGACTGTATTGAATTGAATAAAAATGTATTTGCCTACACACTTAAGGAGAAGCATCTTGGTTTACAAATCCTTGCAGCTTAATTTTGAATACCCATATTTTCCGGCGTATAAGATGACTTTTGAAACGAAAAAAAGTCAACCGAAAATCGGGGGTCGTCTTATACGCCCGGTCGTCTTATACGCCGGAAAATACGGTAAATAAAATTATGAAAATAAAACAGTCAAATAAAGCAGCACTGCATAAAACAATAATATCCTAATAATGATAGGTGTCAACCTCAGTGTACAAAAGAGATATAATTATATCTCAAAAGTCAATAGAAAATGTTTATTTTTGACAGTCTTCTGGAATGAGGCCAAGGTGGGTGAAGGGCCTTAGGGGAGGCAGCTGTTCTACAAAGTAAAGCATGTGATTGAGAAATATTGTGACCTGAGACCCTACCACTCTCACCTCTAGATAGGTCTAATGCAACGTTTCTCAAACCTGACAACTTGGAAGACCCTACCCGACTCTGTTGTTACAGCCTCAGCCCCTCACAGCTTCAACCTCAAACTGTCTACCGTGGACCTCAACCCATTCTTAAGAGGTCCTTAAAGGGGGCATGCTTAAGCACACCAACATGCCTACTGTCCCTGTCTTACTGTCCCTATTTATCTGTATTTACTTCCTTTATTCATGTTTATGTTCATACCTATACTTGTTATCTTGTTCATGTTTGACAAACAAACGAATAAATAAACTTTAAGACATGTGGACTCTAATCTGCAGAATTCACCCCTCCAGCCTCCAGAATGTAAAAACAGTAAAAAAAAAAAGTACAACCACACAGCTCTGCTGGCAACATTTGTTCTGCTGCTTCTTTTGGCAGAAGCAGTAGAAATCTTACAATTCTGCCTTGGCCATGAAAGTCAGCTGGGTAACCTAGGCCAGTCTCTCTCTCTCTGTCTCTCAGCCCAACTCTCCTTATAGGATTATTGTTGTGGGGAAAATAGGAGAAGTAAGGTGTGTTTGATATGTCCATCCCCTCGAGTGATTTGTAAAAATTATAAAGGCAGGATAGAAAGGAAGGAAGGTAGGTAGGTAGGTAGAGCCAGTTAGAGGAGCTTCACTCTCTTTCTCAATTTAAATAAACAATACAGCTCAAGACTACTACTCTGCAAAAAGAACATGAAACCCATATTTAAAATATAGGTCTAATGTCTGGTAATTCCATATTTAAGAGGTTTGTAAGGCTTGTGTATAAACTGACATATGTTGTTCAGATATTATGTGACTAGATGCTTTGGCAGAAGCCAAGTATCTGTTCGGTCCTGAAGCTCAAGCTAACATGGCCGTGAAGGGCATATTAGAGTGGAAAGGAGAGATGTATACTCAGAGCAAACTAAAGTAGGTAACAGGTGCTAGGACGATCCCTTCTAGAGCAGGTTTCTAGTCTGATGCTTTAACCTGCAGGCTGGATGCGTCACGCACTGATCACGCCCATACCTGATTTAGCAAAGAGGGAAAAAGTCCCGATACATCACGTGATGCTGCCATCACAACGTGAGTTTGACACCCCTGCTTTAAAAGTGGCTGCTCACCGAAGTGGCTCTCATTCATGATAATAATTGTTACCAATTGACATCATATAATCACATACAGTTTTTAATCCCTTCAAGCTTGGGTGACAGGAGATCTCAGAATGCTTTGCCTACAATGGTGGTCTTGTGATGTCTGCAACTGAGAGCCTATCGTCAGAGATAAAACAAAAATTTATTTCACCTAAGCCATAATCTCTTTTTACCATGCTTTTCTTTACATTTCTCATGATCTATCTATCATTTCAGGGACAGCTTGATATAGTGGTTAAAGTTAGCAGTTGAGAAACCAGGAAACTGAATTACTAGTCTTGCTTTAGACATGAAACTAGTTGAGTGATTTTTGTATGAATCATTCTTTCTCAGATTTAAGTTTAAAAAAAAAACTACTCAAGAAAACTTAAGGGAAGAAAACAAAATGCACAGGTACAGTATAGTGGTATCTCGCTCAATGCAGTGTTTCTCCTAAAACATAACCCACCCCCAAAAGAAGGCCCAGCACTGTTTTGTGTGCATGCATTAAAATTAAGCCCTACCCCCACCCCAAAATGTGGCCCTATTTAAGCACATGCGTGGCTGGTCCTTGTCATTTTCTCACATCACTTGCGGTGCAGATAACATGAGGTGATGAGGGGAACTTGCCCCACTCGCCCCACGCACCTTACCTGTCCACCGAGCCACTTCTTTTGAAAAGAGCCACCCACTCACCTTGCCTGGTCACCACGTGGGTCACATCGCTTGCTCTTTTCAGTCATGAAAGAAGTGGCCCAGTAGCCAGACGAGGCATGTGGGTCGCATAGCTTGCTCTTTTCGGCCATGAAAGAAGCAGCCCAGTGGCCAGGCAAAGCGCATTGGGCAAATGAGTCACTCCTTTTGGCCATGAAAGAAGCAGCCCAGTGGCCAGGCAAGGCATGTGGGGGGAAAATGAAGACACCCCTCGAAAAGAAGACCTAGCTGTTTTTTTTCAGGGGTCAAAAGAAAATAAGACCCATATTTTTGAAGAAACATGGTAGTAGCAATTGAAAGAGATGTTGGAGTCCTAGTAGGTAATCATTTAATATGAGCCAACAGTATGCTGCAGGTGCCAAAAAAAGTCAGCACAGTTCTAGGCTGCATTAACAGAGGAATAGAATCAAGATCCGGTGAAGTGGTAATACTGTTTTATAAAGCCTTGCTAAGGTCACACTTGGAATACTGCTTTCAGTTTTGGTTTCTGCACACTTGGAATACTGCATTCAGTTTCACCACGATGTAAAAAAGATGTCAGAACTCTAGAAAGAGTGCAGAGAAGTACAACAAAGATGATTAGGGAACTAGAAGTTAAAACATATAAAGAACGGTTGCTGGAATTGGGTATGTCTAATTTAATGAAAAGAAGGACTAGGGGAGACATGATAGCAGTATTCTGATATCTCAGGGGTTGCCACAAAGAAGAGGGGGTCAACCTATTCTCCAAAGCATCGGAGGGCAGGACAAGAAGCAATGGGTGGAAACTAATCAAGGAGAGTAGCAACCTAGAACTAACAAAAATTTCCTGACAATTAGAACAATTAATCAGTGGAACAACTTACTGCCAGAAGTTGTGAATGCTCCAGCAGTGGAAGTTTTAAGAAGAGTTTGGACAACCATTTATTCAAATGATATAGGATTTTCTGCCTAAGCAGGGGTTTGGACTAGAAGACCTCCAAGGTCCCTTCCAACTTCTATTCTATTCTATTCTATTCTACGAGATGTTAACTAAGTTAAGAAAAAGATTGAACAATGAGTCATCAGAGGAACAAGAAGAACTGAAGTTTTGTAAATTCTCGATCTCCTTTATATTTTTATTGTTATTAATTTATTTCGTTTAGTCATGTCCAGTAAGGCAAAAGAAAATCAAATTTCTTTTTTTCTTTTGAAGGAACATTATGATTCACTTATTTCACTTCATGTGAGCAGTACTAGTCACTTCCCTTGTCAAGGTGTCAGTAACTGATAGATGTAATCTTGAGCATGTCCCATTCTTTGAAAATTTAGCAATGAAATTTAGACTTTTGTTGCTGGATCAAACCAAGATTCCAGAAATCTAAGATTCTTTGGATGAATCTTAGCAATTAGCACGCTGTAAAGGCTAAAAGAAAAAGCTCACAGTTGAGTTAAATGAAAACAAATAGATTTATATGTTACACTATGATGGAAAATTCAAAGAAAAATCCAAAAAAGTGCAACTTGTAAAGGGACTTCAAATATAAACCTTGCTAGGAAAAAATCAAATTGATTTTCCACCATGTTTTTGGATGTGCAACTGGAACTGTGTTTAGTATGGAAATTGGAATGATCATAATCATATCCTATAAAATATATACATAAATGGCACAGTCAGAAATGAAGGAAAAACCATTCTTTTGGGACTCATTCAGAATGAGAGATTTCTTAATTATTCCATCATTTTTAAAGAGAAATGTTTTCTACACATAGAGAGGGGAGGCAGAAACTGATGGAATTTTTTTCTTCCTCTTTCCTTTTTAAAAGACATTATATTCCTGGAGAGAATTGCTATTGATTTGAAATTATAAAAAGTAGGAGACTTTTAAAGAATATGAACATTTGAAAAGTGTATCATAGAAGAAAAAGGCTAAATAAAGTCTGATGGACAAAGTGCAATTTATGTGCGAGTGAAGACAGAATCTTGCTGACTTAAAAGTATATATGCGGTATCCAGTTTTGTTCTCAGGAGCAGTTGATTTGCCCTCAGATACTTCTCTTGTTTCCCATTAGGCTCTATAACTTTTTATATTTTCAAAGCATCATGTTAATTAAAAGCAGTATTGCTGAATTATTTTTATTAAAAGGAGCCAAGCTTGCTGGCTGGGGAATTCTGATAGCTGAAGTCCAAACACCTTAAAATCACTAAGGGTGAGAAACACTGTTCTAGAGTTTTTTTAAAAATAAGAATGATCCTGAAGCTTTGCCATAAGCTTTCTTCGAGCATAAAAATGATGTAGCCCAGTAATTTATTTGGAAGTATGTCCATCTTGCCTGAAAAAAAGAAAGAATAAATATAGATAGTGGTATACAAGAGAGGGAACTAGAAGGGAGGACAGGATAATTCCAATAAATGAGTAGTGTATAACTAGTTTTATCCTTCCTACTTTTGTTGTTGGGTAAGTCCTCTCCCAAATGGAGAAGAATTTAGCTGTGGCTTTGAGAAAGAAGTGGGAGAGATAAAGCAGCCCTTGGAAAGCATAAAGCATGAGAAAATCTCAGAATAGCCCCATTTTGATATTCCTGCTGTTAAAAAGGGACGATGAAGATTTCATTAATTAATTAATTAATTCATTCATTCATTCAGTCATTTTGTCAATTGCTTACAAGATAATAGGTATAAGTAAAAACATAGTTATGAATACATGGATACATATAAGAAAAATAAAAGAAATAAAAGAAACAATAGGACATGGATGGTAGGCACGTTGGTGCGCTTTTCAAAGTAGTTTTCAAGGTTCTCTTAATATATCCTATTCCTACTACAAAGCAACATTCTTAGAATCCTTAGAATAGAATTGTGTGTATTTTTTGACCTGGCTTACCTTAAAAGGCTGGGACAGACCACCAGTGGCATTTTCTCAAAATTCTAAACACCTATCAACTCAAAAAGGCTGAAACATATGCTTGCCCATTGTGGAAAGCTTTAGGATTTGACTATTGAGCCAATTCCTTAGAATAAGGATTCTCAAAATGGAATATAAATTAGACAGATAATTAAACAGGCTAACAACATTTTATGTTTTTTATGTTTTAAAATGCTTTTATTATTTAGATTGTAATATATTTTAAGAATTTTAGGTAGCCCAGAGTCATTGACTGAGATGAGCAGCTGTGAAAAATAAGTAAGTAAGCAAGCAACAATATAAGAGCACAAAACAGACACAAACTCAATATAAACCTCTCCAAACTTGATTGCAGAAAGTACGACTCCAGCAACAGAGTGGTCAATGCCTGGAATGCACTACCTGACTCTGTAGTTACATCCTCTAACCCCCACTCTTTTCCTAAGAGGTCTGTAAGGGGCGTGCATAAGTGCACAATCGAGCCTACCGCCCCTGTCCAATTGTCCCCATTTATTCATACCTATTTCCTGTATTCTTACTCATGTTTATACTTATACCTATTATCTTGTAAGCGATTGACAAATCAAATAAATAAATAAATAAAGTAAGTAAGTAAGTAAGTAAATATGACATCCATGTAAATAAGTTTCAGTATTGATGCATTCTAAGGAACTATTCTCAGCCATCTAGTTCCTGATCTAGTTTATTAATATAATATGTTAATAATTATGCCAGTTGTATCCTGACTTTCTGTTGTGAGATTGTCAGAAATTTGGAGGTGGAGTAGCAGGAATTGAGCTCTTCTGGCCTAACAATGCCTGCTTTCTGAGTTTCAACTCTTCTGATTTTGAAAACAAACAACTGGACAAAATCACAGTCCATTTGTACAAATTGGATTATTGTTGGGCCCCTAAATTTCTGGATAAAGAAAGCCTATGCTGAATTATGTTGAGCATGCTCAAAAGAGTGTGGACATTCTTATTTGATGAATAATATAATGAAACCAATTCATTGTTGTGCTCAGAATAAGCTGCAGAGATCCAGGTTCAAATTTTTATTTAAGAATAAATTTGAGTTGATGCTTTAGCTTAATCTACTTGATGGGATTGTTATGAAGATAACAATGGAAGGCATGTGCACCTCTAGATGCCTGCAGGATGTATATAAATTAAAGGTATACAAATGTATACTTCCACGTGTTCTACATTTCAACTTCAATCAACCTAGTTTAATCAATGGTGTAGGACTGGGAGAGTTTTAGTTTGAAACATCTGCTAGATAGCCCTGATGCAGATGATTGGGAAGAAGTGTGCAAACAAACTAAATGCAGAGAATTTGGGGCAATGTATTTGAGTATGCAAGACAGTATACAGGATGGCATGGCACTTTGTGTTTTGACAATGGTATTCACAACAAAAGATTAGTATTATACAGTAAGGCATTAATGATGTGAATTTATTCTACTTTGCATGTGTGTGGTAGTTACAGTAAAAGGCACATTTGGCAGCTATTTAATGTCAACAATTGTTTAAATATTAGTTCTTTCTCCCATTGGTTTCTCAAGGAACTTCTTGACACAACTAATATGTTTTGGCTGAGTTGGTTAGTAGAGTCTTAAAAGCATCCGGAGAAGAAAACAGTAAAAGTACTTTTCATTCTCTTTCTTGTTCCATAAGACCTTGTATTTATATTTTCATTTTAAATATTTATTTAAAATTGGAGGGTCTGGCTGGAAAGCAGCAGATGGTCTCCCATCTGTATTTCAGAAGGGAAAGATGGATCTACAGAGTGGGTTTCCTTAGCTGCGTCCATCTATGTGTGGAAGGGCTCAACATGTTTCCCTTTCAATTTGAGTCATTTATTTTACATCTGCCATGTAGTTCTAGCCTGCCATGAATCAACATAGCAGTTATTGGCAGTGTCAGTGATGGAGTGCAGTTGCCAAGAGGGTAAAGAACCCACGTACAAGTAGGGCAGGTTAATAGAGGGAAGTGCCTTTCAGTTACTCAGGTTTAATTCTGCAGTAAGTCACAAATTAAATTATCTATCTTTAGAAACTATCTTACATTCAAAGTGAACATCATTATGAGCCATGGTGGTGCAGTGGTTAGAATGTAGTACTGCAGGCTACTTCTGCTAACTGACTGCTGCCAGCAGTTCAATTATCACTGGCTCAAGGTTGATTCAGCCTTCCATCCTTCCAAGGTCAGCAAAATGAGGACGCAGATTATTGTTCGGGGCAATATGCTGACTATGTACATTGCTTAGAATGGGCTTTAAAGGAATGTGAAGTGGTATATAAGTCTAAGACTAAGTACTATTGCTATTGCTATTATATTACTAATTCCTACATAGACCTTCCTAGATAAGATCTTAATTATGTTGTTTTAACAGGAAGTTCCAAATCTTTTCAGTGTGGGGCTCAAATATTGAAAATTAACTATGGACATGCTTACACAAAAGTCACTAGTTAATTAATCATAAGAGAAACTCGTGACAATGCTGTTGCCCAGCAGACTCTGAAGTTGCTCCTTACTGACTCTTTTATCTGGGACTTTAGTAGATTCATAACAAAATACTGGGAACAACTCTTTATTTTTTTTTCTAATTACGTGGTATCCAGGAGCACTGTTATAAAGAGCTTGAGGTTGGCACTTTGTTTGACTGCCTGCTAGATTCCCATCATTTAAAAAAAAATGAAGTGGGGCGGAGAATACCCACAAGTTCTATGAGAGGACAGATGCAAGATAATGAAATGTCTGAGCCATTTCTCTCACCAAGACCCTTTTTTGGGGGGGAGGGGGGGTTCCTGCTCTGGGGAAATTGGGAGATGGTTCTTTTAAAAGGACTTAGCTGTCTCAGAAAAAGTTATTTTCTGTTGTTAGCATCAGGAGGAAGAACTTTGATTTTGTGGCACAGCAGAAAGAACTTTGGTTTTGTGGCACATAAAAAGGAAAAAAGAGAAACAATTGAAAAGAAGGACAAACTGGAAAGAAAGAAATAAGAACCTATTAAGATACCAGTCACTTGAAGATGGTGGCATAACAGCTTCCCTGGAAGTTACCAATCAATTGATGAGAATATTAAAGACACCTGCAGAAGGGAGAAGAGGTAGTTAAGGCAGTTTGCTGCAGTACTTTTATTAGTAATTTATTATAATCAACATAATCCTGCACATGTGATTATTGTGTATCTCTTGGCTTCTTCTTATAATCCAATGAATTAGAGAAGAACCTCCTGAGCTGCTTCCAAATATCATCTCTTTTTTCACCCCTTTTTGCTTAGATGACAAGTCTTTCATGAGGACAACTTCCTCACTTTCTGTACTAAGGTAAAAAATACTCTTCAACTTGTGACCACAGCTGGGACTAGAATTTCCATTGCTAAGCAAGGCAGTTGTTAAGTGAGTCACTACTGTTAAGTCAACCATGCAGTCATTAATCAATTGACTTCCCCCATTGACTTTGCTTGTCAAAAGACAGCTGGGAAGTTCCCATGGCCCCCATGTAGAAATAAGCAGTTTCACAGCAGTCCTGCCAGACCAATTCAAAATCAGCATTTGAACTGCATCACTTCAAACCTGCTCTTTCTCCATGTGCCACCGATTCTCCAGATGGAAGGTCTTTGGTTAGTAAAAGAAATAAAATAGCACTTTAAGAGTAGGACATCTAGAGTTGTCTTCAGGCTGCTAAGTGGGATACAGGTTCCTAATATAAGGACAATTGTGTACATGTGCTCATATACTATACATATCAAAGGATGTCCTTGCATAGTCACAAATATTCTCACTCTTGTTGGATTTATGCTTTTATCAACATTTACTGGCTCATTTTTTCCCCATCATGATTTAAGAACCTAGTAAGCAAGAACTTTGGTCAAATGTAGAATCAAGGTTGATTACAGGTACAGTGTTTGTTGAAAAAGGAGCAGATTGGGAGAAATATTTCCAATGAGCAATAGCACTTAGACTTATATACTACTTCACAGTGCTTTACAGGCCTCTCTAAGCAGTTTACAGAGTCAGCATATTGCTTCCAAGAATCTGGGTCCTCATTTTACTGACCTTGGATGGAAGGCTGAGTCAGCCTTGAGCTGGTGAGGTTCAAACAGCCAAACTGCTGACAAGCAGCATTCAGCAGAAGTAGCCTGCAATACTGCATTCTAACCACTGCGCCACCATGGCTCTTAACAACATAGCAACCATGAAAATCTGGAGAAACGTTTTCCAGTTTTGATCCCGCAGCCTTTTCCTGGAATATCTTTTTGCAGGGGCTAGGTTTATGGACAACAAATATATAATGTCTCTTTTTTTATAAAAAGCCAGAAATCTGTAGATTTTAACAAGATGGAATTAAATGAATATTTATTTAGAATGTATTAGATAGAGTTATATCACTTTGGATGTCTAACAATAAATACAATCAACATAGCAATGTATAATGTTTGCAAAGGAGGCAAGTCTTGAATGCTTTATAGAAGGCCATAAGAGTCAAGTCCATCTGAACCTTGAGGAGCATAGGGTGCATAGAATAGGTGTGAGAGAGTTTTTCATTAGATAGCATTATTTAAACACAAGGGATCCAGAAAGTGCTCTTTGTATAAAATATTATGGATTAACTTTACCTAACCCATTCCTGCAGATAACTGCAAACATCTTTATTTCCAAGGGCCACTTCAGTAGGGAAAACCTAGCTGGGTTCATGTATGCAGAAAATGGAAGCCAGCTCTGGACCTGGCCGATGCAAGGAGTGCAACATGAGGTGAGGTGAGGTGAAATTGGTGGAGGAGCCTGGAACAGCCAGAAGCCTGAGTGTTGCTAGTCAGCTGACATAAGATAGTTTACCACCTGTGGTGCACCAAGGGTAGGCATGCAAGTGCTGAATGTAATGAACTAGCAATTTATGCTGTCAGGACTGCATTGTGGCTAGCATTTGTAAATTTCCCTGACATTGTATGTCATGCACTAAATAAATAAATAAATCCAACATACCCAAGAGAAACATATGGGGCACTGTGGCAGATGGCCCTGAAAGGCAGATCAATTGGATTCTAGAGGGAATGAAGGCAATTGTTGGCTCAAACACCTCTTGGGCTGAAACTATAAACCAGCTCTTATGAACAGGCTTGGTGATAAGATTCAGCTGTGGTGCTGAATCCATTCCCCCCCCCAGCAAACAATTTCTCACTTTCCTTTTCATTATTTGAAATCACAATGTTATTTTTTTGGATTGGATTGGATTTTTTCTCCCTCCCATTTAAGTGGCATTAGGGTTTCTGTCCATCCAGACTATTCCCAGACAATTACTTCCAAGCATGAGAAATCTTTTCCTATGCTTTTCCAGTTTCTGATTGGGGCTGAGCTGTGGGGGTTTTTTGGCACAGAATGCTAATTTCTCAGCTCCAATGGTGGGGTCCTTGCTGCTGCCTAAACTTGTTTCCTTGCAAATGTTTTATTATTCAAACTAGGTAACATTGTCAGTCCTAGTAAGGAGTGGGATTTGCTCTAGTTTATATTCTATGGCTTGCCTTGTCAGTGTTTGTGGGGGTAGTCTTAGGGGTTCTTTGGTTAGGGTGGTTTGGCAGTTGACTTGTTTGGCAGTTCCTTGATTGGGTTATTGTTTATTTCTTGATTGTTGGTCTGATGTTAATCTTGAAATTAATCTATACTCATCTGATGCTTGGGGAGGTATTTTGGTCTTTTTGTTTTCTTTTTTACTTGCTAATTGTCTCTTTTGCATAGTATGTAGATAATGTTTATGTCTATGTATCTATTGATGGCTAATTAGTCAGAGTGCTGGGGTTTCTGTTCTTGAAAATGTTTTGCCACTCTTCTACCCATTAATCCTTTGTAGTAGCTGTTGCAGTCATTACACTGTATGTTGTAGCTGACGCCTGTTCTTCTGGGGCTGCTGGCTTTTTGGTTTACTGAGGATGTCTTCAATTATAGTTCAAACCATAGATTGAACCATAGTTTCAACTGACCAAGCTGAGTCAAAGGACATCCCATTTCAACCCTGAGCTACAAATATTCTTATTTATTGGTTTCAATTCTGTTTTCCAGATAATAAATATGTAACAAATATAGAAATGCATACCTGAAAACTATTCTGGCTGAATGGCAGGTTGAAACTATGGGATGAAGTAAGAAGGAATGTCTGGATTCCTTCCTTCTATCATGCTACATGCTCAAGTCAATTGGTGGGTACTTTTCCTGACAGGAGAAGATGCTAGGTGGAAAGAGAAAAGACAGCAGGGAATCCACCAATCACTGTTCTGAAATTGTCGTGTAAGAAAAATGGTATGGGTAGTAACACTCCCCAGAATCACTGCTGAACTGCAATAAAATATATGTTGATATAAACATACTTTTATATCAACATACTTTTCTGGTGACTTAAGAATGGGAAGATGTTAAAGCAGCTGTCTGGATGAGCCCCATAATACAAAATATTTAGAATTATCAGGTGGCCAGCATTCACATAATTACATTGATAGACAGACTATCAGCAAATCTACATGTTGATGTGATGCCAATTTATTATGGCTTTCCGCAAAGAATCTTAGGAGGTGTAGTTTGAATTTGAACATGGTGGGAGTGCTCCAGTAGAAGTTTCCTGCCTTAGAACTATTTTTTCCTGGTGAAGAAAATGCAATTTCTGTTTCTGTGTTACATTTATATCCACATTTTCTATCAGAAAACATATTACAACACCTAATCAACCTAGACTGATCATGAAAAAGCTAAGCAGAATTAGACCTGATTAGTACTTGGATAGAAGATATGAGGAAATCCTAGGATCAAGTTTAAAAAGCATCCACAAAAAAGTCATTGGCAAATTAATACCATATTTTCTCTAGAGAATGAAATGATCAAGTCCACAGATTCATCCAAATCTAATTTTGAGAGTCTTTACTTTTATAAGAGCTTAAGGTGGCTATTCTAGTTTTGGCCCACAATACCACATCTGTGAGATAAGTTGAGCAGATAAAGTGAATACTATTCCAAATCACCCAGTGGAATTTGAGAACAAATGGGAACAAAACATGATGTTGTAATTGGCTGTCTTACATTTTTTATCTTTCCTCCAGAAATTCAACATACATAGGTCGTCTTCCCTGTTTTATTGTCCCTACAACCCTCCCAAAAGATGGCAACTGAATAAAATAACTGACTAGGACATGAACCTGATTCTGTCCAATTTTACTCTTCTATTGAGCCTGTTCTATAAATGAATGGTGATTCACTTAGCTTATAGCAAAACCTCTGATTTTATGATCTTTTGAAGTATGCCAAAATGTTTTAGCAAAACATATCTTGAGAAAATAGCATGTCTAGAATGATTTTTCTTTTTCATTCAATCCTTGATGTGACCATATGTCGTAATGAAACACAATAACTGCTATTGGCTATTTTAAAGACATCTCACTTGCTTATAAGAATATATCTGTATGGAACATCATCTTGGGATAATGGCTGAGAAAGTCCTATAACAAGCAGTTGAAGCAACAATGGATTACTGTAAGCAATTGCTAAGGGGCAATAGTTGAGAAGATAGTGAATTTTGCCTGCATAACCATACTAAATGGTCACAAAAGCTGTTGCCATAGAAAAGAGAACTAAACACCCAATAAATCTTGCCTGGAATTATGAAAATTAATACATGCATTGTATTAAAGTTAGGATTTGGGAGTTATGACCATGATAAATTTGACTAATGGATTAATTAATTACAAATTTTGGCAGTCTGGCTAATTAAAACCATTTTAAATCTGTGATGCAGATCTGGTTGGAATATCCCAATGATGCAATGAACTGCCATGAAACCATTGTCTCAGAGGCAGTCCTGTAATTTGGAAGCCAATGTACTTCTTTCTAAACTGCATGCTATGATTTATTTCTAGTTCACTTGCTAGAGAGAGCTCTATGGCTGCAAAGAAATCAGATTTCCCATTGTCAAATGTCCAGAGAAGCACTTGAAGATCCATTAGGACAGGAGTGGATAGGAGAAAGGAAAGGGGTGGACTAGAAGCCAGAGGGATGTTTTTTCATCTACCCCCCTCCCTGCTAATTCCTAGTAGTAATTCCTCTGTTTTAAGACACAGTTATAAATTATTTGAGGCAGACAGTCAAATATTGATTGATTAAGGCTGGCTTTCTGCAGAATGGCCCCTTTGTTCTTCATGTTTCTGAAGTCTTGATTCTCATGAAAGAAGGAACTCCTGTTGAAATATATTTTACAGAAGAACAAAAGCTAACTCTAGCTAGCAATCTGTCCTCTTCTGGGATCTTCTGTCAGTATATTTGCTCTGATAAGGTTAGAAAGTATTTTTTTTAAAGTCACTTCATGGGGATCCTGTAAACTAGCCCCTCAGGTTGGCCAAAAAACCCAGGAGAATGGCAGCAAGCCATCGTGGGAAGTAATTTCAGTTGTGAGATAATGACTAGCTCATCTTGACAAAAAGTACCTTGAACCTGGGTCCTCCAGTTCCCTATTCCAATACCTTAACCACCAAATCAAATGGGTTCTTAATTAATGTTATACAATACTAGTTTGGGAAAATAACTCAGGAATCTCTTCCAAAATTAGGCAATCTACGCCAATGTAAGCAGAGACCAATAAACTATAGTTTTAGTGTATTTGCATAAAAAGAAAATATTAAAGAGAACTATTTACAGAATAGACAGCCATGAGGATTTACTTTGACTGCTATATTCTTTTTCCATGTTTTTACATAAAGGAGTTCAAAGCAGACATATAGCGTCTTCAGAATAGCAACTTGCTCTAATGTCTGAGGCATCCAAATTCCAAAACCTTGTGATTACAGGAGCCAAGAAAGTCAACATGGCAGATGTGTAGTACAGTAGTACTCATTCTACTCAGGTGAAATGGCCATTGTCCCCTTTCCATACTTAAATTAACACCTATAATTTCCAGCACCACTGGATAACAGATAATGACATTTTTTAAAAGTCTCTGTCTTCTACACTACAATTGCCATGCAATCTGTGCATCAGAACTTGAATTGCTCTATAAGCAGTTTTGAAAATGAATATAAGAGGGGGGGGAAGTGGGAATTGCCTTAAAACACAGAGACGAGAAGCTTTCCCATCACCCAAGTCTTCTGATCTCACAACTGGCAGGTCATTATATTTCTAATATTTACAGTATGCACAGAGAACAAACAACTAATCTTAATCTTATCTTCCTTGCCAAAAGATGAATCCATTGGTGGCTTAGTGAGTCAAAGCTTATCTGTTGTCTAGAAAGAGGTGCTTAATTCTACCTTTCTAATTCTGTATGAAAAGTTAAAAATGCCTTCTGCTCTTTAAAAAGCAGTAATATATATATTTTAAATGTTAGGGCTGTTTTTTTGCTGACATCTTGGAAAGTTTGTCCAGCATTTGATCGTCTTTAACAATTCTACTGGGCTAGATAACCCTAACACTATGCCATCATCTATCAACGGATCTATTTTCTTTTAATATCCTTTAACCTACTATCTATTCCAAACTGTTGTTTTGTTGTTCTTGTTTAACTCCATTGTGGTCATTTGGAATCTAGCAGGAAGACAATGAAAATAGATACTTCACACGAACATGATACCATGGAAGATCAGCCATTCTTCAATTGTACTATGCAGTCTCTTTCAATATTTGAACAAGCTTTTGATTACCGTGAATCCTGTCTGGAGGAGTATTTTGAAATCTAGACTATGTATACAAATGCATTGGCTTAACTTTTAGTTTTGGTTTCTGTTGTTAAGAAAAAACAATTTAAACATTTTTTTCATTTAATTGTACAGCATGATACATATGCAAGATTAATTGAGGAAGGGCAGAATCTGGCAGGAGCAACAGATTTTTCCTTTCCTTTGCCCCAGAAATGTAAATTTAGGTTATCTGCATGATCTGTTCTTTTTTCTTTCTCAGTAGCAATACTTGAACAGGCACCAGAATCTCACCATTTGGCAACCTTTAAAAGCACTGCAGCTGTTATAGGTTCTTAAACTTCCCTTTCAACTTTTAAATGCCTTTAAGGTTTATGAAAAGGTGATGGACTCAGCGCCGCGGTTCTTCTGTTGTTTGGAATATGGATGATGTCTGGGCAGCAACTGCTAAGAACTTTGTGATAAACTGTCAGTAGTTTTGGGAAGATTTCATAAAAGAGACTGAAACTAAACAAAAGCAGATGCCATTTTAAACTTGAAGAGATGGATGTATCTACAGTAGAAGATTGGATTATAATTCTGACAGAACTTGTGGAAATGGCAAAGCTGACCAGTTTGGTTGGAGAAAAATAATGTAGTCTTTTTTTTTTTTGAGAGGCTGGAAACTTTATATGGATCTATTGCATATGCCAGCCATTCATTTTCTTTTAAAGAGCAGTGGTATTTTCATGAAACTTTGCCATGTGTATGGGATATAAAAGATTTTTATATTTCTCTGTGGTGACTGTCATTTGTGCCATTGATGAATCACAAACCATTTATACACAGGTTTCAACCATGTTTTGTTATCATCTCATTTACATTATTTTAGTTGGAGATTGCAACCTTATGGAAAAGATGAATGTAACAGATCCTTTATTGCATCTTCCATTATCTGGTTGAGGTTCAAATCATGGGCTGTGATTTGTGTGTGCTAGATTTTGAAGTATTATTCTTAAATGTCCCAAAAGTTCTTTTTCAAGAAACAACTGGACTTCCTGGTTTTCCTTTGAAGATGTTTCACTTCTCATCCAAGAAGCTTCTCGGATTCTTATTCTTAAACAAATTCTGAATGCTTCTCCACAAAACGACTTGCTTCCAAGAATTTGTGCAGCCCAACAATGACCATAAGCAATCTCTCTTCCACTGTGATACTGTAAACATGTTGCTGCTGAACATTCTGAGCACAATGATTTTGTATTGCAGGGAGAGCAGACTATAATACCTGAATCTAAAATGCATACAAGGTTAATGGTAATTTAGGAGATGCACCAAGTTGTGGCACCAAGTTGTGGCATGAATCAAATAGGTTCTTTGCCCTAGGCAAACATGGACTCAGATATGAGCTATGCTGCTTATATGCCCTCTTCTACTGCAATCTTATCTATGAACCAAATTGGACACTGATCTGTTTTAATTGATTGCTTCTTTGGGGATTTAAGTTAAAATTACCCTAAGTAAATACATAATTTTCATACCTGATTATTAAAATTGACAAAACTGCTTTGTTATTGATTCTGAGGGTTTTTTTGCAGTCATTATATTTACATTACTTTATTATAACTTTATCGGTGAGCCATCAGAAAATCATTGTATAGTCTTAAAAATCATTGTATAGTCCTAAAAGTCACTATTAACACAGTGATTTTATTATTGTTGTTGGTCATAGAGTTAGCCAGGTATGTAGATTGAATTTGGCATTTTACCTGCCTATCAAGTCTTTTCCAAGAACCTAGGACAGTGATAGCTAACCTTTTTTGGCTCCCGTGCCGATAATTGTAGCAACTCAATCAGAATAGAGCTGGAAGGGACCTTAGAAGTCTTCTAGTCCAATCTCCTATTCAAGCAGGAGACTCTATACCATTTCAGATAGGTGGTTGTCCAGTCTTTTCTTAAAAACCTCCATGATGAAGCATCTACAACTTCTGAGAGCAAACTTATAAGAGCATTCCAAGTTGCTTCTCTCCTTGATTAATTTCCCTTCATTGTTTCTTGTCTTTCCTTCTGATGCTTTGGAAAATCATTTGACCCCTCTTCTGTGGTAGCCGCTGAAATATTGGAATACTACTAGGTATCTGTGGATGGAAGAAGGGGGAGAAAAATAGATAAGAGCTGTGGTGGCGTGGTGGTTCGAATGCAGTATTGCAGGTTAACTCTTCCACCTTTCAGCAGTTCAATCCTGACTGGTTCATGGTTGACTCAACTCTCCGTCTTTCCAAAGTTGGTAAAATGAGAACCCTGATTGTTGGGGGTAGAAGCTGTAAAACACTAAGAAGTGGTATATAGTCTAAGTGTTGTTGCTTTTGTTATTGTGATTAGCTGCAATTGTATGTAGTCTCCAGTGGTCTCCCATTATGGAGAAAAAGTGAAGAAACAACAGAGTTATTTCTGATAGCAACAATTTGATCTGCATGATATCTGGTTCTGTCCTCAGAATAGCATTGCTTCATATCTTGCATGATCATTGATGAAATACTGTATGTAAATATTTTATTTGCTCATAATACATGCACATAAAAATAATAGCTTGTACATAAAAAAGAATTTCCCAAAAAAGTACTGTGGGAATTCTAGGAATTTTTATCCTAAAAATAATCATAAATCATGGTGATTTTTGTTGGATTCATTAGTTTGGGGGTAATCCACTTAGTCTTTAGTTTCACAGTCTTGATCCACAGCACTGTCAAACCAGTGTATTTGGATATTACTCAGAAATGACCTATTGACTAGCTTTGGAAATTAAATCTATCTAAAAGTAAAGTCAGACCTAAATGCACTGACCTTCAAAATATTCTCAGATTTTTTTTTGCTTTTTCTACCTACTCAACTACCCAAAAAGAAATCTTGCAAATTCCAGAATCTTGGCATTCAACCCATAATTTAGATTCCCCTTCTGTCACTATTTACAGCATGGAGTGGGAGGTTTCAGTATCAATGGCTCATGAAACACTGTTTCTCATAAACATAATCCAAACCAAATAAATGACTCCATATGCTGTTGGAACAGGCACTGTTTAGAGATTTGGTGTAATATCCATGCATATCTATGTTTGCATCTGTTTGTATGTAGATTTTAGATAGATAGAAAGATGATAGATAGATAGATAGATAGATAGATAGATAGATAGATAGATAGATAGATAGATAGATAAACAGAAAAACAGACAGACAGTATCTGTCTTAGGCCCAATACTCTTTAATATCTTCATCAATTATTTAGATGAGGGAATACTAAGGGAACTCATCAATTTTGCCTATGACACCAAGCTGGCCAGAATAACTAACTCTCCATAGAAAGGCTCAAGATCCAGATTGATCTTGACAGACTTGAACACTGGGCCCTATTTAATAAAATGAAATTCAATGTAGATAAAAATAATTACATTTAGGCAATCAATGTACATGTACAGAATAGGTGGTACCTGACTCGACAGTAGTAACTGCGAGAGGAATGTAGGAGTCCCAGTGGACAGCCACTTAAATATGAACCAGCAGTGTGCAGAAGCTGCCAAAAAAGCTAATGCAATCCTAGGCTGCATTAATTCAGAGATAAAATCAAGTCACGTGAAGTGTTAATACCACTGTAGAATGCCTTAGTAAAACCAAGCTCTCCATATTGCATCCAGTTTTGATTGTCATGATATAAAAAAAAAGATACTGAAACTCTAGAAAGAGTGTAGAGAAGAGCAGCAAAAATGATTAGGGGACTGGAGGCTAAAACATATGAAGAACAGTTGCAGGAATTGGGTATGTTTACTTTAATGAAAAAGAAGGACTGGGATGACATAATAGCAGTGTTCCAATATCTAACGTGCTGCCACAATGAAAAAGGAGTCAACCTATTCTCCAATGCATCTGAAGACAGGACAATATGTAATGCATGGAAACTAATCAAGGAGAGAACCAATCTAGAACTAAGAAGAAATTTCCTGTGGGATTCTACAGGTTTGCACCTATTAGCTAGAACCAGTTGTTAACATTCTAAGCAGTTCAGAGAACCATTTGTTAGAAGAAATTACTGGCCTAATCCTGTAAGGAAGGCAGGAAGGAAACATTCTGGTGTTGCTTACAGAAACTGCCTCTCCATTAACCCTTATTACATTCTTGGCAGGCCTAGACTTCCTGTCTCAGGAACTTGTCTAGAGTTTTCTCCCCCTCCTTTGCTGGTACTTTGCTTGTGTGGAGTGACCATTCAAAGTTACAATGGCACTGAAAAAAGTGACTTATAACCATTTTTCACACTTATGACTATTGCAGCATCCCCACAGCCATGAGAGGCCAGATGCCTCGATGTGAATGATGATGAGTTGGCCATGCCCAGCCAGTCACATTACCACCAAGCCATGCCAACCAACTAAGCCACACCCACAGAACTGGTTGTTAAAAAAATTGAATCCCACCCCTGGATAGATAGATAAATAGATAAACAGATAAATAAATGGAGATAGATAGATGATAGATAGATAGATAGATAGATAGATAGATAGATAGATAGATAGATAGATAGATAGATAGATTAGATAATATTCTATGATATCAACTTCTGAAAGCTGTATGATTGAAGTTGACTCCCCCCAGAAGTGTTGGGCCTGCAATTGTAGAATCTATTGACTTAAATTTCTAATGCCTAACACAGTTTTTGTCAGTTGACTGAGGACTTCTGGGGAATTAAGTCCACACATGTTAAAATGGCTAAGGATGAGAAACACTAGCCTAAATAGCTGCCCTAAATATAGGCTTGGCAAAATATTAAATGGATTTGTCGATTCCTTTAATAGCTATACTGAATCCCAAAGCTTGGTAACTCTTTGAATCTAATCTTAGTGCTTTTATTTCAGTGGGATTTAATTCTCAATAGGTTTGCATAGGATTGAGTTATTACTTATTTTTGATGAAGTATGTATTGTTGGGATTGTTTGGAAGCTTCAGGTGAGAATGAAAGGATTAATTTTTAAGACTTTATGAAATAATGATTCCCTGCTGTTAGTCCATTTTTGAAGAAGTTTCTTCAATTAGAAGCAAAACATCTTCAAGGGGAAAAAAGTCCAATTGCTTTTTGAAAAATCACCTTTGGGATTCCCATTGTTGTATTAATCATATAAGCAATATATCCATGGACATCTCAGGTAGAGTCAATTTAAGTCAAAGTGAAGTGATTGTCTTTAGAGGGAGTGAGGGGTGGGTCAGAGGGTAAAGGATGAAGCCATAGCAAAGTGAATGAAAAATTAAGTGATTGAAACCATTGTTTTTTTCTGTTCATTCCATTTATTCCTAGACTTTCTGGATATAAACAGTAGAAAATTGGTGGTGACATAAGAGCAATTTCATTGTGTTAATGAAACAAAGTTGTGCAAAGGAATCATAAGGCAGAGGGGAGAAAAAACTTTTGAGAATTTACTGAAGAAAAGATTAAACATTTGAAAGGCCGCTTCATGAGAAATGATTTCCTAAGTTTTTAGCTTTAAAATAACTGGCCTGGGACGTGGCTGATTTTATTTTCTGAATTATCCTTTGAAACACAAACAAACAAAAACAACCCTCCCTGCTTGTTTGAGAGGAGAAGAAATCTGGGAATAATGGATCAAAAACAAAACTGGATCCTTCCCTCTTTCAAATTATATAATTATATAATTTCGAGAGTGTAGAGAAGGGTTTCTTGCAAAAAAATAATAATAATAATAGGAAAAACAAGGGGTGAAATGCTATTCAAATGTAAACTTGATGTCTAGCCTTTAAAACAAGAGTCAGGGAATAGCCCTGTGTGTAGTGATGGAAGATGACCTTAAACATAAATTATTGGTATTGACGAAAACAAGGCAATGGTATTGAATATGGGGTTTCAAAATAATACTATTTCTTTCTTAGGTAATATCAGAAAGAGATTTTCACAGTCATAAACTGTCTCATTTGAAATATATAAATGTGTATACAGGTAGTCCTTTACTTATGACCACAATTGAGCCCAAAATTCAGGTAAACTATAAACGATGTTGCTAATGGAAAGAGAAGAGACCAACTCCAGTTCATGTATAGAGAAGCAGTGCCTTTTTAAGCTTTCCCAGCCTGGTCCCTCCAGATGCATTAGACTATAGTAATGATCATTTCCAGACAAGGCAGCAGGTGGTTGGGAAACATTGGATGATTAAGATATGTAACATACACATGCTGAAGACAATTTGGAAGACAATTTGGAAACCGACGGCTGCACTTCAAAGGCACAATTTACAAGCCATAATCCTAGCCAGGATTCATGTTTGCATGGGCTATGTGTTGGAGACTTCTTCATTTAGACACGCTACTGAAATTGCTTGGGCAGTTTTCCTGAGTCAATGAGCCATTAGCAACGTGACAAAATTTTTGTTTACTGTATCCTGCAAGTTAAGCACAAGCAGGATAATTCCTTGTAAATAATAAAGCAGGACAATTCCTTGTGAAGTTATGATGCACCCCCAAAAGGTTCTTAGGATCTAGTTGTGAAGTTCTGACATTCCCGATTAGGCACTTTAGGTGCTCGACAACCAGTTCCCTTTTATGCCCCATTTGCAGCATCCCTCAGTCATGTCAGCACAATTTACAATGCTATTGTCAAAAACTGCTATTTACTTCCAATTTTCAGCAAAAATGCTCCACAGCAAACAAAGGATTTGCATAACCACAGTATTCACTTAATGATCCTCAGAAAAAGGTCATAAAACTGGGCATGACCTGCTTTATGACCATTATACTTTACCTTTATGGCCATTACAATTTATAACTGTAAATGGATCAGCTACTTTATGGTTATAAGTTGAGGACTACCTTTATTCTGAAGAAACCAAGGCTGGCTCCTCCCTGATTCACAGGGTTATAGGAGGAAAGAGAAGTAAGGCACAATCAGGTTTGCAAGATTCTTTATTATAATTTTTCTCAAAAAAGTAGCTTTCTAGTCTTCCTGTGGTGGCTGAGTGGTTAGAATGCAGTATTGCAGGCTAACTGTCATCCTTCAAGATTTTCTTCCTTTGCTTTGCATCTTTCGGCTGTCATAAGTAACAGAGGGAGGAGGGGGGACATGGTTATGGGAAGTGAGCTGGAGATGTTACAGAACTGTATAAGTTGTGGGGGGAAGGTTCTTGCTTAGACTTCTATGTTATGCGCAGCCACGACTCTTTATCAAAATATGTCAAGGTCAACAGACAGAGACCTCATCACCAACTAGAGATGCCCACATGATGCTATACACAACTTTTAATTGGATGAGCCAATTGAACTATTGGGGGTGGGAACATTGCCATCACTTTGTATATGTGATTTACATGCTCATTTTCTCAGATTCAGAATTCTTTTGTTGCTACCACTTGACTTCCAGTAAAAGATACCTTTTCTCTAATTAATGGAGTCTAAGTATTTCTTTCTTGGATTTTGAATGGAGCACCACCTGACACTAACTCTGCCCATAGTTTGGTGTTCAATCCTGACCAGCTCAAGGTTGACACAGCCTTTCATTCTTCCAAGGTAAGTAAAATGAAGAGTCAGACAGTTTGGAGTCTGTAAACTGCCCAGACAACTCTGAAAAGCATTATGGGTGGTATAAACTATAACTGTTATTGCTTTTGCTAAATAAAAACAATAGGTATTCAATGAATAGAATAGTAGTTGCACCACAGCAAACTCAGGAAGGAAGAATTGTTGAGAGTTTCCCTTCTCAGTGGTGAAAGTCTAGCAGTAGATAGAAATCCTTTCTGAGGTAGCTCTGAAATTACTGCGCAATCGCAGAAGCTAAATAATCTCTTTGTTTGTTTATAGGAAAATGAGTGCAAAATCTTTGATAATAATTTTCCTATAGAAAATGATAATTTTGGACAGTTGGGACAGTCAACTTGACTGATAAGTGAACCAATGCTTAGCACTGCCCAGAGAGTGCTATAAAGCATTATGGAGCAGTATATAAGTCTAAGTGCTATTGCTATCTACTCTACCTCAAAGGATGGACAGCAGGTCAATTAATTGGTCAAAATAATTGCATAGTAAATGGTTCAAACATTTTCCATGTACTAGCTTGGAAATGACAACCTTCAACTGCAGGGCAGCCCTTTCTGGGTTTCCCAAAAATCCCAACCCCAAATCTCCTTTCAAAGAATTTTAGTAGCAGAATTACTCAAAGTTTTACTATTTTAGATGGTAAATGTTGTAACGTTATGTAGACTTAACAAATTTAAAAACAGTAAACATTCTCTCTAAAAAGTAAGCATGACTGTTAAATAAGGTCTGGATTAAACAGCAAATAGTATGAATATAGTTCCCTCTTTACGATGTATTTTATGTGCAAATGTTTAACTATGTGCATGTTATCTGATGTATAGATAATAAACCGTAAGGTTAGTGAAATAATTTGGCAAACAAATTAGCCTTCATTTCTTCCAGTTCAAAAAAAAAGCAACATAAAAAATATTAACACAAGGTAATACCTCTATAATTAAAAAAATGTGCTAATAGCCAGATTTGATGCCCAGAAAAGCTACAATGGAACCCTGTTGTCTCTCTGAATTACACAGTATTGGTTTCTTTTAAGTTTTAAATTTCCAAATTATTACTGACATAATAAAACAAGTGGCTGTTCTCAGTTACAAAATGATTGTCCTTGGACTCCATCACTACAATCAATATGCTTCTGTTACTTGGCGAATATATATTATAAAAGCCTGTCTCTGCATCTTGTTTATTTTTGTTGTGGTATAGTCTTCATGACATATATCATAACACATGTAAAAATTCAAAATTTGCATAAATCCCATGATAGGTAACCTCTTGGAAATTTATCCAATTTTTAGGACAGAGGGCACAATATGCAAAGAGAATGTTTGAAAGTATGTTTCTTCTTTTAAAACTGTAATTTCTATTTTATTTTTCAAAATTCTTTCTGGAAAACTCATGCCCAGTTGACACATCACTGCAAATAGATTTTTCCAGACAGATTTTTTTCTAATTTCTAATCTGTCAAAACAAATTGCATCATTATATTTCTTTGCAATGATGATACACTTGAATAGACAATAATGGGCTATTCTGAGATATTAAGAATATGAATTTTATTCATTGGCTCCTTTAGCCTGAACAAGAAAAACTTGGAATTCTCTACTCGGCTTCTCTTACTACGTTTGCTTTCATTTTGAAAGCCTCCCTGAGGAGATTGTAGACAATTCATCTCCATCACAGTCTTTCTCTCCATTTGTCCATTGTCTATTACTTTAGAATTCCTCCCTGTGAAAGCAGCCAGGAAAGAATGCTGGTGTTTAGATACAAAGAACAGATAGTAGATGAAAGGGAATTGTTGAATTAACAAAAAATGGTTCCACAATTCTATGCAATTTTGGCTAACAGAAATCTATTGTCACATTCTTTGAGAGAGCATATTAATGATTCCCCTCTTTTCAAAAAATTAAAAGTGTAGTGCTAACAGATTCCAGATGTCCAGTGTTATATAATAAGAGTTTGTCTTAATGCATTCAACTTCCAGATGCAAAGTTTGGAAAGAAGAATTCAACATTTTTCTCCAGGGCCCAGTAGAGAAGTTGCCAGCCTAAAGCAACTGCCTGCACTTAAGAGAAAGAGGAGCAACCAATATTACAAAGAGCAGGATCATTTTTGACTGGTCATCTTTTTCTGTGTTGTAAAACATTACTCAGAATAGGCAGCAATTTCAAGATTTCTATTTCATTTTAGAAGGATTCTCATCACAGTGGAAGTAATGTTATGTTATGAATCTGCACAGTAGTGTGAGAGAAAGAAGGAGTATCAGTGCACTGAATTAATTAAGGTTACCATGAAATATAATGTTGAGAAAAAGTGTCTCTTTATAATGCAGTCTAAAAGACAAGTAGAATTTATTGTAAAGTTTAATTTAGGAAAATGGAAATAGAACTAGATTATAGAAAATTATTTGTCAGAAAATTAATTTGTTATTTTATTTTAACTTTTTATCTGTCTACATATTCCATTCCAGTAATGGAGCAGACACAATTATCTTCAGTCCTTGGTGGTGTTGATACTGTATATAATGGTAAGCTGAGAATTTTGATTTACTATATGTAAAGCATATTGCTGGAGTAAAAACAAAGCAGAGTTTGAAAACTGGGTTTGAAACTGCTTGTTTCTTCTCACCAACAGAAGAGACAAAATGTGGAAACAAACATTTCCTGTTATGATTAAATTTGAGCTCTTAATTTGCCATTCATTTAAACAAAGCAGAGTTTGAAACTAGGGTTTGAAACTGATTTAATATTCTTGTATTGTAGACATTACCAAGTTCAGCAATGTTTTTCTTAACTAACAAATCTTATTAAAAGGAAGTGAGTTGCAGCTCATGAAAACATATACCTTTTAATAAAATGTATTAATTAGAAAAGATGCTACCAAACTCCTGATTTCCCCCCCTATTTGATTAATGATTGTTGGAAAAGAAGTAATTGTGTGTTTAGATGAGTGTTCGTAAGAGAGAAAATCTAACCAGAGCCGCAACTGGCAAAGAAGTTTTATAAACTGTAGCAGAAAGATGTCTATGGAGATTCTCAGTCATCCAGGTCATGGTTGTCCCAAAGGTGCTTTTTCAAAAGGCAGCTGGACTTTGTTTTTCCTTAAAGATGTTTGATTCCAATCTGGATTTTCATATAATTATGGAGTGGAGTTGAACATTCCAGCCTTTGTATTTAAAAGCTTTGTCACGTGAAGTAAATATTATTCTGTGCCACAAATGGTTACAAATGTTAGCACAACTTTTCAGGAACATATGGGGAGGTCAGGAAAGGGAATAGAGTTCAGCTTATCACAACTGGGACTTAAGGTGAGGGACATGACTATTTCCTCAATGACATGAAGACTCTGTCTTAAGGCTCATGCAGCTGTACGAGGTTGGAAAGAAAAGATGTCCAGCATTGTCCAAAGGATTGCTTTCTCAGTGAAATGCACATATCACCAATTGCTTCCTGAGAGGCAAATGAACCTTATCTCCTCACAGGAAACAGCTGGAGACAGGGTTGGCCAGTAATATGCAATTTGGCATGTAGAAGTTCCTTTACTTTAAAAGCACAATATGATTACCATAGAGCATGGGGAAAATTAACACAAACAAGAAAAATAATGGAGGTATTGGCAGTCTTCAATAAGATTCTAACATTTCTATCCTTACAGTGAAGGCCAGGACAGTAAAATGGTTAAAAAAATGACAGATTCTATTTCAAATTCTCATTCAGCCATGAGGTTTACCAGGCAACCTTGGTTCAACCACCCTTTCTTAGGGTAGCCAATTTCATTGAATTGTTGGAAATGTAAAATGGGATTGGAGCTGACTTGAACTCCTTTGAGAGAAATTGAGGTATTAATATCATGATGTTTAGAGGTCAGAGGTTTTTTATGGTCTCACAGAGATCTGTAACTTCAGCTCACCTTTGATATTTCTATCCATGGGAATGGTATGCTGTGAAAGGCTAGAGAGCAGCCAGAAAAGGCAAAACCATTAATTATGCATTAGAGAATTTCACATCAGGTAACAGCTGTCTGAACCGCAAATGTTTATTCCAAATTCAGTATTCTTAAACAGAAATCATTAGACACAATATGGGCAGTGTAGCATTTATATGGCAGAAGGCCTGTTCATACATATATGGGACTTTGAGCTAGTCACTGTGTCTCTCAGCTCAACCAGCTTGCAGGGTTGTTATTATCAGGAAAACAGGAGGAAGAAGGAGTATTAGGTTGGTTTGCCCCCTTGAGCTATTTATAAAAACAATAAAGGCAGGAAATAATTAAATAAATATATATAAAAGCTAAGGATAGGGTTAGGGGTCCTCAGTATTATGACACATTTTCCCAAATTTTTATTCCACATTGGATTTTTAGGCCAAAAGATTTCTTTCAGGGAGAAAAGAAACCATTAATTTAATAATCCCTAGGGTCCCTAGGGAGAAGGGCGGTATAAAATTTTATAAATAAATAAATAAATAAACGTGTTGTCAAAAAATCACCTCTTTGCCTCCTCTTCACATCAAATCAATAAACTAACTTCATATATAGAAATGTCATGTTCCACATTCATGAATAGTAGAAAAAGTACTCTCCATCACCAGCTAGTTCCCATTGTATTGGTTAGCAGATGCTAAACTGCTCAAGTTTTAAGACTATTTCAGGACATCACTCTACACCAGAGGTGTCATGTTGTCATGGTGATGTCATGTGACATATCAAGGCTTTTTTCCCCTTTGCTAAACCGGACATGGGAGTGGCCAGCATGTGATGCATCTGTCCTGTGGGCTGGGAGTTTGACAGCCCTACTCTATACTGATGGTTCTACTAACTAACAGAAGTCTTTAGGAGTGGAGAATGGGAATGTTCTATCAGGAAGGAAGGAAGGAAGGAAGGAAGGAAGGAAGGAAGGAAGGAAGGAAGGAAGGAAGGAAGGAAGGAAGGAAGGAAGGAAGGAAGGAAGGAAGTTTAATACTGCGCATGTCCATTAACTCTTTATATAGACACCTAAAATTATTCCCTAAGCAATAGCTTATATATAATATGGAAATCCATAACAGTCTAATAGCAGAGAAAAATTGAATGACTGCTTTAATATTAGCATAAAATGGCTGCTACTCATGGACAGGATTTTAATTACAAAGCCACAGATGCGAGAAATGGAAAATGCAAGAGGACGCTGTGCACAGTTTGGCTTCTGTTTCTAAAATCCTTCTGAGCACGTAAGTGGGTGGAAAACTAAAGGCTGGGTGGAAATATATGGGTTTAACAGAGAACATTTGAAAGAGGCAGTTAATTAGATTTAATCTAATTTTTGGCACACAGAAGGCTTGTTTCTTATTTATGGCAATGTATATATAGTATATTTATAACATGAATAAGTGGGCAACACAGGAATCTCAAAAGAGGTTCAAGGGAATATACTGTGAAAATATTTTTCTTTTAGTACATACCAATCCCTGCACCTCTTTCCAAGAGAGGTGTGATATGTGCAGTGAAACATTGCAAAAGCTATGAATAACTATCCCTCCCACATATTCTCAGAGAAGCTTCTGTGGTATTCAGTATTTAAAAGCAAAACAAAAAACTCTGTGCTGGACAGAAGAATGATTAAGGACAAACCTCTAAAATATCTTCTCTGATCGAAAAGCAACCCAAACTAGACAAGACTACATTATCCTAGATTAGTTTTTCCCAACAGCCATGTTGATTGATGAGGAAGGACATCTTACATGGTTGGAGAGCTCTAGGTTGGGGAAGAGTACCTACCTGTACATTTGTTTTACAGTTATTTCTTGGCCATTTCAATTTAATACATAGAAATATGCATCATGTGAGGCATTACATTGTAGGGTTCCCCTCCCCCCCACATCCCAATTGTAATAGTATGTTCCTTTTGCTGATATTAGCTCTCAGCCCAAGCAGTGAAATCATTGCAATGGCATTCTTCCCTGGTTGTATAGTATGAGTTGGGGACAAAGTTGTTTCTTTGTTGAAACAGCTTTGTTTGTTTGAATAACTCTGTGGTTCAAAGATATTGAAGTCACAAACCCATGCTTCTCTTCCTTTTTAATAAATCGAATCTTGGAAACTGGAGGAAAGCAGGATAATATTGACCCAACTTGAGATTAAAATAATGTAAAATAGTCCTTGCTAATTCAGAAGAAAGGTTCATCTAGTTTAGCTTCCTCTCCCTCCACAGTGACCATTTAGGAATCTCAGAAGCAGAAACCTTCCTTTCTGGAGCTTTATTGTACTCCATCCAATGGAAAAGGTATGGAGTGTGGGAAACCTTTGAGTGCTACAGGAAACATTTTTTAGCACCTTGCTTACTCATAAGCATCTGATGCAGATCTACCCTTGGGGAGTAACATCTACACATTTACATTTGGCTTCTCTAAGATTGTATCAACTTCCACCACAGATACAGGTGAAACTTCAAAAATTAGAATATCGTGCAAAAGTTCATTTATTTCAGTAATGCAACTTAAAAGGTGAACCTAATATATGAGATAGATTCATTACATGCAAAACAAAATAGTTCAAGCCGTGATGTGTCATAACTGAGATGATTATGGCTTACAGCTCATGAAAACCCCAAATCCACAATCTCAGAAAATTAGAATATTGTGAAAAGGTTCAATATTCTAGGCTCAAAATGTCCAGTCTAATCAGCTAATTAAGCCATAACACCTGCAAAGGGTTCCTGAGCTTTTAAATGATCTCTCAGTCTGTTTCAGTAGGAATCACAATCATGGGAAAAACTGCTGACCTGACAGTTGTGCAGAAAACCATCATTGACACCTTCCATAAGGAGGGCAAGCCTCAAAAGGTAATTGCAAAAGAAGTTGGATGTTCCCAAAGTGCTGTATCAAAGCACATTAATAAAAAAGTTATGTGGAAGGGAAAAGTGTGGAAGAAAAGATGCACAAGCAGCAGGGATGACCGCAGCCTGGAGATGATTGTCAGGAAAAGGCCATTCAAAAGTGTTGGGGACTTTCACAAGGAGTGGACTGAGGCTGGAGTCAGTGCATCAAGAGCTACCACATACAGACAGATCCTGGACATAGGCTTCAAATGTCGTATTCCTCTTGTCAAGCCGCTCCTGAAAAACAAACATCTTACCTGGGATAAAGAAAAACAGAACTGGTCTGTTGTTCAGTGGTCCAAAGTCCTCTTTTCTGATGAGAGCAACTTTTACATCTCATTTGGAAACCAAGGACCCAGAGTCTGGAAGAAGACTGGAGAGGCACACACTGCAAGATGCTTGAAGTCCAGTGTAAAGTTTCCACAATCTGTGTTGATTTGGGGAGCCATGTCATCTGCTGGAGTTGGTCCACTGTGCTTCATTAAGTCCTGGGTCAATGCAGCCATCTACCAGGAGATTTTGGAGCACTTCATGCTTCCTTCTGCAGGTGAGCTTTATGGGGATGCTGACTTCATTTCCCAGCAGGACTTGGCACCTGTCCACACTGCCAAAAACACTAAAACCTGGCTCAATGACTGTGGGATTACTGTGGTTGATTGGCCAGCAAGCTCGCCTGACTTGAATCCCATAGAGAATTGCCAAGAGAAAGATGAGAGACATGAGACTGAAAAATGCAGAAGAGCTGAAGGCCACTATTGAAGCATCCTGGTGTTTCCATAACACCTCAGCAGTGCCACAGGCTAATAGCTTCCATGCCACACCGCATTGAGGCAGCAATTGCACCAAAAGGGGCCCAAACCAATTACTGAGTACATATGCATACTTCTACTTTTCAGAGGTCCGATATTGTTCTATATATAATCCTTGTTTTATTGATTGCATGTAATATTCTAATTTTCTGAGATTGTGGATTTGGGGTTTTCATGAGCTGTAAGCCATAATCATCACAATTATGACAAATCAAGGCTTGAACTATCTTGTTTGCATGTAATGAGTCTATCTCATATATTAGTTTCACCTTTTAAGTTGCATTATACATGAACTTTTGCACGATATTCTACTTTTTCAAGTTTCACCTGTATGCATGTGCTAAAGGCTTGATTCTATTGAAACCACAGATCTTAAGCTAAATCTGTACATGTGTCAAAATGAAGAAGACAGGGTTACACTATTTATTTGAAAGGTGCTGTTTTTGCAAATCAGCCTCTTTCCATCCAGTTTAATCAATCCTCTCTATCAGTTTATTTTTAAGGATGGGCACATCTGTCAGTTTTGATGTTTTGATGATATTTAGTTTCTTATTTTCCTATCCTAATCTTTATTTGATTTCTGCATCAGTTTTTTTTTAAAGCAACCAGAGTTAAAATCCATACGCATTTTGCATATATTTTTCCAAATGTACACCAATGGTGCATAATTTTGCCTAAAGTACACTTCTCGCAAGCAGTTTCCACTAATATGCAGTTTATATGGATCTTTCACTATGAATTTCATTACACAATTTTCTTCAATATAAACAGTTTGATTGGAGAACTGTATGACCAAGAACTGCGTCAAAATAGCAGAATTATAATAATAGTTCACATGATTCCTTAATTAACATCAAACACATACAAAAAAAGACTCTATGAATAAAAAGTGAAATACACAGTAAAATGAGAAACAAGCTAAGATTTCTCTAATTTCTTCTTCAACAGACATTTAAATCCCAAAATTCAATAAACTAAGCTTTAGAAAGTTAATTATACTGAAATGACAACTGCTCTAGGAACTGGAAACATAATTTTTTAACACTATTAAATATTTTACTATTAGTTTACATCATTCTTTTTATGAAATTCATAAATTCTCCCATCCTTTTTAATACAAAAGCTTAGTATACAGTCAAAGTGAATACACTAATTCAAGTTCATACACTATAATTGCTTGTGTTCCTGCTACTGTAGTCTTGTTTAATTAAATTTTTTTGTCGTGGTTTTCAGCAAAACCCGATTGATGTTACAGGCAGACCTGCAAACTAATGGCAAAATATGATTGTCTGAAGTTCATAAACAAATATGTTGGGTTCTTACAGTATGCTCAGCCATGTTTTAAGTATTTTGTGGAACAAGCCATGGTAGCCTAGTTTATATATAACACTAAATAATGAACTATGGATTCATACTAACAATGTCTGTACATGATGCTGAGCCAAATCAAATAAATCATATCGTGGCTTAAGCTTAGTAAATTTTCCATAGGAATGCTTAAAAAGTCAAAAGCAGTAACCTAGTCAAAAACACACATTCACTCACCTCTTAATGGTAGCCCTGTCAGTATACAGGTATACTAAGAAAAAAAGAAATGTAGTTAAAATTCTACTGAAACAGAACACAGAGTACAACAATAAATTTTCTCATGATTTCTAAAATCATTTAGATAGCAATATACAATATATGCTTGATATTGACAGTTCTGGGTACACTGTTCCTGTTTACTTTGCAAAACGCAAAAGCAATTGGACAAGAACCACAGAAATGTGTTTTATGTATGAACAATGGGTGCTTTGAATTTTATTAATAAAAAAGAGATGACTCTAAGAATGTAGCATGCAAGTTCCCCTCATTGAATTAATACTAGAATACAGCTCATCAGTCTGGAACCCACATTATGTATCTGATATTAACACAGTTGAGAAAGTCCAGAAATATTTCACAAGAAGAGTTCTCCACTCCTCTACTCATTGCAGAATACCTTATCCCATCAGACTCGAAATTCTAGACCTAGAAAACCTAGAACTACGCTGCCTTTGGTCCGATCTAAGTATAATATATAAAATCATACATTGCAATGTCCTACCTGTCAATGAATACTTCAGCTTCAGCCATAACAACACAAGAGCAAACAATAGATACAAACTCAAGGTTAATCGCACCAAACTTGATTGCAGGAAATACAACTTATTTATTTTATTTATTTATTTATTATTCAGATTTTTATACCGCGCTCTCTCTCAAAAGCGGGACTCGGGGCGGTTCACAGCCAGATAAAAACCGTACAAATTATAAAAGTTATAAAAGTTAAAAGCAATTTAAAATAACTAAATTAGTGGCCAAAAGATAATTTTTTTTAAAACACATAAAACATATAAAAACAAATAAAGATTAATACCAATTTAAAACCCCACAATTGTTACTAGGCCAGGCCGGCCTGTTGGAAATAGTGGGTTTTGACTGTGCGCTGGAAAGTTAGAAGGTTGGTGATGCCCCGCATCTCCAGGAGTAAGTCATTCCAGAGGGAGGGTGTCCCCGCAGAGAAGGCCCATACCTCGGGGCCGCTAGCCAGCATCATCCAGCTGACAGCACCCCGAGGAGGCCGACCCTGTAGGAGCTCACTGGGTGGTGGGAGGCCATTGGTGGCAGCAGGCGGTCCTGTAGGTACCCAGACTTCAGCAACTGAGTGGTCAATGTCTGGAATACTCTACCTGACTCTGTGGTTTGTTCCCCAAACCCCAAAAACTTTAACCTTAGATGGTCTATTATTGACCTCACGCCTTTCCTAAGAGGTCTGTAAGCGCACCAACGTGCCTACCATTCCTGTCCTATTGTTTCTTTTTTTAAAATTATTATATGTATCCATGTATTCATAACTATGTTTTTATTTATACCTATTATCTTGTAAGCAATTGACAAATAAAAATAAATAAAATAAAAAATAAATAAAAATTTAGATCCAGTATTGTTTATTACTTTGATGTATATTGTGCTTTTCTTTCTGTAGGGTACTTCTGAGCAAAATTTAACAGGCATTGGTGAAGTTTTCCTGAGCCAAGCACTGAAACAAACAACAGGGACTCATTGCTCCTCTTTTCCCCCAAAGCTTTTAACCTACTCATAAAGTTCACAACCTTTTCACAACTTCCATTGCTTAGATCAGAGGTCGCCAACCTTTTGGACCTCAGGGACCATGAAATTCATAATTTTAAATCCCGCGGACCACTAATATGAATTTTGACAGACAGTGGCTTGCTGATGTTGGTGGGAAAGTCAGTCCAATATTCCAGAGCTGCAATAGTCACAGGATTGGCCCTTTGGTCATCCTGGAGCAGCTGCTCCTCCAGTCCATGGCAGGCTGGTGCACCCGGGTGGGTAGGCCATGTGGGTGGTACAGCCTTGTGTTCCCACGTAGCCTGAATTAATTGCTTTGGAGTATGTGTGCTTTGGGGGAGACATTTCTCTGTGGACCACCAACATTTTCTCATGGACCTCCAGTGGTCCCCGGCCCACAGGTTGGCGACCACTGGCTTAGATGTAAATAAAAAGAGGTGTGTCTTTGGGAGGTTGGTGAGATTTATCCCTGGGTATGGGAACATTATTTTTTTTTATATTTTAAAAAAATCAAGGTAATTCTGAATCAATTCACAGCGAGTATTGGAAAAAGCATGATTGAGCTGAACTCTTGGAGAATCTTTTCTACATTTTCAGTGAAGAACAAGTTCTCAGAAAAATAGTACTTGCTTTATCATTAATCCAAGATGGAAAAACCTACACTCTAGACAAGGGAATAGAGAATTTGATGATTTATAAACCCACATATTCATAAGCCATATATAAAGATAGCAATTTGGTTGTGGCTAAAGCACCAAGCTAGAAACCAGGAGACTGTGAGTTTTTGGTTCTGTCTTAGGCAAGAAATCCAGACTTTCTTTCTCAGCCCAACCTACCTCACAGAGTTGTTGGGGGGAATATAGGAAAGGAGTATTAGGTATCTTTGCCATATTGAGCTATTTATAAAAATAATAAAGGTGGGATAAAAAATAAATAAATATTCTCATTTCAATGCCACACATGATATAATGTGTTCCTGGTTCACTTATCAGAGTACAATAGTGACCAAAATGACTTCTTTAATTTGGTGGGTTACATCAGTGTTTCTCAAATTTAGCATGTTTAACATAAATGAATGTCAACTCCCCAGACAGCCTCTCCAACTGGGAGTTCTGGGAATTGAAGTCCACACATCTTAAATTGCTAAGGTTGAGAAACATGGGCTTTCATGATCCTATAATCATCCATTTCAATTCTATAAGTTGAATTTAGGACTCACTCAAGATCACTTCTAACCAGTCCTTTGTCCTTCTTTTAATTTGTTGTATCCCAACAAACATATGTGAACATTTGAATGTATTACAACACAGTGTGGTATAATCTGTATTTATTTAATTTGACAGGAATGGATGGTTCATCCAAAAATGTTTCTTTGAAAGAAAAGCACAAGTAGGGCAGCCATTTCAAATTGGGATCCGAGTTATAAATGTGTAAAGATGACAGCAAATAGCAATGGTAAGCAAGAAGTGAGTGAACGCTTGTTTGCTTTTTCTGCTTCTGCAGTGAAGTCAGGGGTTAAAAGACAAATTTGTACATCATGTCTTCTGCTTAATAATGATGAAGCAGTTTCTGACAAAATGTTTGAACTGACAATGGCATCTATAATACAAGCAGTTAGAGATGAAATACGAGTTTGTATCTATGGATCTTTTCCCATGATACAATTAAAATGCAACTGACTTGTACTTGGACCAGTAAAAAAAAATTATGCCAGTACAAATTTTGCTGATCCCACTGCTGATTCCTATCTCACCTGGATTATCTCTGGTTGGTGGTAACCTGATTTCAAACATTCATGGCATTTTATTGACTTATTGATCTGATATTTATTCCACATTTTATATATTTTCTCTGAGAATGATATGATTGGTATCTAAATTTGATAAATAAATAAAAATAAAATGAACAACAGGACAGGACAATTTACATAATACCTCCTCCTCCTATTTTTTCTCCACAACAACCCTATGAGATAGATTGGGCTGTGAGAAAATGACTATTTCCATAGCTAAGGGTGAACTATAATCTATAGTTATAATCTATAATCTAATCCTCTCTCCTAGTGTAGCACTTTCTTTGCTATACCACATTGGTTCTACAATATTACAATATTAATTAAGGCCATTGGTCACATCACCAGCAAGAGGGAAATCATCTGTAAATCATGGCACATCATTGATTGGGGGATGATTTTGACAGATGATTGAAAGCCTATTGTCAAAATTAGCCATCTTTACAGCCACATTGATCAATAACTTTGTATAGGTCTGGAGCTTTGAAAGTACACTCAGCCTATAGACAAAATCACCAATCAAAGCCCAGTATCTACCCAGGTCCAATGGCGCAGTGGATTTAAAAGTGTGGGACTCTCCCATATTACTTATTATTCCTGATGACTGTCAGACAATTGATCCACTGGTTCTGGGAAATGTGGATTTGAAAGAGTAGATCTATCTGATCCAAAGACCAACACATTTACCCCTAAATTTTATAACAGTTCATCATCATCATCTGGACTGGACTGTGCCACATTACAGACATTCCTTGGCTGAACAATACAAGGAGTATCTTGACATATTTCCTAGAGATTTATCCACAGTTTCAGATTCAAAGGTCCCTCCCTGTGTCACAGAGTAAGAAATAACATCATAGCAACAATGTGAAGCAACTAGGCCACACACACACAGACACAAGAGGTGTAAAGATTTCTCAATCTGAGAAATCTCTACTATAGACCTCATATTAGTTAAGGATTCATCAGATCTGTAACAAAATCTTTGAAGAAAGATTATTTAGAAAACTCCATACTTGTAAAGAGCAGAACAGATAAACATATTTTTGGGGGGATCAGTATTGCCATCAAGCATAATCCTAAACTCAGCAAACCCACTAAGACAGCACATTTTGAACCATTTTCTTTGTCCATTGAAAGGTGGCAGTACCTTTACTGTTACTAAACATGAAACTTTGTTCATGTTTGAAATGTTCTAAATTTAGGGTTGGGGAATTGCCAAGGAATGCAATTATAGTGCTTGGGTAGAAGCCAGCTTTCCAGTTATTAAACTATTATGTTCATGACATAGCTGTTGCAATCTATTCAGTATGTACCTCATTCCTCTTTTCTCCCCACAAGGGACGTTCCTTCATATTTAGTGAGTTGTTAAAAAGTTGAACCAAAAGATGCTATGAATACAAACCTGTGTAATTTACAATCTCTTACACTTTTCTCAATAGTAAATAATAGGTGTTTTTTTTACATGCATTTAAACATGCTTGTAAACAAATTGAGGTATGAAAATTGTACAGGCAAATACTGTATACTATTTTAATAAAACATTAGCAAAATTTACTATAAGATTATAATATTTAACTGTCAAGATAAAAGGAAGGAAGTGTCAATAAGTAGTCTTGGTCATATCAGTATCACTGCTCTAAACTTTACATATTTATAGTTCTCGACAGTAGCTTCTGTTAAACACAGATAGTATCGGCCTGCCCATTTGGGCAGTTACTCAGGCCCATTCAGAGTGATTTACAAGCAAAGTAACAGACACAGTCATTTGATAAGCCAAAAGGATTAAGTACAGTTTTAACTCACAGAAAAAAAAATGAAATTAAAAACTCACAGAGCTGAAAGAATTTCAGAGGATCTAAACCAGCAACACTTAATCGCAGGATAATTCCTTCTGTTTCAAACTTTATTCCTTCTTTATATATTAAATAAAATCTTTATTACAACACATATAAAAACCCATTTAAGGCTCTGTATGTTTTGTTTTTTTAGAAACTCTCTAAAATAGCACAGGTATGAATACCTGGGAAGACCTTAGGTTAAGAGGCATAGTCTTTCTAATGATGCAATATTCCTTTAATATAAGGGTAGGCAACTATTTTTTCTGTTGAAGGTTGAATTCCATTAGGAAATATTTAGCAGTTATATGTCAGCACTGGGTGATCCATCTGTCTTTCTGACATCCCATTTCTTTTTTTCTTTTTATCCTTTTGGGTCTCTGCCTCTCTTTATCATCTCCCCCTGTAACAAGTCAGAACTCATGCCAAAGGTGTGGCCTTGTTGTTTATAGATGTCTTTTGAAATTAGACCAAGGACTGAATAAATTTGGGCAAGAGCTGCACATAATTCTTAGGGCCTTTCCCATTTGGCACCTAATTGTGGTATGTACATGTCCCAGCAACCACTTTTACCTGCCTTGTCCTCATAATGCCTCCTTCCTCTTATCCTTAACCCAGCAGCGTGAAGTTGTCCTTAGCTGTTCCGGGTTTCTATTTTTATGCCCTCTTTTCAAAGGTTTCTATGGCCTCTCCAATTTAACCATGGCTTAAAATATGCAGAGCTTGGATGATGACTATCTATTAGAACAAAAAAAATATGTGACTCTGTTAATTAATAGGACACAGAAGTAAAATACAAATCACGCAGTGACAAGGAATAATTAACAAATAATTAAGTATGAGAACTGGCCCAATTATGGGCAGCATTTATTCTGCTTTCATTATGTTCTGCTGCATATTAGAAGAGTCAGTCCACAGGAAATCCTAAAAAAAAAATCTCTAGAAGAACATTCATTTTCTGGCTGCTCAGCTCATTTGATTTGCTTTCTTGGCTGTTCCACATTCACTGGAAGTTTCCAATTTCCAAAGAGGGTTTTGGTTTTTGGTTTTTGGCCAAGAAGCTTCTGTATTCCTCATGATTCAATGGAAAGATCTATGTGGCAGTTATCCTTCTATCCAATGAGTGTCCATGTTTGTGACACCCTATTGTGAATACCTACAGTGAAAACACATCACCATAAATCCACCAATTACTGCAACTATTGGAAATCATATAATAGGATGATGCATAAACTCCAGAGCACTAGGTAGTAAATTAGTCCAACTAATTACACAATGGTTTCCTAATAGGCTTTGAAAATGTAATATGTACTTGGAAATAGAAGAGAACAGTACATCAGTTGAGCCTAGGCAAGAAAATACAATTCCATTCAAGTCCTTAAATTTACAAATGTTCATTAAGAGGCATTTTTGTGGGATTTCCTGTGGATTGATTCTTCAAGTACATAGCAGAATATAATGAAGCAATTAGAAATAATAAGAGACAAATGGCATACTTCTGAAAGTCACTTAATGTAACCAAATCCATTTGTGTCACCACGTTGCACAATTGCCCCATCCAAGTGTTCAGAATTATATTGCTTCAGCTATTTTATTTTAAACTGGTTCATTTGTTTATTTGCCTTTTTCTTATAATGTGTGGCCCATCTTCTTGTTGTAAGCCACCTAGAAAAATTCTTCCACACCCTGATCTTCCCTAAGTTAATGATTATTGTTTTTGAGATTACAATGTATACATGGATGTGTGGCATCCAAGGTCAAATCCCTTCTCAAAGCTACATTTTTTATTAGAGTTCCATAGCTGAAATGAGCAATATAAACAGAGTTTAAAGTAGTAACAAAAGAAACTGTAAAGGATCAAGCTCTACTTGTTAGCAATACAGAGATGGAGGCTTGCCTGAAACTTTCAAATAGAGGCAGAGATAAAAGTTTTGGGCTTCAATAAAACCTGATCTGGAACAGTTCCCCAGATTCTCATAGGTTAACTAATGGAGATTTTAAAAATAGAAATAAATAACAAGAGGATGTTACCAGGTTTAAGGCAGAGATGGGTTTCTACTGGTTCTGTCCACTGCTTTAGAACCAGTAGCTCTGAAGAGCAGCAGACATAGAACCGGTTATGTCTGCTGATGTTTTTATCCACCCGCCCACCCGGGCTCTTACCTGACCTTTATTTCCTGATTTTTTCAACTTCAGGTGCCATGTGAGGCACAGCTACAATTAAAAAAGCAGAAAAAAATGGCTTTTTGAAAGCTGCTTCTCTGCACGCAGCATGCTGCATCAAGATGAGATTTTGCTAGAAACCACCTTTCCTCAATCAAATCAGCCAAAAAGGTTATCTGGAAAGAAAAGTAGGAGACTGAAAAAAATGCATAAAATTTCATTTGCCTTAGATTAGATTGGGGAAAAAAATTAATGTCAAAGATGAAAAGTATGTGTAATCTACATGAAAACACTCATATGCTATTTATATTATTTAAAAAGCATGATGGTAGTTCTTACTTACTGACAGCCTTGTTTACTAACCATTCAAACTATGATGGTGTGAATAAGATAGCGCAGAAGTAAAATCTCAAGTCACGGTCACATGATGTCTCACTTAACAACCTCAATTGTTAAATGATTCACTTAACAATTGAATGGGGAATGATGTTGTAAGTTCGTCATGGTCATGTGACTCTCTGCTTACTGACAATCAGAGTTTCTGAGCCTAAATGAGTTCACTAAGCAAGGGCTACCTGTATATGTATGTATATATGTGTGTGTTAAGATACACACATATGTTAAGAGGGCAACAAAATATAAGATTATTTTTAAGTTTCTTGAAATTTACGTTTCTTAAAGTTTCCTTGATACTGACTACAGAGTTATTGGATGCATTAAAGCTTTCTCATTTAAATGAATGACAAAAAGAAAATATACTCTTTCCATCCTGTTGAATTGGTTCTATTCATAATTACAGTACTATTAATGTGAGCTCTCAATGGGACAGTATCACCCTCAAAGTAATCAAATGTTTCTGTCCTCACGATCCCATCCTTTCCATCCTTCTAAGAGAAGAAGTTCGTTGGCAAATGGATCTTAACAAAAAGGTGAAGATTGCTCCTTTCATTACACATATGGAGTCTATCTCATTCAAAGAGAATCTGACTGCTGTATTTCCCCTTTTTGGCCAAACTCATTTCACATGTCCAGATCCCAGTTTTATTCCAGCTGTGAATAAAGAACAAAGAAAAAGGAGGTGGTTTTCACTGGGTTCTCTAGAGATGCTTCATGATAGCAAGGAAAAATCTGCCTTCTGAAGATTTATAACAAACGTGCACCAACCTTGGCCACAAGATCATATATGGCTCCCAAAAGGCTTAGGTGTGATCCCAGAGACTTTGTCCTGCCTTCTCTGACTGGTATTAGTTAATTAGCAATTGAAAGTTCATAAATCTAGCAAGCAAAGGCAGAATCATAAATACAGTCCAATTTTAAAGGAAATAGCATTTCTAACAATATTCACAGACTTCACCGCAAGGTGGTGTTTTGGAAGTCATCTTCCAAAGCTTCATAGAAAGAACTTGATACATCCAGAACTATCTGCAGTGGAATGGACACAGTAAACAGCACATAGCATTTCAAATAGACCACAATGGAGATGCATTTTTTTTTAAAAAAAAGATGTATTTAATGGAGTCTTGAAAACAGGAAGCTCAAACTGCCCAGTGCTAACTGGTTCTGATTTCCAGCACAAAACTGCTCCTGAGAAGATCCTCTGTATGAGATGCTTTTCTCTGCAACTTTACCTTCCCATTTATATAGCCATCCATATATCCATCCAACCAACATCTATCTATCCATCCATCCATCCCAACACCCATCCATCCTTTGGTAATGGTAGCATTTCCATGGCTTTTGTAGATGAACCTTTACTTCTTGGTCAGGAGTAGTGAATCCTAAAATCAATCAGCCTTCTTTTATCAGGGCCCAGATCTTCTGTTCATGGTCTTGATTGCCTTTTCTCGATCTTCAGTTTGCCAGAGTAGAACCTCTTCTTTGGTTATCTGCACTGGTTATCTACAGTATAGATTTCTGGATACACTTAGAAGTGTTAGTTATTACCCACAAAGTCTTTTTTATTCCTTTTATGTTTGGGGCTGTTTTCTCCAAGTTGAGTCTGTCTGTCCCACATATTTGAATTGGAAAGGCGTGCTGAAGATTTTTTCTTCCCACATGAAACTAATGGCATGTGGAACAGAGTACGATCCTTTCCCAGGACTGCGTTGAGCTTATGGAAAAGTTTGTGTCCCCAAGTAAGGAATGTTTTCCTTCTTTTGACTCATAGTGCAAATGTAGAGGCTACTGGTCTAGTTTGAAAAAGGAAAAAATTGGGTACACTTACTCTATTCTTATGGGTAATTTTTATGATTTTTCCCGTTTCTGCCTTGGGAATCACCCAAAGTCATGATTGTGGTAGCATAAAATGATGTAAAATAAATACAAATGTTATTTAATTGTAATTGCCAGTAAATGGAATCAAAACCAATTTCATTTGCTCAGTCAAAAGCTGCATCCCATTGCTTTTTAGAGTATAGCCCCCATATGTGTCAATCTCAGGCCAAGTGTGGCACCCAGCCCAGAAAATTTGTACAGCCCAAGTTTATGGGAATTGCAGGACTGTTGCTGATTTATTTCTTAATACCACCATTAAATATTATACATGGAGAACAGTGGCTCCAGAAAACTCCAAAAATAGATCAAATAAAAAGGGCATTCTAATATTAAGGAAAACTTTTTGATATTTTGAACTCTTTGGCAGTAGAACAGACAACGATGGAAAATTTTTGACTAATCGCTAGCAATGTGCACACAGGGGCTGGATGAACATCTATATTGGATATTTCAGCAGCCTTTTGCTGCTTTGGCAAAAGTTGGTCTAAATCGGTGTTACTCAGCTTTGGCAACTTGATGAGTGGACTTCACCTCCCAGAATTCTGGGAGATTCTTAAAGTTGCCAAAGTTGAGGAACATTGGTCTAGATAATGGGAGGATATGCTGTATTTGGGAAATGACTGCACTTTTACATCCTCTCCTTACTTTTTTCACAGAGCTGCAAGGAACATGGCCAATGACAGTGACATCATTGGAGTGGGATGAATGGTTTGGCTGACTTTTCTGTGGGCTATTTTTCTGCAGATTTTTGGGATTGGAGCTGGGTAATAATCCAAAATGATGATAAAATAACTGCATTAAACATCCTGGACTTCACTAAAATTTCTGACCCTATACACAAATGGTGAAATTCAAGCCATCCCTTTGCTGAATGCTTTTCCAGGAAAAAAATAGATTTTTCTAATAATTCAGAGGAACCTGGAAAGGGAGGGGGAAGAGAAAAAGAATATACATTTGGGTTTTTTTGTTTTTGTTTTTTGTTTTCCTGAGAAATTTCAGTCTTATTGTTAACCTTTGGGTGTTCACCATAATCAAAATGCAAATATCTTTGGCTTTCCTGAACTGTTCTCACAGCAATCTAGAAGAACCAGAAACAAGACATCTCTATACATCCATATTGAGTAATGAATATATCAAACATATCATAAGGTTATACTTATATTCTCTTAACAAAACCAGTACATTTAAATTTAATTTTTCCTCATATTTCCTTATGAGAAATATTCGTTACAGAACTATAAAGAATCATCAAAATTATGAGAAGATGGACCTTAATGTGGTAAAACTTCCTGAGCTTTATGAAAGAAAGCAAAATATGCAAATATTTACGTATTTATTATATAGTAGCAGTTGTATGTCTTTAAGAAATTCTTTTATTTCTCAAAGACCAGAGAAGGTAAGACAATTTACTTATTAAAGGATGTTACTCCACTTATGGACCAAGATATATAATTTTTTATTCAGAATTATAATAAAATCTAATACAAATTAAAGAAAGAAAAGAGAATAGAAAAAGTAAAAACTGCAAGGAAAAAGAAGGAAAAAGAAAGAGATTAGGAATATAAAAAGAAGTGGCTTCTAACCATCACAAACATCAGTCTCTCTAAAATTTCAAATATGTACCTGCATTTATCTATAAACATCCTGTACCTACATTTATCTATAAACATATGCATAACATATTATATTTTCAGTCCTGTCAGCAGAAAGTCCATAAAGAGTAGTAAAAGCATGTCTTAAATTTGATCAAACAAACCAACTTTATATTCTTTATTTTACTTCTAACATCTTAATCTTTGGTTCATTCAAATATTATCATAAGATTTGATTGTTTTTTTCATTTCATTTCTTTTTTATTCCATTGCAGAGTTCTTCAAGGCTTTAACAACCCTCTTTCATAAATCCTACCTAGAGGCCAGGAAAGCATGCACTTTTTCTACATTTCCTGGCTGAAGTAGTGGTTGGAACAATAAGCAAAGTTCCCAAGACCAGACAAGAAACTTCCCTTGAGTATCTTTTCCTTCATCTCTTTTAGCAGTCTGCTATGCAACTAAGCCCTAAGCCTGCAAAATCACTGGATTACACCAGTAGGAGAATGAGAATTGTCTGCCAAGCAAATTAAAATTCACTCCACACCCCACAAGCTCAAGTTAAACTCATCAGTTTCATCCAAATCCCAAACCCATTTCAAACCCTCTCTTTCCCTATGTATTGCAGAAGGACCCAAATGCTTCAGATTTGGCTGGGTTCTCTTGGCTGAATTTATATTACAAAAAGCCAATAACACACTCTCTCTCCTCCCCCCACCCCATATGTATATGTGTGTGTATAGTATGTGTGTGTGTTTGTAATATTCAGTTATACTGATGGAAGCTAGCCAATGTATAAACATTATTTTATTTTCTTGCCTTAGCCTTATGCTCTGTGACAGCTTTTGTAATGTGTACTTCTAAGCAGAGAAAGAACAAATGAAAAGATGGAAAAGAGAGAAGTCATGACATAAAATAGAAGAAATGAAAAGGAGAAAAAGCTTTAATGGGTTCTGTAAAAAGAGGGGATAAACAAAAATATGTATTAAAGAACCTCAAAGAATGAAAGCTACTGTGTAGCATTTATTAAAGAGACCATTGAGTTGAATAATCTTAAAAGGACAGGAAGTGAAATTTAGTTTGAGAAGGAAGAGAGGGGGAAACTCAATTCAGAGTTGAAATAACAAGGATTCCATTGTAAATCTCATTAGAGGGGCTTAAATGTATATTTTGGAATTTGGGTGTGTATGCTAAGAATCTTTGTCAGCTAATTAAAATGATGGTTTCTGCAAAGTTAACAAGACCCATCTGGATCTTAGCTGCAGTCAAGAGTGTTAAATTAGTGTGGAAGATGCAGAAGTCTACTGCAGATTTCTTTCCCATAATTTCAAGAATATATTTGTCACTATGTCGAAAAGAGACACTATTTTTTTTCCTGGCATGAAAAGCTGCCAAGTCAGTGCCTATTTTTTTTTTTTTAAAAAAAAATCCAGTAAGGATTGAGTTCTCACCTGCAAAGCATTAGTCAATAATAGTTTTTAAAGTCAAAATGCTGTAGGAATTATTTTAAGATTTCTAGAGTTTAGGCTGTAAAGATGACCAGCAATAATGAGTTAAAAATTGTTCGCATGTAGTGGCTATTTCAATTTTTTAAATTCAAGACTGCTAGTTGTATATTAATTGGTGCTAATTCCCATGAAAGGCCCAGTTCTGGAGGCAGGATGAAGCTGGTTTAAGATGATCTTGGAAAAAATTAATCAAACATTTGAATGGGAGACTGTTTTTAAATCTTAATTTTGTAGACTAGATTGGACAACAGAATAAGCATCTTGGAACAAGGCAATGATAAATTACTTCTGTAAAGATGAGTACTTGCTCATACAGTTGGCAGGAGTGGAGCTTTACCTTGATCTCAACCAGCTTCTGAATCCTTGCCTCTAATAGGGACCATGCTGGACATGTAACACGGTGCAGAAAAGTGGGACTGTATTACTAGTTATTGGCATAACAACCATAGTCTTGATTTAATTGGAAAGCATGGCACTGTGACCTGGCAGAATGGGATGTGATGAAAAAAAGATAGTAAGTCATACTATGGGAGGACATATACAGTAAGAAAAAGGAAACCCTTGAAACTGAGTTTGATTCAAGCACAACATACTTAAGTCATTATTAACTCTAATACAGGTCATCCTTGTTTCACAACCACAAATGGGATTGGCACAGAGGTGGTATTCAGCAGGTTCTGACCAGTTCTGAAGAACCGGTAGCAGAAATTTTGAGTAGTTCAGAGAACTGGCAAACACAACCTCTGACTAGAGATTTTACAGTATTATTCCCTTACCACACCCACCAAGCCATGCCCACAGAACCGATAGTAAAAAAATTTGAATCCTACCACTGGACTGGCAACTCTGTTTTTAAATGAATAACAGAAAATTAGCACAGTTGAGAAAGTCCAGAAATATTTCACAAGGAGAGTTCTCCACTCCTCTACTCTTTGCAGAATGCCTTATGCCACCAGACTCGAAATTCTAGACCTAGAAAACCTAGAACTACGCCGCCTTAGGTCCGATCTAAGTATAGTATATAAAATCATACATTGCAATGACGTACCTGTCAATGAATACTTCAGCTTCAACCATAACAACACAAGAGCAAACAATAGATACAAACTCAAGGTTAACCACACCAAACCTGATTGCAGGAAATACAACTTCAGCAACAGAGTGGTCAATGTCTGGAATACTCTACCTGACTCTGTGGTTTCTTCCCCAAACCCCAGAAACTTTAACCTTAGACTGTCTACTATTGACCTCACCCCTTTCCTAAGAGGTCTGTAGGGGGCGTGCATAAGCGCACCAACATGCCTACCGTCCCTGTCCTATTGTTTCTTTTTTATTTTTCTTATATGTATCGATTTCATGTATTCATAACTATGTATATACTTATACCTATTCTCTTGTAAGCGATTGACAAATAAAATAAATAAAATAAAAATAAAAACAGAGTTGGAAGGAGCCTTGGACATCTAATCTAATCCAACCCCTGCTCATGCAGAAAATTCTATACCATTTCTATCAAATGTTGTCCAATCTTTTCTTAAAATCATCAGCATTTTGAGCACCCACAACTTCTGGAGGCAAGCTGTTCCACTGATTAATTGTTCTATCTGTCAGGAAATTTCTCCTTAGTTCTAGGTTGCTTCTCATCTTGATTAGATTCCATCCATTGCTTGTTGTCCTGCCTTCAGGTGTTTTGGACAATAGGGTGAGTCCCTCTTATTTGTGGCAGCCCCTTAGACATTGAAACACCACTATCATGTTAACCCTACATTTCATTGAAGTAGACATACCCAATTCTTGCAACTGTTCTTTGTATGCATAAGCCTCCAGTCTTTTAGCCATCTTTGTTGCTCTTCTCTGCTCTCTTTCTAGAGTAGGGGTGTCAAACTGGCAGCCCACAGGCCAGATGAATCATGCATAGGCCATGCCCATTCCAGCTTTGTGAATGGGGAAAAAAGTCACAAAATGTCATGTGATGGCAATGTGATGCTGCCAATTTGACACCTGTGTTCTAGAGTATCAACATCCTTTTTATATGGCAATCAAAACTGGATGTAATATTCCGAATGTGGTTTTATCAAGGCATTTTAAAATGGTATTAACACTACATATGATCTTGATTGTATCCTCTATTAATTCAGCCTAGGACTGCAATGGCTTTTTTTGGCAACTGTGGCACACAACTGGCTCATATTTAAGTGATTGTTCCTGGGACTCCAAGATGCTTTTCGCAGTTACTGCTTTGAGCCAGGTATCACCTATTCTATACCAGTGATTTGGTTTTTCTTCCTAAATGTAGAACCTTAGTTTTCTCACTATTGAATTTTTTTTTTTTTTTTAGGTAAGTCCCAGTGTTCAAGTCTGTCAAAATCCTTCTGTGTCTTGAATCTATCTGCTGGAGTGTTGGTATTCCTGCAACAAATTTGATGAATTCCCCTTCTGTCTCCTCATCATTGATGAAGATATTGAAGAGTATTTGGCCTAAGGCAGAGCCTTGGGTACCCTATTTCATACTTCCCTCCATGTAGATGCATTCCCATTAAGGACCAAATGTTGACTGCAGTTGGTCCGCCAGTTATGAATTCTTCTAGTGGTGATGCTGTGTAACCTATCTTATTTTTTTATCTTATCAAGTAGTAGGTTGTGATCTATTTTATCAAATGCCTTATTGAAGTCTAAGCAAATTATATCCACTGTATATCGCTGGTCCACTAATTTTGTCACTTTATCAAAGAACGCAATAAAATTTGTCTGACATGATTTGTTTTTGACAAATCCATGTGGCTTCTACTTATGACTTTGTTTGCCTCTAGGTATTTGCAGATTTGTTGCTTAATTATCTGTTCCAGAATTTTTCCTGGTATTGATGCGAGGATGATAGATCTGTAGTTTTCAAAATTTCCCAAGCTTCTTGAGTTGTTTTCCACTTGAGGATTCTCATCCATGAAATCATTCTCAAGCTCTCTTTGAGTTATTGAAACCAGCTCTTTTGAAATCTAAGACTATAGTTTGACTTTGTTGTATTGCTTGTGCCTGCATAACATTGAATTCCACTATTACATGGTTACTCCCTCCCGAGGTTCCTATAATTTCAATACCTTCTATCATTTCATCTCTGTTAGTGAGAATTAAGTCCAGTATGGCTGACTTCTAGTTCCCTTCCCTACTTATTGGAAACAAAGTTGTCTGCTAGATTTGTCAGGAATCTATTCGATCTTCCACTAGGTGTTTGTTTCCCAGTTGATGTCATGGTAGCTAAAATCCCCCATGACTATTGTGGTATGCTTTCTACATATATCACTGTTTTTGAATTGATACATAGTCTATTCTAATATACACTGTAATATATAAAGGGTTATCTGCATTCTAATATAGGCAGGGCTATCAGATCTGGGCTGCAAAACTTGACAATCACATAAAAGCAGCATTTTAAAGCTGAACTAAACAAAATATTGCTTAAAGTTAGTTATCTTAGAAAATTACAAATTTAAAAATATCCAGGATGATAGGAATGCCTGTTTGATGGAGAAACTTGAGTTAAATATCAATAATATTCTAGAATTGCCCTTTCTGTATGTTATGAGATATTGATAAAATGGACCGTGTGTATCTGTGCATGTGCATTAAATAAATAATAAATAAATATTCTGCTTTTCAAAGTGGCCAATACTTTCATAAGTTCCAGAAGAAAAGCAAGAAAATGCAAAAAGTCTATTTTAGTGTGTGGTATCTAAACAGCCCAAACTTCTGTACCCTTTTTTGGACCTCTTAGAAGCATCTGGTTCCTTCCATACCAAAGGAATAATATTTATTTTATTTTATCTATTTATTTATTTAACTACCCCCTTTCCCACTTTTTGGCCCCACCTACTTTTCCAGACCACAAGGATATTTTGAGTGCAGTCTTTGGCAATTAATCCAGGCCTGAATGGGGCATTCACTCTGCAAAATGTTAACCACTCCCAGTTTAAAGAGGAAGTTAAGTGATTATGGTGGGAAGTTTGAGATTTTTGGTTTTTACTCAATAAGAGTGACACATTCACATATGTGTGAGAGCTAAATCTGAATGATAGATGGCAACAAAAAGTTGCTCAACATTCTGTCATCTAGTGCATCATTTGGATGTTTGCAGACCAGATATAAGTCAACTTATCACCTACCTAATGCCTATTATGACTACCAGCAATTAAAATTCTTATTAGTACTTGATTATTGCAAATAACTAAGTAGCAGAAACTGAAGGCCTGCAAATCACTGCTCCATCATTGATCCATGATCCTTCTTCTCATAATATTAAAGTTAAAAAAATAATGATACTGTGGTTAGGAAGAGCAGGTACAAAATATAATGAATACAGAACTTACTTTTTAGTATTTAGTGACTACAATTAGTACAAGGAAACAAAAATGTGCATTCCTCCCCCCCACTTGTTCAATTTGATGAAAGATAATTTGCATTCAAAACGTATGAATCACTGTATGGGTATCATGAAAACAAAGATAGTTACCCTGGTTAGACATGTATAGAGTGATGCAATGAATTGTCTTTTCTTTCTTTCTTTCTTTCTTTCTTTCTTTCTTTCTTTCTTTCTTTCTTTCTTTCTTTCTTTCTTTCTTTCTTTCTTTCTTTCTTTCTTTCTTTCTTTCTTTCTTTCTTTTATTCATTTCTATATCTTACTGTTTGTCTACACTTTGCATAACTTTATTTTCCCTGAAAGGAAGCATATTATAGCTCTATGTACATGTTTGCATATATTTTAAAAAAGAAGTTAATTTTACAAAATTCTCATGGAATGAGCTTTGTGTTTTTGAACTTATTTAATCATGAAGTGGCCAAAGATTGATTGTAAACATCTTGTCTTTCACTGTAAATAATATGTCCTATGATCTGTATTCTTCCTAACTTCCCATGCTTCAATTAAATCCCAAGGGACAAAACTCCTGCTGAGTACCTCATCACTATAATCAAACTAGCATGTCTGCCTATCAGACAGTGTGATTTTGTATTCAGACATAATTTATTCATCTTTGATAATAGAAAGTACATGAAAAATCAGTGACACAGCCATAGACACATACACGTCCTATCAATATGCCAACGTCTTCAGGGAACAAGAGAAAGAAAACTGGATCAGCCAGATCAGCCATCTTCATGGCTGATTCAGTTTTTTTTCTCTTGCTCCTGGAGATTTTTATTTACAAGACATTCATTGATGACATTTTCACCATCTCGGCCCATGGAAATGGATCTTTTATCAATTTCCATCATGACTACAATAATTTCTACCCAGAACACACCAAAAATCTATCATCTAGAACAGGGAGTCACATTTGATTCCATTGAGGGCCACATCAGGATTGTTTTTGACCTTGGGGTGTGTGTGTGTGTGTGTGTGTGTGTGGAAGGGGCATGGCCAGTAGGGGCATGGCCAGCTTGATGTCACTCATGGGGTACCTGTGGTGGTCTGAACACTCGATCAGCAAAAAAGGGCTCTTGAGCTCTGTTTTCGACGTTGACAGCCTCCTGCAACCCTCTGCCAGCAAAAATGGAGCTCAGGAGGGCCACATGGGCCAGTCCTTCACTGTTTCCATGTCAGCCCCGCGGGCCATATCTAAGCACCCCATGGGCTGGATCTGGCCCACAGGCCTTGAGTTTTCACCTTGATTCTCACAAGCAACCATGATCAACATCACCCAGACCATGCAACAACCTCAGACAGGCCTGTAGATTAAAAAGCACCACAAAATACAATGCAAAATACTCCACTCAGTATCAAGGATGCAGCTGTAGAGGTGGTCAACATTAATAAGTATCTGGAGGTGCAGATAACTAACAATCTGAACTGTTCTCTCCACACATCATCCTTATTGAAGTGTGCAAACCAGCGCCTGCATTTTCTGAGTCAGGTGAGGAGAGCATATTTTTTTCTTTCTGTCCTGGCCACTTTTTACAGAACAAACGACTGAGGGTGTTTTAGCAAACTGCATCACTGTTTCGTTTGGTGGCAGCAATGCCTCAGATAGAAAATCTATTCAGAGAGTGGTAAGGAGAGCCAAGAAGATTATAGGAAGCTCGCTTCCTGTCATTCAGGATACTGCTTATAAGGGCTATGTGCTTAGAACTCAAAGCATTGTTAGAGACCCCGCACACCCACTTCATGGTTTGTTTCTGTTGCTCCACTCTGGAAGAAGGTTTCAAAGTATTTCATGCAGGACTACTGGATATTGTAACAGCTTTGTTCCCTGTGCCATCTGTCTGGTAAACTCTCAAGATTCATTTCTCTTGCCATGTACATGTATACATCCGAACTAGACTGTGTTGTTTCTCCGTGTCATATAATATACGTGGATGCATGCATAATTTTGTATTTATTTATTTATTTTGTCATGTTTATGTAGTGTATATTAGAGGTGGAGACCCTTTGAGAGCTATATACAACAAAAATTAATTTTAATGTATGCCAATTATTATACATTCAAAATGACAATAGTTAGAAATTCTAAGTCTAAGCCTTCTAAATATTAACTAAAACCCCTGGCAATGAACTCAAAGTGGAAAATGAAAATGCTTGTGACTTTTGGAAATAATTAATTGTAATTAATTAACTAGCAATGAATATTGGAGCCTTAGAATTTTGGATGGGAGAAAACTCCTACAAATACCATGGACATTCAAGAAAACCAACACACGGAGCACAAACAAATCAGCCTGGAATTCTCATTTTAGGAACAAATGGATAACTCAAATTATCCTATTTTGGCATATTATGTGAAAATCGAGCTGTCTATACAGAAGCCTTTAATGCTGAGAAAAGTGGAAAAGAAGAGAAGAGGATGACATGCAACAAAGCGAATAGAGTCAATGACAGGGACAATACACCCCTATATAGAATCCATGATTTCCTGTTGTGTACAATAGTAGTCTAAAATGAAATGTAAAAAACCAAATCTGTTCCTCAGTGAAATTCTACAAAATTCAGGCATACATAGAATAATTGAGAATATCTTATTTATTTATTCCAGTTTGTAGACTGTGCCAAGTAATTGTTGGTAAAAAAAAAAAAAGTCCATAATGTAGGAAGCCTCTTGGAAGTTTCCTTTCCACTGTTTTCACTTCTCTGGAACTTTAGTGGATATGTGATAGATTCTTCTTTTCTAGCTCATAGTTCCAAAAGTTTCCCATGTCTCCTACTGACAGGCCAACCAATCTAAGACCAATCACCCAACACGCTGCATGCCTGCTCTAATTCTATTTGACTCGATCATCTATTGAGCAAGAATGTTAATGACACCCCCCCCTCTTCCAAAGATAGAAATCTCTGGGGAAAGTAGGTAGGGGAAGAGCTGTAAAAAAATAATCCCAAACATAATTATTTTTATTTTCATATTCCTCCTGCTGGCTCTGTCCAAAAAACTCACATTAAGGGTCAGTGCCTGGTGGGGACAACACCCGGAAGTCACCGGGGTCCTTTCGTTCAGGGTGGCCAACTGACATGCCTACTTATTGAGGGCTGTAGGAAACCTGTAACATAATAGGCAGAGATACAACAAGGAAGGAGCTAAGTGCTTATACAGGCAAATTAAACTTGACAAATGCTAAGCAATTCTTCCATTATTGAGAATTTTTCCACCCTCTCTGGCATTTTAAATTTAATGCATGATGAAAGATCTAGCAACAATAAGCAATGGCTTTATTGGCTATTTCAATGAATCCCACTTCCCAGTATTCCAATATTACATGTATTCAATGGCAGCATGAAGGTAGATGAAGAACTAGGAACATTCTTGTTTAAAGCTCTTTGAGAAAATTATCTGGAGTGCCCCCTCCCCATCTCAAAACGTTGATTTGTTTGGCATCAATACCAAAGAGTAATAGATGCTCACTTGGATGGAAGCAACCTTTCTGAAGGCCAAGCCAACCAATTTGTGGCTGAAGCTGGATTTTATATCTGGAAAGAGCCAGCAACCTCTTCCTTTAGTTCTTCCCATTGCTATTTTCAGGACAAATGAATGGCTTGTTCTGTTTGGCTGTATTAACAGCTGTGTCAAACTACACTGCTAAAGATGATTTGTAAGAATATATTCCTTATAGACACGACATTAACAATCAGCGATGAGTAAAAACCTACCTATGATCAAATTTAAAAAAGATTGTTTGAATCTGAATGACAACTATAAAAATTTTAGAAGTGAACATGATGAAGGAAGCTGATCAGGATAATTTTTACCTATGTCATGGCCATTTTTCATGATGTATTGGCTCTCCTAGGCTCCATGAAAAATTGGCACTAAAAACTATATTTTCAAGAAATCCAGATATTCTGAACTAAGTATGAAATGCAAATTATTAAACCCTTTAAGTAGTGTGAAATATAAGAAATGTAGTATTATCTATTGTGAGAGATATTTAGAAATATATTTCTAATGCTAATGCTTACCTCTATCCTTTCCAATCGGGCTTCAGGCCCGGGTACAGCACCGAAACAACATTGGTCGCGTTGGTTGATGATCTCTGGAGGGCCCGTGACAGAGGTTATTCCTTTGTCCGGGTCCTATTAGATCTCTCAGCGGCTTTTGATACAATCGACCATAGTATCCTATTGCAGCGGTTGGAGGGGTTGGGAATTGGAGGAACCGTTCTGTGGTGGTTCTCCTCTTTCCTCTCTAACCACTCGCAATTTGTGTTGATGGGGGGTGAGAGGTCCACCCCTAGGCCCCTCGTTTGTGGGGTGCCTCAGGGGTCGGTTCTCTCCCCTCTTTTGTAAACATCTCTCCTGAAGATATCATTGAAATAACCAGAGATGGCCCTGAGTTAAAATACAATGATGGCTCTGTGGCCCCAAGATTTTGTAGAGTTGTATGCAAAAATGAGTCCAGCAAACGCATATTCATTCATACAATAAATACTATTGCAAAAATCAATCCCAACCACAAAAAACTTCACTCAAGACCAGACATCCATACTGCAAAGAATCCGCTCCCGTGAACTCCGCGCTGAACTCAAAAACTGTCTAGACAATGGAGAAAAGAACCTATACATTGACTACAGAGCTGATTGCATCAAAAGAAAGCCACACAACTCACAACACCGCATCCAACCCCACCCCATCCAATCCATCATCACTCAAAACTAGGCATGCATGCCCCAAACTACCTCTATTCCAACTACAACTGGTCTTAAATGCAAGCTACTCAATGCAAGAAGCCTTGTAAATAAAATACCCGAATTTCTCCTCTTATGAAGTACGGCTAAATTCGACATCATATTTGTCTGTGAAACATGGCTCAACGCATCTCTCCCTGACTCCATTACCACAGTAAGAGACTATCATGTTTACAGATCAGATCGTGAAATCCGTAGAGGAGATGGTGTTGCTATCTTCTATAAAAAGTCCCTACATCTAAAAAGCATCCAGGTTATCCAGGAGCTTGCTATTCCTGAGACCATTGTCTGTGAATTGTCCTTAAATATCACATTTCGGTTCTTACTATGTTACAGAGCCCCTGATTATGACATCGAACATGCAAACAAGCTAAATACACTACTAACATGGGCAGCATCCTGCCCACATGCTTTCATCTTTCTTGGTGACTTCAATCTACCTCATATTAACTGGACCCTTAACGAATGTACAACTAAACCCACACATGCAATCTTCTACAATGCATTAACAAATCTGGGACTAGAACAATTAGTAACCAACAACACTAGACTTAACAACTGCCTCAATCTCATCTTCTGAAATAGTTTGAATTCAATTTATGGAATACAAATTAAAGAACCCTTTTCCAACAGTGACCACAACATGATTGACTTTTGTCTCAACATACGTCCACACAAAAATAATCAAAATGACGGAATCCCCAATTATAACTTCAAAAAAGGCAACTATGGTCTTATAAACAATGATCTCTCATCTCTTGTTTGGCAATTTCTATTCTCTGGATGCAATACTATAGAAGATCATTACAACATATTTTTACTTGAAGTCAAAACAGTCATCAAACTACATATACCATTAACAACTCCCCAAACCAGAAAAAACAAATTACCCAAAACAATAAGGAAGCTTCAATCCAAGAAGAAATCACTTTGGCGGAAAAACATGTTGCCAACTTCAAAAGCCGATACAAAAATTTATGCCACCAGATAAAAACTGAATGCACCAATTATCACATTAAACAAGAAGAAAGCCTTCTACGGACCAATTCCACCCGTGCTTTCTACAGTTTTATAAACAACAAACTAAAAGACTCAAGGTCCATCCCACCCCTGAAAGGACCTAATGGTAAAGACTGCAACGACGACACTATTAAAGCCAACCTCTTTAACACATTCTTTGGCTCAGTATTTGTAAACAGCAATGGATCATGCCCAGTATTTCCTAGTCGAACCACAGACAACTACAATGATCTAATACATATCGATTTTACAGAAGACAATGTTGAAAAAGCACTACGCAATCTAAAACCATCTCTATCTATTGCACCAGATGGAATATGTGCCTACTTCTTAAAAAAGCTATCCACTGCCATAGCAGAACCTCTAAGCATAATCATTGAAAAATCTTTCAGGACCAGCTCCTTGCCAAAACTATGGTCATAAGCTACGGTCATCCCCATCTTCAAAAAGGAGAACCCAGCTTAATTGAAAATTATAGACCAATCTCTTTATGCTGCATCACCTGTAAAATCATGGAATCAATTATCAACCAATCCATCATCCTCCACTTAGAAACAAACAACCTACTCTCTAATAAACAATTTGGTTTTAGGGAAAAACTATCATGTAATCTGCAATTCTTACATTGCAAAAACATATGGACTACACAACTCGATCAGGGCAAAGCAATAGACGCAATCTACATAGACTTCTGTAAAGCCTTTGGTTCAGCGGTACACGACAAACTACTCCTAAAACTAAAACCTTATGGTATCTCTGGACACCTGCATAACTGGATAGAAGCATTCCTGTCAAACAGACAACAAATGGTCAAAATTGGGAGAGTCCTATCTAATTCTATACCTGTCAACAGTGATGTCCCCCGAGGCAGTGTTCTAGGACCAACTCTTTTCATACTCTACATAAATGACCTCTCTGATCATATCAAGAGCAACTGCGTTCTCTTCGCTGATGATGTAAAGCTATTCAACTCCACAGAAAATACTGCTACCCTTCTAAAAGACCTTGACTATGTATCAGAATGGTCAAACAAATGGCAACTTCCGATCTCAACAAATAAATGCTCTGTCCTACATATTGGCAAAAAAAATCAGAAAATAAAATACAGCTGAATAGTCAAGACGTTGTTGATGACCCAAACTCTGTAAAGGATCTTGCAATACTCATCTCAAATGACCTAAGTGCTAGAGCCCACTGTAACTACATAGTCAAAAAGGCGCTAAGAGTTGTTAACCTAATCTTACATAGCTTTTTCTCTGGTAATATTACATTAATAACCAGAGCATACAAAATATTTGCTAGACCAATACTCGAATACAGCTCATCAGTCTGGAACCCACATTACGTATCTGATATTAATACAGTTGAGAAAGTCCAGAAATATTTTACAAGAAAAGTTCTTCATTCCTCTACTCTTTACAAAATACCTTATGCCACCAGACTCGAAATTCTAGACCTAGAAAACCAAGAACTACGCCACCTTCAGTCCGATCTAAGTATAGTATATAAAATCATACATTGCAATGACTTACCTGTCAATGACTACTTCAGCTTCAACCATAACAACACAAGAGCAAACAATAGATACAAACTCAAGGTTAATTGCACCAAACCTGATTGCAGGAAATACGACTTCAGCAACAGAGTGGTCAATGTCTGGAATACTCTACCTGACTCTGTGGTTTCTTCCCCAAACCCCAAAAACTTTAACCTTAGACTGTCTACTATTGACCTCACCCCTTTCCTAAGAGGTCTGTAGGGGTCGTGCATAAGCACACCAACATGCCTACTGTCCCTGTCCTATTGTTTCTTTTATATTTTATTTTTCTTATATGTATCCATGTATTCATAACTATGTTTTACTTATACCTATTATCTTGTAAGCAATTGACAAATAAAATAAATAAATAAAAATAAAAAAACATTTATGTGAAGCCCCTGGGGAGATCATCCGTGGTTTTGGGGTGAAGTGTCATCTTTATTCTGATGACACTCAGCTTTACATCTCCACCCCAAACCATCCCAATGATGCTGTGGAGGCCGTGTGGATTTGGATGGGCGGGAACAGGCTTCAGCTCAATCCTTCCAAGACTGAGTGGCTGTGGTTTCTGGCGGCCCGATATAGTCAGATGACTCTGTCGCTGGCTATTGGGGGAGAGATCTTAACCCCCACAGAGAGGGGTCACAATCTAGGTATCCTCCTGGACACCTCAGTGTGTGAGAGAATTCAGGGCTGTTTGGAAACTGAAGCAGTATTTGCTGTGTGAGCAAGAAAGAGGCATGGCTTAGCTCAACTATTCTGTACTAAAGCTGTTTGATACTCTAAAACTAAAACTGAAACTCCTCTGCTTGTGTTTTGCCTTTGGGACAGATTTCTTTTCAGGTGGGGAGGGTGTGTGTAAGTTCTTAGCATCAGAGCATTTTAATAATAATATATGAAATACTAATTACCGGCGAGTATAATGCCAGTCCGTCGTTAACAGCCCCCTGATTTCTCTCATTCAGGAGCGGGTGCGGACCTGGAGGGGTTACCGAAACTGTAGGCGGTGCTGGTAGCCACCAGGTTCCAAGCTTCCTCGAGAATTCAGGAAGGGTGTGGGGTGGCGGCGATTATAGAGAGCCTTGTCTAGGAGCATGTTCTCAGACGGCTGGTTGTGAGTCTCTCTTTGTGAAGTGGGGTCGGGGGGTTCAGATGGGCCTGTTGATAACGTACCTGGCTCCCTGCCACGTGTCATCGGCCCTGCCCGGGCTCCTCGAGGTGATAGCCGGGCTGGCGGTCGAAACCCCCAGGCTTTTAGTCATGGGTGATTTCAACCTGCCTTCGCTCGGGGAAACCTCTGGGGTGGCCCGGGAGTTCCTAGCTTCCATGACGGCCATGGATCTGACCCAATTAGTTTCTGACCCCACTCACACGGGGGGACACACACTGGACCTGATTTTCGCCTCTGGTCAGTGGTTGAATGATCGTGTTGGAGATCTAGTCATAAAACCCTTGTCATGGTCCGATCATTCTCTTCTTAGATTGGACTTCGGTGCCGCCACCCCCCATCGCAGGGAGGCGGAGCCGAGGAGATGGTTCCGCCCCAGGCGCCTGATGGATCCGGAACGGTTCCAGATGGAGCTTGGGCCATTTCCTGAAACTCTGGCTCATAACTCGGCCACAGACTTGGTGGCCACCTGGGATAGGTTGGCCGCGGAGGCTCTGGACCGAGTTGTGCCTTTGCGACCTCTGACTCGGCATAGATCCCACCTGGCTCCGTGGTTTACGGGGGAGCTGAGGGGGATGAAATGCCGGAAAAGACGTCTGGAGGGTATCTGGAGGGCCAGTCGTGCTGAGTCTGATCGGACACAGGTGAGGTCCTATATTAGGACCTACCTAGTGGCGATAAGGGCGGCGAGGCGTTCTCACTTCTCCGCCCTTATTGCGTCTGCAGAAAATCGGCCTGCTGCCCTGTTTAGAGTGACCCGCTCCCTGCTTGAGCCGAGAGCGCGGGAGGACCTCTTGCAGGGTAAAGCAGAAGAGTTTTCCCGATTTCTGCATGATAAAATCGCCCAGATTCGGGATGGGCTGGACTCCAGTTGGGTGGTCCCGGGGGAGGTGTCCGGGGCAGGTCTTGAGACGGTTATCTGGGAAGAGTTCGATCCTGTGACCGCCGAGGGTGTGGACAGACTTCTGGGGAGGCTGAATGCCACCACATGTTTATTGGACCCGTGCCCTTCCTGGTTGGTTTCTACCTCCAGAGAGGTGACACGAGGCTGGCTCCAGGGGATTGTCAACGCTTCGTTGACGGAGGGGGCGCTTCCGACCGCCCTGAAAATGGCGGTGGTGCGGCCCCTCCTCAAGAAGCCTTCCCTGGACCCGGCTCTTTTGAATAACTATCGTCCTGTCTCCAACCTTCCCTTTGTGGCGAAGGTTGTTGAGAGTGTGGTGGCGCGTCAGCTCCCTCAGTATCTGGAGGAAGCATCCTATTTAGATCCGTTCCAATCGGGCTTCAGGCCCGGGCACAGTACTGAAACAGCATTGGTCGCGTTGGTAGATGATCTCTGGAGGGCCCGTGACAGAGGTTATTCCTCTGTCCTGGTCCTCTTAGATCTGTCGGCGGCTTTTGATACTATCGACCATAGTATGCTATTGCGGCGGTTGGAGGGGTTGGGAATTGGGGGCACCGTTTTGCGGTGGTTCTCGTCCTTCCTCTCGGACCGCTCGCAATTGGTGTTGACGGGGGGGGAGAGGTCCACCCCTAGGCCCCTCATGTGTGGGGTGCCTCAGGGGTCAGTCCTCTCCCCTCTTCTGTTCAACATCTATGTGAAGCCGCTGGGAGAGATCATCCGTGGTTTTGGGGTGAGTTGCCATCTGTATGCTGATGACACTCAGCTATACATCTCCACCCCAAACCACCCCAACGATGCTGTGGAGGTTATGGCCCGTTGCCTGGAGGCTGTGCGGAACTGGATGGGCGAGAACAGGCTTCGACTCAACCCTTCCAAGACCGAGTGGCTGTGGTTTCCGGCGGCCCGATATAGTCAGCTGACTCCATCGCTGGCTGTTGGGGATGAGATCTTGACCCCCACAGAAGGGGCACGCAATCTTGGTGTCCTCCTGGATGTACGGCTGTCTTTGGAAGATCATATTACAGCCGTCTCCAGGGGGGCTTTTTATCAGGTTCGCCTGATACGCCAGATGCGGCCCTTTCTTGATCGGGACGCCTTACGCACAGTCACTCATGCCCTGGTCACCTCCCGTCTGGACTACTGTAATGCCCTCTACATGGGGCTCCCTGCGGGGAGCACTCGGAGGCTTCAACTGGTACAGAATGCAGCCGCGCGGGTGGTTATGGGGGCGTCGAGATACTCCCACGTGACGCCCCTCCTGCGCGAGCTGCATTGGTTGCCAGTGGCCTTCCGGGTTCGCTTTAAAGTACTGGTTTTGGTCTTTAAAGCGCTCCATGGCATCGGACCAGGATACTTACAAGACCGCATTCTGCCAGTAGTCTCCCACCGACCGGTGCGCTCCCACAGAGAGGGTCTCCTCCGGGTCCCGACGCCTTCTATGTGTCGTCTGGTGACCCCGAGGAATAGGGCCTTCTCTGTGGGGGCACCCGCCCTTTGGAATGGGATGCCCCCTGGATTACGAACGACTAGTGACCTGAGGGCCTTCAGACGTGACCTGAAGACCTGGCTCTTCGAGCAGGCCGGCCTGAGCTGACTCAAATGGGATTTTAAATGGGGTTTTTGGATTGGTTGGGATGGGTGTACAAAGTTTTAATTTATTTTAATTGGGGTTTTTAGATTTTTATAGGGACAGCCTAGGGTTTAATTCTTTTTTAACTATTTATATTTGTATACATGTATTTTAGTTGGCTGTTCACCGCCCTGAGTCCTTCGGGAGAAGGGCGGTATATAAAACCTAGAATAAATAAATAAATAAATAATGCACTGATGGTCATTTTGAAAAATCCTTTCTTAGTGACCAACCTAGAAGCCTAGAAACTGGGAGACTTGGAATTGTAATCCTGCCTTAGTTACAAAGTCATCTGGGTCACCTTGGGCCAGACCTAGGAAGGGGGCAAAGGCCAACCATTCTGAAAATTTTGCCAAGAAACCTGCAGGAACTTGTCTAGGCAATCACCAGGAGTCAATACTGACTGTCCCTCCACCCAATAAAAAACCCTTGAAATCACCATTGGGATATAATAAATATACATGCTGATCATCAGCATTTTATTTTTTCTTTCAGTTGATTTATTTGTCACATGTTACAAATGTGACTCTGAGCAGGTTCAAATATTGACTAAATTTAATTGATTTTGGAGATGTGTGCATGTGTGTATCTAGATGAAGGAGATTTGTCACCGTGGGATGATGTAGATGAAGAGCAAAAAAGAACGTGTTATTGTCCTAATTTTCTTTTGTTTCCTGTAGTTGCTGGGAATCTCATCTTAGAATCTTTTTATATATTTCAGTGTTGGCTTTGGAAATGGACAAAAAAGTTCTCACTCCTGGGTATTCACTGGTTTTCTGCACAGAGTGGAACAACAGCTGGTAACCAGCTGTACTTTAACTGCAGTTCCATAAGTCTAATCCATAAATAATTCAGCCTGGTTTTTCAAACTAAGCACACTTAGCAACCAGCATGACACAATGCTAACATCACATTTCTCCTAGTCAGTTTGTACTGAAGAAATGTGGATAGAAAACAAAAATGAATGACCAGTACAAAAGCAATATGTTGAGATGATTTGGTTGTATTAAAGAGAATGAATGTGGATCAAACTTGTATAAGAAGAATGAATAGGATGAGAAGAAGGGGAAAACTGAGAAAGTTATGGTTAGGTGAACTTGGCTCTCAGAAAGACAAGAGTTGAGAAATTAATAAAAAATAAAGACAATGTATAAAATTGTGTGCGTGTGTGTAGCTGGGCAAAAGATAGAATAAAAATCAATGGCATCTATTTAAATCACTTTAGATTTGTAGATGATGTTGTTATCTTCTCACAAGAACCAAAGACACATACAAGAGCTGCATGAAGCTGGCAAACTGTTTGATTTAAAAATAATGTTTAATAAATTCAATAAGGAAAGAAAAAATATATCTGGAGAAGAACTAGATGTAGTAGGTCACTACATATACCTTGGCCAAAGGATCTCAATGGACGGTAATACAATAAAGGAAATTGTTAAATGTGATTGGTAGGCATTTGGCAAGCTAAGCATAATTTTCAAGAACAACCTCCCCTATGCCTAAAGAGAAAAGTTTTGATCAGTTGTGCTACCTTCTCTAACGTATGTTGCTGGACACTAACATCACAATCAATACAAAAGCTACAAATGCAAGGAGCCATGGAAAGATACATATTTGGCATCACAAGACAAGATAGAAAGTTCTGCACATGAATTAAATAACAAATTAAAGTATATGACATCCCCAAGAGAATTGAAATGGAAATAAGCTGGTCACATAGCAAGACGAACTGATGGCAGGTGGACAAAGGCAGTCATAGAATGCATTCCACTTGACAAAAAGCATCCATAAAAGAGGCCTAAAACAAGATGGATCGATGACACCAGCAAGTATTGTGGGCCCAATTGGCAAAAGAAAGCTCAGGAGTGTACTGGTTGGAAACATGCGGAAAAAGCCTTCATCTTGCTGTGGAAAGACAATGGCTAAGATGATGATGATGATGATGGTATACATACACATATATTTTATATATGTTGTAGAAGCAAAGACTGGTGGCAAACAGAAAATGGTATGATATAATTAAACTTCTTATTTTTCTCCTTTATTTCTGAATCTCACTATTATATTACTCCTCTATGTTTTGCATAATGTCGCTTAACCAAGTGGATGATTATGGGTATATGCATGTAGTATGTATTTCTACCTCACTTCTCTAATGTTTTCCCTTCTTTTTCCATTCTCTCTCTAGAGAGATATCTGAAAGTTTCATTCAATTTTATGTTTCTCTCTCTCTCTCTCTCTCTCTCTCTCTCTCTCTATATATATATATATATATATATATATATATACACATATACATACATATATGCTGAAATGTCGCTACAACTTTAAAAGCACAACTATAATGATGTGGGAAAATATACACACACACACACACACACACACACACACACACAATGGCTACATGGAAACTACTGGCAGCATCTCTCCTGAAATTCACTGGATACTCTCCATTGGCTCCAAATCAAACACATTTTCAATAACTCATCTTTTCATCCTCAAACATGTGGGGGAAAAGGAAAACTAAATGGATTTTATACCTATTTTTATAATCTCAAAAGTAGAATCTTAAATGTATTTGATGTGCAAATCCACTGTACAATATGAAATTTATATCTATGTAATGCTGTCAGTTTGAAAGTAAACATTATAGCATTTAAAAGAAGTTTAGAAATATGGATTAGAAACTTAACACCATGCCAATGGATGATTTTACCAAGCAGGTATATGTAGTTGTTGAACATAGGTAACGGGGAGATAGTTGAGCCCTACAAAACCCTAGAGGTTAGACCTTTCTTTCCCATCAATACTGACTGGAACTCACCTCTGAGAAAGGAGAATCCTGTATTCCCTCATACCCAATCCCTTTAGCTGGTACAGAAATATGCTAGAGATCCAAGAGGCTTTCGATACTATCGACCATAGTATCCTGTTGCGACGGTTGGAGGGGTTGGGAATTGGGGGAACCGTCTTTCGATGGTTCTCCTCCTTCCTCTCCGACCGTTCGCAATTTGTGTTGGCGGGAGGGGAGAGGTCCACCTCTAGGCCCCTGGTTTGTGGGGTGCCTCAGGGGTCGGTTCTCTCCCCTCTCTTGTTCAACATCTATATGAAACCGCTGGGCGAGATCATCCGTGGTCTTGGGGATGAAGTGTCATCTGTATGCAGATGACACTCAGTTATACATCTCCACCCCGGACCACCCCAACGATGCTGTGGGGGCTATGTCCAGGTGCCTGGAGGCCGTGCGGGATTGGATGGGCGGGAACAGGCTCCAGCTCAACCCATCCAAGACCGAGTGGCTGTGGTTCCCGGCGCCCCGATATAGCCAGTTGACTCCGTCGCTGGCTATTGGGGGGGAAATTTTGCCCCCCACAGAGAGGGCTCGCAATCTGGGAGTCCTCCTGGATGTGCGGCTGTCGCTTGAACACCATGTCGCGGCCGTCTCCAGGGGGGCATTTCATCAGATCCGTCGGATCTACCGGTTGCGGCCCTTTCTGGATCGGGACGCCCTGCGCACGATCACTCAGGCCCTTGTCACCTCTCGCCTGGACTATTGTAATGCTCTCTACATGGGGCTCCCTGCGGGGAGCACCCGGAGACTCCAACTGGTGCAGAATGCGGCCGCGCGGGTGATCATGGGGGCGTCACGTAACGCCCACGTGACGCCTCTCCTGCGCGAGCTGCATTGGCTGCCGGTGGCTCTCCGGGTTCGCTTTAAGGTTCTGGTTCTGACCTTTAGGGCGATCCATGGCATTGGGCCAGGTTACCTACAGGACCGCATCCTACCGGTGATCTCCAGCAGGCCAGTGCGTGCACACAGGGAGGGCCTTCTCCGGGTTCCGTCGGCTGCCATGTGTCGCCTGGCGGTCCCGAGGGGTAGGGTCCTTCTCTGTGGCGGCCCCTGCCCTCTGGAATACTCTGCCACCGGAACTGCGTACCGGCATGGACCTGAGGTCCTTCAGGCGCACGCTGAAAACCTGGCTTTTCGAGCAGGCCGGCCTGGGCTGAGAGAGGGTTTTAATTTGTCTCCATTGCTTTTTAGTAATTTTAATTTGGGGGTTTTAAGGGGGTGGGGTGGGCTTTTATATTCGGCCAAATATTCAATTTAATTTCTTTTTAACTTTTGTATCATTGTCGGGGTTTGGATTGGCTGTACACCGCCCTGAGTCCCTAGGGAGAAGGGCGGTATAAAAATTTTATAAATAAATAAATAAATAAATAAATAAATAAAATTAGCCCGGTTCATTATTATTATCCTGATCTCATCAGAGACTAGCCACAAAATACATGGGATTTTATCTGGTGCAAAGGTGGTATTCAGCAGGTTCTGACCAGTTCTGAAGAACCAGTATTGAAAATTTTGAGTAGTTTGGAGAACTGGCAAATACCATGTCTGATTAGTCCCGCCCCCATCTATTCTCTGCCTCTCGAATCCCAGCTGATTGACTGGGTCTTCTTTTGTTGCCTTGCACAGGAGAACGGGGGTAGAAAGCAGGTTAGTGGGATGGGAAGGGAATGGGGATTTTGCAGTAACCTTCCCCTGCCACGCCCACCAAGCCACACTTATCAAGCCATGCCCACAGAACCAGTAGTAAAAAAATTTGAATTCCACCACTGATGCTTAGCCTGTATGCTGAAAATTGCTAGATTTAAACCAATTGTTGCTTAGCCAAAGAAAAGACTGCTTTTAACTTCTACAGTACTTTTGGGTAGACAAATCCTTGTTCTCATTAACAGCTTATTACTTATAAAAAACCAGAACACATAAATTACAACCATATTTTATGTAAGCAAAAAAATGAAATTGAACACAATTCATTTAAAGGCCTTATAAAATTTGAGAACCCTAATATTTTATTTTGAAAGAGATCACCGCCCCGAGTCCCCTTTTTGGGAGAGGGGGCGGTATAGAAATTTAATAAACATAAATTTAATAAACATAGTGGGGTGGGGAGGGAATGGGATTTTGCAGTAACCTTCTCCCTGGAGGGGGTGGGAATGGAGATTTTACAGTATCCTTTCCCACCAAGCCACGCCCACCAAGCCACACCATGCCCACCCACAGAACCGTTAGTAAATTTTTTTGAATCCCACCACTGATCTGGTGCTATGCTCAAAATGCAGATGGCATGTTCTGAGAGGAGATCCCTCTTTGCGTCCATCCATATTTCAGTAATGCATACCAGATCAACTTTCTCTTCCATAATTACGTCTTGGATGAGAGAGGCCTTATTAAAAGACAGGTTGGCATTTAGTAGCAACCATGAGATTCTCAATAAAGTATAGTTCTAATCTTCCTTTGAAAACTGTTCCCTGATATTGACTCCACAAAAGGCTGTTATCAATCTTGCAAGCCTGATTGTGTCTTACCTCCCCTCCTTCCTATATCCCAATGAATCAGGGAGGCGCTTGTCTGTCTGAGTTTCTTCCAGTTATTATTTTGTTTCCCAGGACTTAAGGAATGTTGCAACATTCTTTGCTTATATAATTATCCTTGCCTATTTTCCTTAAAACCTTTTCCATGATTCTGTACACTCTACTTCACTCTAAGGCCTCATCCAGTAGTACTAGCATCTGGAAGCATCATTTGCAAATGCTGAAGGAGGCCTCAAAATGATACTAAACATTTCATCTCCTCAAACCCCCTCCTTTCATTCAGTCCTATTGGCCATAAATATGCAACATTCTTGAACACTAAATATCTGTCAGTGCTGTTCAGTTGTGTGTAGTCGCTACTCAGCAAGTAAAAGGCAGTCCTGGGGAATTGTGATATAATTATTGCCTTCCTTTTTTACTTTGTGCCTCTTGAGGGCTGCAAAGTCCCAATGAAAATAATGTTAAAGATTTAACCTGTCTACTTGTAATTATTGAAGTCATGTGTTGCTTTTTTTTACAGGATGCTGAGATAGCATACGAAATGTCAACACTGAAAATGAATTTGAGTGAAGAATGAGTATGCACACAAGCAAACAAATTAAAGCAAGCAAGCAATTGCAGGATCAAGGGACAATATGACTGCATTCAGCTAAATTAAAATACATTAAGTCAGATCTGAAAATTTAACAGATTTGAGAAAAGAAAGAATATATTTGCTGGTTCCAAAATGATGTTACAGTATCACTAAGCAGGGGCTTTCCATGTTGTAGAAGCCATAGAAGGTTTCTATGGAAGATTTAAGAGTCCTGTAGAGTAGACAGTGTTTTGAGAATCCCAGTTAGCTGGCCTAACAGGCACAAAACAAAAAAATCTGTAGTAACATTGGTGTCCACAGATGTTATCTGAAGATTTATCACAGGACTAAAAAAATAATATGAGGGAATAATAAAGGAAGCCAAAATATCAACTCATAGATTTATTGTATAACATGTTTTTCATTTTACATGCTTATTGATTAATAGTGTTTAGTCTTTTTGGTCAATGTTGACTTGGATCCAATACTATATTCCAGAGCATCCTTCAATCTTCGTTCTTGCAATCAACTTTAATATCTCAAGCCAAAAAACAACATATTCTTTTCATAGAGTGTATTATGATTGTCTCTGTGCCATTGGTTGATTAACCATACTCTTGAACAGGAAAGCAAGCGCTTTACCTGATTTTGGGGGAACCACTTCACAGTGATACCAATGAAGAGTTGATCCACCATTCCTATGAATCAATGCCAATGTTTGTGTGTATGCGAGTTGTCTCTGATCTTCTCTTACTTACTTTAAATTACCAGCTTTTCTAACAGGGTAAATATCCTGAAAAAACGTATTAGAAAATAATTGTATTATTTGTTGTAATCAGTTAAATTCAAGATTGAATAAATGAAAAGACAACTTGAAGCTTTTTGATAATACTTTATATGAAATAAGAAATGTTCTTTAGTAATTTTTAAAATCTAAATTTCAGATACAATTGCCCAACAGTTTTATTATTGATTAAAAATAGTTATTCTAAGCATGTTTTGCTGATTGAAGTATGCACCTTCTCAAGTAGTGTAGTCCTCTTGTAAGACTTTCCCAACTCCATATTCACATTGTCAAGAGATTGCTTAAAAACATCCATATGTGAAAATTGCAACCTACATCAAAAACCAGCACCTCAGACAAGTGTTTAAAGATGATCTTCTCTTTCAACTGCTAAATTTGGATCCACTGTGCGGGTTTCATGTGAAGGGATGTACTTTTTCTTTGTATATAAATGTGGTACAATCTTTCAGGAAGATTGTACTGTGATGAGAAATATTTTAATTGAATGTATTTGGTACTCACTGCAAAGGGTATACTAGAATGGGTAGATGTAGGGTGATTAGCATTCCTACATCTTAGATGACATATTTTTTGACATGTTCATTTAATTCACCTTCTGTGTGGCCACGTAACAAGAGGCTCACCTCCTGTGTGGCCACATAACTTACAGAATTTCTTATCATGGGATAGCTCAAGGGAATACAAGAGAGATTGTTTGATCTAGTGTTTAAGGCATCAGGCTAGAATGCAGGAGGCTGTGAATTCAAATCCACCTTAGCTGTGAAATACAGCTGTGTGACTTTGGGCCAGTCACTCACAACCCACCTCACAGAGTTGTTGTTGTAGGGAAAATAGAAGGAGCAAGGTATGTTGGAAAAGTTTGCTGCCTTAAGTTATTTATAAAAATAATAAAGGTGGGATATAAAGACATAAATAAAATACATGTTAAATGGGGAAATGAAGAATGCAAAAATAAAATAAACAGAGCACTTGAGCTAATAAATATGTAGAAATCCTATTAAGAACCTTCTGGACTGCACATAAAAGTCAGCAAAATTGGTTGAAGTCATTAGTTTATCCTATGAAGTAAAAGATCTGGGATTTCTCATATGGACTTTCCAGATCAAAATTTCAGAATGCACATTATACTTGTGATGTTCTGAAATGAAGGATGCTATAACTGTGAAACTCTGAGAAAAAGAATAACTTGGCACAAGTCTATATCCACAATTTTGATTTCTACTTTGCCATTTAATTTCTTGGCTGCTGAATAAAAGGTCTATCTTTGAACAATTATTCCACCTCTGGATCCATTCATGATGAAGCCAACAGACAAATATATATGCTGTATAGTTCTTGGGAATGAAGTAAATACACTGCACAATTACCTGTTGAACAGCTACTTATCTGACATGGTATGGGGTTTCCTGCTTAAGCTGTCAAATTATTTTTCTCAATGGCAACAGAATAACAGAATTGGAAGGGACCTTTGAGAAAAATGATTTGTAAGCTTTTTTTGAAGTCATGGGATTGCTCCTAATGAATACTACATATTTTAAGTGGACCAAAATCAGATTTAGACCACTGTTTATGTTTATTCAGGCATATTCTATTCTGTTCAATATATCCTGATACTCAATGAATTTTTTTAATATTTATACCTGGCAATAAGATTTATATCAGAAGATGCACAGAACTACAGTACAAACTATAAGTTTGAATGAGCACTTTAACTAGAAGGTACAAGTAACATGAAATTCCTGCCAGCCCTTTCTTATAAAATCTATGTAGATAAAATTAGCAACTGGATTTATACATTATATTATGCTGTAAAATAATTGTCTGATGTTGTCATAGCTTGTTTATAAACTCAACTATTGATTTTCTATCATAATTTATAGTTAAATGCAATATGAAAACCTAGTAAATTGTGGATCAATCATCATCATACAAGTCACTGGGAGTCAAATGACAAATAAATTTAATAAATTATTATTATAATCAAACCATTTTTATAGAACCTATACCTTAGAGCCTTACATGAACCCAGTCTAAGCTGAATCTCAAATAACTTTAACTTTACAGTACTTAACTCTCATTTAAATCATTGTGCCAGATTAGAAATGATTTGTTTCATTGGTGTCACTGGGAAATAAGTTAAATTAACTTAGTCTGGAATGTACTGTATCTGATAATATTATTGTTTTATGATTGTTTCTCTTCTGAGAAGCTGTTAACCAAACAACCATTCACAAGACAATTCATTTCTTAGATACTTTTGAGAGGCATTACGATGATGTACTATTCTCTCTCTCTCTCTCCAGTTACTTAACCTTTTTCCTTAAATGCAAGGTTATCCACAGATTATTCAATCTAAATGATATTCCATAGCATAACTCATTTCTGTCCTTCATTTATTACATAGCCTTGCAGTCACTTCACTCTTTCCTATTAATCTGGAATCTCTTTGCTGCTGCTTCTACTCAGCCTCATATTTCAAATTCTTCCTGAGTGTATCTGGTTTCATTTAAACATATTGCAAAGTTCTTTTGAAAGGAAAAATGGAACAATAATAACCAGGGTGGGTTTTTAAAAACTAATAAGTGGACCATGCAAGTCCACTTATCCAGGCTTATGCAGTGCACTTTAGCTAAGTCAGTCACTTGTTTATATTGGCTGGATGACTATAAAGCATTATTGGATACGGTCATCAGTCTTGTATAGTATGTATATAATACATATATACACATTACTAAGAACTGCAGAAATTCCATGAGTTATGAAGTCTTCCTTACTTAAGAATAAAGATGGTGGACAGTATTTCTGGAAGCAATCAAAATGCCTCCATCTTAGTGATTGTAAAGCAGCCATATTTAGTGGAGCAGAAAGTCAGTCAAGAACGTTTATTATGTCACAATAAAAAAAGAGGTCAGTTCCACCACTACAAAACTATGGATCAAATCCAGCAATCAGAAAGGGAAGAGAAAAACATGTTTCAGTGTTTTAAATGAAATGATTGAGAATACCCATGAAGAGTCTTCGGCTTCTAGGGGAAATAAAACATCAAAATATTAGTTTAATATTGAATAACTCCAAAGTTGATTCTAACGCACCTGCACCAGTGTAGAATATTATAAAATCTATAAAGGAAAATGTTTCAACATTTCTTTCACAGAAGAGAATAGAATCAGGTGGTGCCTGCCAGACTGAATACCTTGCAAGATGTTGCCAAAAATATGTCAGTTGAAATAGGATATTTTAAAACAAGTATAGAGTCAGGCTGGCACAAACACAGGGCATAAGCAGATTAAATATTAAGAGTAATTATGACCCAATGAAAAGAAAAAGAGAAACTGGAGAATTATGAATTATGAGATGTTTACTGTAAGCAGTGCAGGAGGAACCACCCAGTTATCCCTGGACTAAATAAAGGTTAATTTATTGTTTTGATTTTGAAGTTAAAAACTAATATATTTGGTGTATGCAATTGTGATAAAACACGTCAAAGTCATCGGTCGTAGGAGCTCAAGTCTTTCACATAGCCCTAAACTGCATTGAAACTTTTTGTGAGAGGTGGAGCTGAGAAGGCTTAAAGACATGGTGCCATAAGGAGGGTTTTTTAAAAATGCATTTTGGAGAAGAAGAAGAAATTAGATTTGTTGGAGAGTATGAAAATGCTACTCATCAGAGGAGAAAAGCACAATGATACATCAGTGTGAAAAGATAGAAAGGTTCATAAAATGAAAGGAGGATTTCCCGAAAGAGCACTGCAGCTGTTCAGAAATCTGATGATTGAATCTCCAGAAATGAAAAGAGAAAAGAAAGGAGATTAATTGGCAAGTGTATGTTTTTATAAAGTTACTAAGTTGAGAAACTGATAAGAGAGAATCGCAGGGAGGAAACTAAAGCATGTTGAACTCACTGGGAGTTAAGAGAACTTTCCAGAGTGGTAAGGAGGAACTGGAAGCAAGAAAAAGATTAATAGGGGTTAAAAAATGAAAGCAAAAAGAATTAAGAGATGAGAATGAAAAGAAAATTACATTATTTAAGAAAAGTTGAATTCTTTAACTATCATAGATCAACTTAAAATTGTTTTTTGAATCTATGACAGTGGTGTGAATGAATGTTGTACTATTAAAATCAATTGTTCCTGTCAAGAGGGAGGGAATTATAAGAAGAATGACACTTGACCAGAAGAATAGATTGGATTAAGCTGATCATTGAAATGGCCTTGTAAGTATTTTAAGTTATTATTAAGGATAAGTCAAGATGGCAAACATTTGTCTAAACCAGTGATGGCTAACATTTTCATCGTCGTGTGCCAAAAGTGCAATGCATATGTATGCTTCCCCTCCCTCTGCACATGCATGCATGATCTTCCCATGTTCCCCGGGCTCTGTGCATGCACGTGCATCTCCCACATGCACCCCGCCCCCATGCATGCATGACAGATACCCAACAATCAGTTGGCTGGTGGGAGGCCCGCACTTATGCACAGTGGAATTGCGTTGGCGTGATGGCTCCCTTGCCAGCAGAGATGGCTCTGTGTGCCACTTCTGGCACACATGCCATAGGTTTGCCATTATGGGTCTATACATTCACCAAAAGTCATATTTGACTCAAAACATCTAATTATCTGATAGTGACCAAAAGGGCTGCATGTTATAGATCAGGGGTCCCCAAACTTGTTAACTTTAAGACTTGTGGACTTCAACTTCCAGAATTCTCCAGTCAGCTATGCTGTTGTAGATTTTATAAAGTCTCTGTGTGGCTTGTCAATAGTTAAAGTAGCAAGTTTTCCTCATTGCCTAAGGTTAGCTGGTATTGTTTATTTGCAAATGCTAACTAATTTGATTCTATGATCATTTCTAAGCTTCAAGGCTAAATTGATTTTTTTTTACAAAGTTGTTTACACTCAGATATGCGTTAAGTGCATTTGTGGGATATTTCCTTCATCTAACACTTGGTTCAAAATGTTCAAATGACACAGCTAACAAAGACTATAATTGCCTCCTTTTCACTGGTCACCTTTTACGTGGCAGAAATTGAGACTTAATAGTTTATTCTGGCTCTTTTTCTGCATCTGGAAGAAAAAAAAATACCAAAGAAGGGGAGAGAGAGAAAAGAGAGATTGGAGCTATGAGAAGCATAAATAATAGAAGCAATACAAGAATATATTGTATAGCTGAAGAATATATTTCAGATACTTAGACTGCAGATCTTTGATTAAATCCCATCTAACTAATGGGAGGACTAACATTTTAAAGGAACTGCTTACTCAAAATATTTCAGTCTAGGAAAAGCCTAGAGCAGTCACAAGGGTAGTATGAAGGAGGCCCAACCGTTTATTTATTCTACTCCAAAATAGTTTACATGCTTAGAAACAGTTAATGTGAAAGGAGGTGTTTGTCTATGTATGTGTATATATGTGTGTGTGAGAGAGATGGGAGATAAAGTTCCAAAAGACAAATCTTCAGGGAGGCCCTTAAGTACAGAAGGACATTTTATGTGTAATAACAGTATTAAAATTCTCCGTAAAATTGTAGCCAAATGAGGCAAAATTAGAACATTTATTGATCATTGGCCAAATATTTGGGTCATTAGAGAGTGCAGGTATTTTGTTGTGTATCCCCTTTAATAGTTCCAGGTTCCCCATTTCTCTAAGTTCTGTTTGCTCTTATGGGAGCAGAAGATTTAACTATAAAGGTATGTTCATTCACAACAGAAATTTTGTATAAATGCTGGGACTTTATGGAAAGTTATCAGCATTTCCTCCCAGAACTCAGACATAGTGGGCATGCCTCCTTAAATTAACAGTTAGTCTATTGTCTGCTGCAGTTATATGGCCAGAAGAGACAGCTGCATACAGTCTAAGGTGCCATACTAGTTTACAAAATACATGCCAAATAAGCTAACCCCCCAAAATTCTCTCAAAACAAAGGGATTGTGTGGAAAATATTGAGATGGGATAGAACATCGAATAAATTAGGTTGGAAAGTCAGTCCCAGTTGGTAAGTTTGGAAATCAATCACCCCCCTCTTTTAACGACCCCATAATCCCTAGTGGGGTGGAGTCTGGGCAACTAAATGGAGCTGACTGTTTACTGTCCAGATACTCTTCCTGTTGCCAATGCAGAGGTTTTTTTTTTCCAACAGATATATTCTCAGTTTGGAAATCAATGACATGAGAAAAGTCTTGGATTAAGTACTTTCAATCAATCAATAAAGCCTAGCTCTATTGTTCTTTACCTCTAGTTCTAAGAAAAGTAATGGACTGGATGAGGGAGAATAATTGAAATTAAATTAAGAATACAATGGGGAGTTGCTGGTAAATAGAAAACTGAACTAAGGATAGATGTTCAATATAATTTTGATAGAGCTGTAATCTCTACTAGTTCCAGTGTTGTCCCTGAGGGAACAGGACCAAGACTTTGAGGTCCTTCTGGGCTCATTGTTACTGCTGGATGTGAACCAGCTATGGTACTGGTAGCAGTCTTTCTTGGAAGGGGAGAACCATGTTCTTATTACTTCTTGGTTGGACTTTTGCAATGCATGGTGCTACCTTTGAAAACCGTCTGGAAGCTGTAGATTCTTTAAATTGAAATCATCAAGTTCCTGACTAGTGCTTGCTGCCATGGATAATATTACAGTCTATTTATGGGTCCAGCTTTGACTAACTATATATAGGTAAAATTTAGAGAGCCCTATGTGACTGGGCACCAAAGTACCTTTAGGATCATCTGTACTAACCAGGGTAGGTCCATCCAAGATGAGCCTCCCAGAAGAAAATGCTATTGAGTACCCCATTTTCATGAAAGGGCCAACCATTCCCATTCTTGTCTTCATGATGGTCTTCTGCTCAGGGAGAACTGAACAATTCCAGACAGCTTTTGAGAGTTTTAGATTTTTTTTGGAGAAAATTTTATATATTTTGTTGTTTGTTTGTTGGAATCAATGCTCTATTTTCTTATAGTTACGTGTCTTTAACCTTTACTCACCTTTTGAATAAAAGATGACTTCAGACAGATAGCATTGTAAATATTCTGTATATCCATCCTAGTTCTATTTCTTTCTGTCTTTTGAAAGCTTTCACAATAGAGCAATTCTGTCCATTTTAACACATCTCAAAGTGTTCTTATAGAAAAATTGATCATTAATTTGTACTAGGGTTGCTTCTCTCTAAACTCTTTTCCTTTCAACCTTATAATTTAATGTCATTCAATTGCTAATTGTTTTAGCATACTGGCATTATATCCCATGGTACATATCAGCAGATGAATTCAGTGTTGGGAAAAAAAATAAGATGAGCCCTGATTACCATTTTGTTTTCACTTTATTTTTTTGCTCAAATTTTCCATCCTGACCTTTTTAAAGCTGAATAGGTTGTTATCTTGCTTTGATGTTATTCTTGCTTCATGTGATGAAAAAAGCTTTTGATAGATGAGGGACCATAAGTCAATCAGTGACAAATTCAACGGGACCATAACTTTGTTTAACAATTGGATAATTAGTTTAGCAGAGAAAAGAAAGAATGACATTATAACAACACTATCAAGAAAGTTGTCATTAAAATGTAACCTAAAATGATATAAACTTCACTTTCTCCTAGACATTTCTGTGGAATGCACATAGACTTTTTAAAGCAAATTTGGATTGTGCAGGTTTAAAAGGTTAAGTTCACCACAGTTAGATATTTAGAATAATACTGTAGATTAAATTTGCATCCAGAAATATTTTTAGTGCAGATTCCTTCCTTCCTCATCTTTTCCACAATTATTTTATAGATAAATGGGGTGTCCTTTGAATGACCCCCCAGTTTTTCTACCAGTATTTACAGATGTTTATAATATCACAGAGTTTACTTATATTTTCATTAAAAGCTCAATGTCCCTACTAGCTTATTGTTTCAGGCTTTTGTGAGAACTACAGACTTCAATTTTAATATTATTAAGCTTCAATGCTTGCCATTTCAACAACAGAAAATTTTTTTAAAAACTTCAGATATATTCTAGTAATCTTGCAACAACTTTTTAGAGAGTTTTTTTGGGGTAGTTAAGAAGAAGAGCACTCCGTTGGAGTGAGAACAGTGACAGAGATAAAAAGGTATTATTGCAGAATTTGTTTAGTGAAATTGCTCAGGCAGAACACTTAAGCAAACTTATTAATGTGTCTAAAATTGAGAAGTCCATGCATCTTGTTTGTCTTAGTTACATTCAGTCAAACACTGAATCAACTAATTTAGTGGGATTTGCCAAACACAGAATAACTCTACTGAAATTAAAATTCCCTGTTATAGAGGAAATGATATGTTCCAGTGAAACAATAGGATCTCTTTCAAAATAAAATATTAGGGTTCTCAAATTTTATAAGGCCTTTAAATGAATTGTGTTCAATTTCATTTTTTTGCTTACATAAAATATGGTTGCAATTTATGTGTTCTGGTTCTTTATAAGTAATAAGCTAATGAGAACAAGGAGTACTGTAGAAGTTAAAAGCAGTCTTTTCTTTGCCTAAGCAACAATTGGTTTAAACCTAGCAATTTTCAGCATACAGGCTAAGCATCAGTGGTGGAATTCAAATTTTTTACTACTGGTTCTGTGGGCATGGTTTGATAAGTGTGGCTTGGTGGGCGTGGCAGGGGAAGATTACTGCAAAATCCCCATTCCCTTCCCATCCCACTAACCTGCTTTCCAGCTCCGTTCTCCTGTGCAGAGCAGCAAAAGAAGACCCAGCCAAACAGCTGGGATTCGGGAGGCAGAGAATAGATGGAGGTGGGGCCAGTCAGGGGTGGTATTTTCCGGTTCTCTGAACTACTCAAAATTTCCACTAGGGGTTCTCCAGAACTGGTCAGAACCTGCTGAATATCACCTCTACTAAGCATCTCTTTATTTCCTAATAACAATCTCTTGCAGCTACACAAATGGTAAATTTATCCTGAAACCAAGGATTACATTTAATCCTTGTTTGGATGCCACTTAATCCTTTTCCTATTTCCCTCCATGTACTTTCTTTCTCTCCTTCCTGTATGCTTACTTCAAGTTATTATAATATAGTTACTTTCACTTTACATGATAAACTTCATCACTTTAAAGTTTATGTATTTACTTACTCAAATATGAAATACATTTAATTAATTTTTTTAAAAAGTTGATAAATCAATTGAAAGAAGAATCATCTTCATTTATTTAGAAGTAAATCAAACTGTAATCAGTGTGATTCTCTCAATACATTCACAGGTTAGCTCAAAGGTGCAACAATATAATTGAAGTATCTATTGAGCTTAATAGACATTGCTTCTGTGATGCTATCTTACTCAGCACTCTTTTAGCAATGATTAAATTATGACTAAATGAGAAATAATCCATGTTTATTAAATGTCATATAAAATCAGCCTTGGCTCTCTGTTATTCAGAAAGTCCTATATATGACAGTCAATGGGGCTTCTGTACCTCTAATAGGCAACTAAAATTATAGCAACTAATCATACAGAACCCTTATCGTCTTTTAGATAAGGCTAACCTACTATAATATTTATTATGGAATAGCAAAGTGGTTTATCTGATCTGTTTTGGACCAAAAATTCCATCACTCCAAATAATGTTGCTAATGATCAGGGATTATAAACATCGTAATCCAAAGCATCTTTCTAATCCCTTTTAAGCGGATTTCTGCAATTTATGCTTTCACTAACAGAGGAAACATATTGGCTGCTGTCTGTTGATTTCAGAAGAGTGATCATCATGTGAGATTGCTTATTTTGTCTTGATCGTTTATTTTAATTCATGGGGGTCATTGCAGCTGTTGAGTTTCCGCAACAAGATTTGAACTCCTCTAATTTCCCATTGAGATCTGGCAGAATTCAGATGATCCTGTTCCATCTTTGAATAAATATGCTGGTTTTCCAAAGTGTTTGGTCCAAGGGTCAGAGGAAGGTAATCTAGGAAATTAAATTAGGAACAAAAATAGTGTACTTATCCTGTTCTGGGAAAACTTTTCCTGGAACAGAATGATGATGTGGCATTCCATTTGGAGAGGAGAACACCAGGTCCATTTGGAAGGATAAGCAACTATAACAGCAATTGATATTGTTTGTTTCCACATCTTTAATCTTATAATAGAACCCAAAGCATTTAGCACCACTGATACACATAATTTTTAAGTACAGACAGTGGTAAATATCAAATAAGTTTCTACTCTTTTCTTCCAGTGGGAAAGTAGAAGTAGAAATAAAAGTGACGACGACGAGTACTACTACTACTAGTACTACTACTACTACTACTAATGATAATAATAATAGTCAGTAATATTTGTGATACATTTTTAAATGTTCAGTTGACTGAGTTTCATGTTTAATGAATAAAAGAGACAACAACAATAACAACAATATACTTAAGAATTCATTTCATCCTATACATCTCATGCAAATATATTGCATGAGCCAAGAAGTGTTACAGTTTTAATGAAAAACTACCAGTATGGAACTGTATTTCAGCAGAACAGCATATACAACATTGCTTAATATTTTCCTTTCCAGATTGGCCTCACGCTAATTCTCCATGGAGGTCCAAAGCAGGCATACCCTTGGAAATACATCATGCCATGAGTCTTTTGTGAAGAAAGTCTTTGTAAGTTGAACGTTGAGTGATAAATGGTCAACCCGGGATCTTATCTCTGAGTCTTCGATTGGGTTCATAAAACTTGCTAAGGCATCATAGAGTAAGTTTCATTGTGCTCTAATGTGTTGAATAAATGCATTCTATAAATCTTTGCTCTACAAAATGAGCAAGGTTAAAAATAGTGCCACACAGAAAATGTATCTTACTTTTATTGCCACCAGTTTTCATTCAACTGATAAATATTTTCAGAAATGAAGAGAATTTGGGTGAATTTGTAATGAACCAGTTGTGGCATCCTTACATTTGAGAGAAACATTTTCTAACCCCTCTCTTATTGCTTCACAAAGTCATCTTCAAAAAAGTCAGTGCTTAAAAATAGGGTTAGTTCCATCTCAACCATGAAACTAAAATGTCCAGCCTTCTGTAAGGAATTGCCAACAGAGCTTTCATTTAACTGAGAGTGTGGCCCTTCTTTTTCTTCTTCTTTTCTTTGTTCATCTATCCCTCTCTTTGCCTCCTATATAAATATCTTTGAATGACTTGCATCGACAAAACAATAGCAACAAGGAAGGCCAGGCTGTTTGTGAAAATAATGACAATGAAGCAGAATAGATCAGAAACCTCCAAACAATTGCTTTTTATTGAAACCAGTTTAAGATTTTATTTCCCCCATAACTCAGAGTAATATTATACACTATGTCATGAAATAAAATATACAAATCATCTCTGTGCCTTTTATGTTCTGCTTTTTTCTAGACCAATTATGCGCTCATGGTTAGCCTCATTTGAATTTAGGTCACTTTCTCAAAAGCCTTGGACCAGTTTGTCCTGCCTGATCTCAACCCACAGAAGAATCTGCATGCTTCTTCACCTACTGAACAGACCTTTTATCCAACTGACTGGGGACTAACTATTTAGCTTGTCTCTGTGTTACCAAGCCAAGAGGTGGACAGAGGAAAGAAAAAAGACTGGCTTACTCAGTTGCATTCCATCCTCACCCCTCAATTAAAAGTAAACCTTGTTCTCTTCACAAAGGAGTGTATTGTATGAGATCGAGATAGAGGAAAAAATATTGTGCAGAAAATGGGATGTGAATATAAATTCTGTAAATATTTTCTTTAAGTCACCACGTGTGATCCGAGGAAACAGATCCAGTTTCACTGTGGGGGAAGGCAATTCATTTTCCAGTTGCCACAGGTTTCTCTGAAACTAAATGTTTTATCCCTTCAGGGACTCTTTAGACATTCTTTAAAACCCTGCTCAGAGTTGACAGCACACTTGAAGAAGTGAAAAGAAAAAAGAGTGCCAGTGTTTTAAAAAATATGTGAGAATAGTTAACCTACCACTCAATTTTGCTCAAATTAACTGTTGCCCTAATTACACTATTTACAAGGAAGGTTTAAATTGATCATGATAAATTCAGAATTTTTCAATGGAAGCACACCAGGGAATGGAAATAGGATCAAGGCCAGTAGCCCTGAACATGCTTGTCCTAACACACCTGAGTTTGTAACTACAGACTATTTTTAGTTAAGGTTTTTTTATCCAGTTCAAGTTTCTCTACTCATTAGTTTCCCAATGAACTTCTATAATAAATAGAAAAAATGTTTGAAGAAACAATGTGATACGTAGCATTATACAATTATAATAATTGTCTGGTGTGCGTTTAGTGCTCCAGCTCCAATTATGCAAGTGTGTTCTCCACCTGTTGTACATTAAATTGTCTATAATTAGGGCTTTTATCAAATTAAAGAGAAGGCTCACAAATGTTTCTCTGGATATGTACTCTTATTCGGGTTTATAAAAGTAATGCAGTTGTAAGACATTTAGAAATATAACAAAGAACATGAAAGAAAAGCCACACAGGAGTACTTTATTAAGGGTATACAAAAGTTTAATTATGGAGTATTCTAGCCCCCAAATGAGCTATTAGCCTTTAATTGATTCCAGAAGACACCCACCCTTGGAATAAGCCATTTGTACTTCAGAATGCATCAGGATCAGATCACTCCTGAATATAGTTGGAGCAACCCATTCCAAGGTCAGAACCTTTCTTGACATTTATTCACTCCTAATTTTGTTGTGTTTATGTGCATTCAAGTAGTCCTTGACTTACAATTGTTTGTTTAATAATGGTTTGAAGTTACAACAGCTTTGGAAAAAGTGAGTACACCCCTAATGTCACATGATTGCAATTCAGGGGCTTCACAATGGATTCACATTTATGATGTTTGCAGCAGGGGTGGGATTCTACCAGTTCGCACCTATTCGCTAGAACTGGTTGTTAACATTCTAAGCAGTTCGGAAACCGGTTGTTAGAAGAAATTACTGGCCTAATCCTGTGAGGAAGGCAGGAAGGAAACATTCTGATGTTGCTTACAGAAACTGCCTCTCCATTAACCCTTATTACATTCTTGGCAGGACTAGACTTCCTGTCTCAGGAACTTCTCTGGAGTTTTTTTCCCTTCCTTTGCTGGTACTTTGCTTGTGTGGAGTGACCATTTAAAGTTACAATGGCACTGAAAAAAGTGACTTATGACCATTTTTCACACTTACGACTGTTGCAGCATCCCCACAGTCATGAGAGGCCAGGCGAGGAGATTCATGCCTCAATGTGAGTAATATTGAGTTGGCCATACCCAGCCAATAAATGACCACCAAGCCATGTCTACCCAATCACCAAGCCACTCCCACCACCTAAGCCATGCCCACAGAACCAGTTGTTAAAAAAGTTGAATCCCACCCCTGGTTTGCAGTCATGTGATCATGACTTAAAAAATTTCAAGTCAGCTTCCAATAAGCAAAGTCAGTTGGGGAAACAGGATTTGCTTAACAACAGTGTGATTCAAATTAGCAACCATGGGTTTTGCTAAATGACTACAGTAAGAATGATTGTAAAATTGGATCTGGTCATGTGATAGCTTGCTTAACAATCACATTGCTTAGCAATCAAAATTCCAGTCCTAGTTGTCATAATTTAAGGACCACTTATATATAGGTACACTCCTATTGAGTGCCATGTAAGATGGAGTTTGTAATAATTGCAATATAGGTTTTGTAGAAGCCACATTTGGCCAACACTAAGCTCAAGAAGCCCTGCATTATGCAATGCTGGCTTGAGAAATCTGGGAGTTGAAATCCACACATCTTAAAGTTGTTAAGGTTGAAACGCACTGATTTATAGAGTGGGATAGGAATTGATTTAAAAGGAAGGCAACATGCTTACAATGGATGTATCTTTCATTTTTCAGAACTAATATTTCTTGAACCATAAAGCAGGAACACATGAAGATAGTAATTAATAATGGATAAGTAAACGAAAGAATGTAACTTACATAAGCATTGCCTTGGAATAGTTATTAATTAGGGAAATAATACCTTAAGGATACAGTATGAAAGAGCTTTATGATCTCTTTGGTTTTCTTCAATTATTAGCATCAGGAAGTTTGCATGTCTATTTGTATGTGGTTAAATATTTTTATATGTTAGTCATGCATTGCTGTCTGTATTCCCAATACTTTTTCTGTTCAGCCTAAAGGAGATTATCAAAAAGACAACTTTCCCCATCTCATTTATTTTAAATTCTTTTTTCTTCTCTAATGAAACTAGATGAGTATGTTAGTTGTATATAGTGCATTAAAGAGAATTGATACTCTGTCACGGAACATATGGAAACTCAATGAAGATATATGGAATGTGTCATATATATGAGATATATATGGAAGCTCTAATAAAACAAAATAAGTTATTCCAATTCCAGTGGCAGTGACTGGGGCTGGGGGAGAAAGGAAGGGAGATCAATCTGTTCTATCTCCTTTGTGTCTTAGCACCGTTCAATAAATATTGCTAATGAAAATTGAATCTAAATCTAAACCTAAAGAGTATATGTTTTTATTACCAACCAGATGTTGCTATAGGAAAAAGCCTCTAAATTACTTGTTTCAACACAGCGCTGAAGGGATCAGGAACATCTCATCTTTCATGCCTAGGTTGGATTTACAGTGCACCACAATGTTCCTTAAAAATATGAAACCAAATTGGAATTGTGTGCAGTGCACCATCTCGTTATGATCAGCCTATTCTTGCTGGAACTGATAAAAAGAAAAAGGGTGTTAATCAGAGGTGGTATTCAGCAGGTTCTGGCCAGTTCTGGAAAACCAGTAGCGGAAATATTGAGTAGCTCAGAGAACCGGCAAATACCACCTCTGACTGGCCTCGGCCCCATCTATTCTCTGCCTCCTGAATCCCAGCTGTTTGGCTGGGTCTTCTTTTGTTGCCCTGCACACCAGAACGGAGTTGGAAAGCAGGTTAGTGGGGTGGGGAGGGAATGGGATGTTGCACTAACCTTCCCCCAGGAGTGGGGAAGGAAATGGGGATTTTGTAGTAACCTTCCCCTGCCATGCCAACCAAGCCACGCCCACCAAGCCATGCCACGCCCACCAAGCCATGTCCACAGAATCGGTAGTAAAAATTTTGAATCCCACAACTGGTTTTAATCATAAACTTCAAGTTACAGATCTGGCATCTACCAAGTTTGGAGGTAGGATGCTGGTTTTCCGCTTCAAAATGTGGTTTATTTTGTACTGTAACTTGTCAGCACTCTGTACTGTCTCAGGAATGAACTTGGCAACTTACTGATCACATTTTCCTACCTGTTGTAGGAAGATGGGACAGATAGGAACAAGTTAGGAAACTGCAATTAGACTTCTTAGAGCTCACCAGGTTTCCTGAACCTGGATTCCTACACAATAGCTTTCAGTGCCAAGAAAATATGTATTTTGAGTTAAGGATGCATTAAGGAGGTGATAGTAGTGTAAGACCATATATGCCTTGTGTCACACACACCCAGGTGTTCTCTCAGGAGATTGTGCAACAGCATTTTAGCTATTTCTTAAGTTCATTTCATTCTCAAAAACAGAACACCTAATATATTTGAATATATTATTTTAATATTAAATAAAAAGTATCAAGTAGTTTTCCTAAATGCCCTAACTGCATTGCAGCTGTATTCTTCACTAAGGATCCTTAACTGTATGTAGAATTAAACTGACTAAAGGATAAAGCCAAAAGAAGATAATTGACTTTGAAGGATTCCTTTATTGTAATCCAGCATAATTCCCAAGTCAAGAAGTTAAGGAGACATATGAGGTCTTGAGAACATTGTTTTCTTTTTTGCCAAATGCATAATACGTTTGCTCAACTAAATAGAAAAAAGACATACTGAAAATGACCTCTTGTATAAGATCACTCTGGAGTACTTAAGCATTAATAATTTCATTAAAAAAGCAAAGAGAATCAAGTGTTACAATAAAAGATATTGTCATTCAGGCAACACTGATTGTTTTATTAAAATGATTTATATAGCTACCTATCTCAACACAATGATTCTATGCAGTTAGTTGTACTGTATATACAAGCATCCCAACTAGATAACACAAAGTAAAAACAATAACTTATATAGATGTCTACTGGTATAACCCCCAAATCACTGGTGGGAATTCACATTTTTTTTACTACCGGTTCTGTGGGCATGGCTTGGTGGGCATGGCTTGGTAGGTGTGGCAGGGGAAGGATACTGTAAAATCTCCAGTCAGGTGGTATTTGCCGGTTCTCCGAACTACTCAATATTTCTGCTTCCAGTTCTCCAGAACTGGTCTGCCCCAAATCTCATAATTAAACATACATATAAAAGACAATGTTACTGAGGCTCTTCATAACCTATCTGACAACTCATACATGGCAATACACACACAGAGAGACTAACCAACATTATACAGCAGATTCGTAATATAACATAAATCCTATCATAAAAAAGATCTCCAAAATTAAGGGCGGATTGACTTTTATCTTTTTTTAAAAAAATCTTGCTGGCAGGTAACACTTTGTGGAGGTGAGAAAGTGAATATAGAGAAATCTCCCAGTCTCTTTCCTTAATTTGTTTTCCATTAAAATGGTAAGAAGAGCATCACTTACTGGCTTTGTTACTGAAGCAGAGGAGGTATCAACAGTGAAGGCTGTGCAATTTATAATAGTGCACTTTTCTACCACCACGAACATTGAAGAATAGCTCTTACATTGTTTATAGGGGACCCCCAACAAGAGATTTGTGTCACTTTGGAACCTTGCTCCAGATCTTCATGATTATTGGTCTTAAGACCTTTTCTTTTGGTTTTCCCCAATGCTGCAGCTCTGAAGAGCTTGTTGTAGTTGTCTTTCATATGTAGGAACTCTTGTTTAAGTTGGATTCCTTCATCGAACAGAGATCTCCAAATCTATAGTTCTATTATTCTACTCTGATTCCTGGCTACTGGAATCAATGCAACAGCTTGCCTCCTGGAGTTCTCCATCACTGGAGGCTTTCAAGAAGATTGGACATCCATTCATCCAGGATGGTATAAGCAATAGCATTAGTCCTTAGACTTATATTCTAACTACCCATAGTGCTTTAAGCACTCTCTGGGCAATTTGCAATGTCAGCATATTGCTCCTAACAATCTGGGTGCTTGTTTTACCAACCTTGGAAGGATGGGAGCAGTGATAGGCTGCTGCCAGTTCAGATTGCCTCACTTGTACCGGCAGTTATGACTACCATAGGGGTACGATCCAACTGTGTAACAACCAGTTTGGTGAGCACACACATTGATCTGTAACAATCACTGCATTCCAATCCCCCATCAAACACTAAGTCACACAAGAGAAATCTATTAAATTTTCCGTAAGACTTCTATATAACAATATTTTGTCCTCACTTAAGAAATAAATTCCCAGTATGAAAGTCTTAATTACATATAAATTAACTTCTACCACACCTACCATGTTCATCAGTCAATATAGGTTTTCTTTTTAGTTGGTGAATTATTTGCAAAACAACTCTTTTTGCTGAAATCAATTCTTCATCCAGATTTTTATAAATAAAATATTTTATATCCTTCTGTCTAATATGGGTCTCAAATTCCATCTTGTTTTATTTTGATCAAATAATGATTTTTCCCATTTTCATTTGCTCCATGTATATTCCATGTTAACCATTTACAAGCCAAAAATTTAGAAAAATTGATATTTGTAGCACCTAATTCAGTATCATCCCTTTCAGTTTCCTGTTGCACCTGTTGTTTTTGTTTAGTCTCTTCTGACACTTCTATTTGAATCTTCTCTAATTCCTCTTTTTCTAGAAATCCTCCTGCCTTCTGGAGAGAATTCAATCAAAACCTTTGCTGTTTAAAAATAAGCATCACATATTTATTTGTCTGTTTGCTTGTTTGTTTATAACATTTATAAAGCTGCTTATCTTGCAATCAACTTTGCATTAACTTGTGTCATCTGTTGATAGCACTTTTTCAAAACTTCACATTACTTGCATTACTTTCTGAACCAGTGAAAATGGTCAGAGTCCAATTCAGATTGGAAGAGATCCACACACATGTTTATAGATACATTTAGCATTTTGGAAAATAGACAGAATTTGATTAATTTTCAGATGTATAACAGATGTGTGTTAAATTCATTCATTTTTCAGATTACTATAGAAGCAGTTGTGGAGTATCTACCTAGAGCTTTTTAATAGATGACTAATGAATATAAATACATATACATTTAGAATTGTTTACTTATTTTGAAAACTACTAGCATATATATCTCATTATCTTGTTACCTTATGTGTTTATTCATGCCACATAAAATCTTATTTAATTGAAAGCTAATTCATCTTGGTTTCTTTTGTAAAATTATCTAAACTGATATAATCAAGTGCATAAGAAGCAACCAAGTTTTCAATAAAAAAAATGTAATGTGAATTCTACAGAATTTTTAATATATATTTAGTTAAAATACTTGGCATGTTCATATATGTAGATTTCATAGAGGATTTATATAATATTTTTATGTAAGTTGTGTTTGTTTAAATATGTGCTCCATATGCCCTAGCAGCGGGATGTCTGTTTTGCTTTAATCAAAGTCATTCACTTTTAATAATTGAGAATTAATAGATGAAGTCAAAATTGATTAAATATACAGTACTATCATTGGAAGTATCTATTTAACAGCAGTAAATGAGAAAAGGAATGTGAGTCATCCAAAAGCCTATTTGAGTTGTAAGAACAAAAGCATTTCATGCAAGACATGAAAATTAATAGTACTGTTCTTAATAGTAATAGTACTGTTGACATTGGTTATGGCTGCCTATTGGTCTTGTGCAACATATGTGTATTTATTTATTTATGTATTTATAACATTTATATACCGCCCTTCTCCCTAGGGACTCAGGGCGGTGTACAGCCAAATCAGACCCAAACAATACAAAAGTTAAAAAGAGATTAAATAAAGGCTGTTTAAGCTAAAACAACCCTCCCCCAAGAATATTAAAACCCCAGTTAAAACCAAATTAGAGGAGACATTTAAAACTGTATCAGCCCAGGCCAGCCTGCTCAAAGAGCCAGGTTTTTAACGCGCGCCTGAAGGTCCTCAGGTCCGTGCTGGTGCGTATCTCAGGTGGCAGAGTATTCCAGAGGGCAGGGGCCCCCACAGAGAAGGCCCTACTCCTGGGGGCCGCCAGACGGCACATAGAGGCCGACGGCACCCGGAGAAGGCCCTCCCTGTGGGAACGCACCGGTCTGCTGGAGATCACCGGCAGAATGCGGTCCTGCAGATAACCTTGCCCAATGCCATGGATTGCCTTAAAGGTCAAAACTAGAACCTTAAAGTGAACCCGGAAAGCCACCGGCAACCAATGCAGCTCGCGCAGGAGAGGCATCACATGGGAGCTACGCGACGCCCCCATAATCACCCGTGCGGCCGCATTTTGCACCAGTTGGAGTCTCCGGGTGCTCCCCACAGGGAGCCCCATGTAAAGAGAATTACAGTAATCCAGGCGAGAGGTGACAAGGGCGTGAGTGACCATGCGCAGGGCGTCCCGATCCAGGAAGGGCCGCAACCGGTAGATCAGATGATGGCCGCAATATGATGGTCTAAGGACAGCCGTGCATCCAGGAGGACGCCCAGATTGCGAGCCCTCTCTGTGGGGGGCAAAATCTCTCCCCCAATAGCCAGCGAAGGTGTCAGCTGGCTATATCGGGGCGCCGGGAACCACTGCCACTCGGTCTTGGATGGGTTGAGCCGGAGCCTGTTCCCGCCCATCCAATTCCGCACGGCCTCCAGGCACCGGGACATAGCCTCTACAGCATCATTGGGGTGGTCCGGGGTGGAGATGTATAGTTGGGTGTCATCTGTGTACAGGTGACACCGCACCCCAAGACCACGGATGATCTTGCCCAGCGGCTTCACATAAATGTTGAACAAGAGAGGGGAGAGGACCGACCCCTGAGGCACCCCACAAACAAGGGGTCTAGAGGTGGACCTCTCCCCTCCCGCCAACACAAATTGCGAACGGTCGGAGAGGAAGGAGGAGAACCATCGCAGGACAGTTCCCCCAATCCCCAACCCCTCCAACCGCCGCAATAGGATACTATGGTCGATAGTATCAAAAGCCGCTGAGAGATCTAATAGGACCAGGACAGAGGAGAACCCTCTGTCACGGGCCCTCCAGAGATCATCGACCAACGCGACCAATGCTGTTTCGGTACTATGCCCAGGCCTGAAGCCCGATTGGAACGGATTGAGGTAAGTAGCTTCCTCCAGGTACTGAGGGAGCTGACGTGCCACCACACTCTCAACAACCTTCGCTATAAAAGGAAGGTTGGAGACTGGACGATAGTTGTTTAAAACAGCTGGGTCCAGGGAAGACTTCTTGAGGAGGGGCCGCACCACCGCCATTTTCAAGGCGGTAGGAAACGACCCCTCTCTCAAAGAAGCGTTGGTAATCCCCTGGAGCCAGCCTCGTGTCGTCTCCCTGGCGGCCGAAACCAACCAGGAAGGACACGGGTCCAACAAACAGGTGGTGGCATTCAGACCCCCCAGCAATCTGTCCACACCCTCGGCGGTCACAGGGTCAAACTCCCCCCAGATAACATTCTCAAGACCTGCTCCAGACACCTCCCCCGGGACCACCCAATTGGAGTCCAGCCCGTCCCGAATCTGAGCGATTTTGTCATGCAGGAATCGTGAAAACTCCTCTACCCTACCCTGCAAGAGGTCATCCCGCGCTCTCGGTTCAAGCAGAGAGCGGGTCACTCTAAACAGGGCAGCAGGCTGATTTACTGCCGACGCAATAAGGGCGGACAAATGCGAACACTTCGCCGCCTCTATCGCCACAAGGTAAGTCTTAATATAAGATCTTACCTGTGTCCGGTCAGACTCAGTCCGGCTCGCCCTCCAAATGCTCTCTAGACGTCTTTTCCGGCACTTCATCTCCCGTAGCTCCTCCGTATACCACGGAGCCAAGTGGGATCTGTGCCGGGTCACAGGTCGCAGAGGCGCAACTCGATCCAGAGCCCCGGCAGCCAACCTATCCCAGGTGGCTACCAGGTCTCCAGGCGAGTTGTGAGCCAGAGACTCAGGAAATGGCCCAAGCTCCCTCTGGAACTGCTCCGGGTCCATCAGGCGCCTGGGGTGGAACAATCTACGTGACTCTGCCTCCCTGTGGTGGGGGGTGGCGGAACAGAAGTCCAGTCTAAGAAGGGAATGATCTGTCCATGACAAGGGTGTAATAACTAAATACCCAAAATTACAGTCATTCAACCACTGACCCAAGACAAAAATCAAGTCCAGCGTGTGTCCTCCTATATGAGTGGGGGCAGAGACTAATTGGGTCAGGTCCATAGCCGTCATGGAAGCCATGAACTCCCGGGCAACCCCCGAGGTTTCACCGAGCGATGGCAGGTTGAAATCCCCCATGACCAAAAGCCTAGGGGTCTCAACCGCCAGCTCGGCTATCACCTCAAGGAGTCCGGGCAGGGCTGATGAGATGTGGCAGGGAGCCAGGTATGCCATCAAAAGGCCCATCTGAACCCCTTGTCCCCACTTCACAAAGAGAGACTCACAACCAGCCGTCTGAGGGACAGTGGCCTCCCTAGGACAAAGGACCTCTTTAATAAGCACCGCCACCCCGCCACCCCTTCCTGAGCCCTGGGCTGATGAAATGCAAGGAAACCTGGTGGGCACATCTCTACCAGAGGGACACCGCCCTCTGGGCCCAACCAAGTTTCGGTAATACCTACCAGGTCCGCGCTCTCCTCCTGCACCAGATCACAAACCAGGGGAGCCTTATTAACCACGGACCTGGCATTGCACAGCAACAGCCGGGTATTCAGGGCCTGAGGCTCCGGACAACCAGGACTGCAGGTTGGGTGAGGAGGGTCGGAGCGCGCTACCGCTTGCAGATATCGGCAGCGTGATCCCCTAACCGGATATGGCCCTCTACCCCCAGCATATCTACCCCTCCCAGCCACCGTGCTGATAAAATTGGCCCCCGGCATCCCACCCTCCGTCTGCCACCCCAGCACGGAACCCCCCGAGCCCCTCCAGGCGCGCATGCTGGCCTGGCTGCCCCCAAATCCACGTGGGCTGTCTCCCGAACCCGTCCCGGATATACCCAACCCCTTTAAAAAACCCATTACAAAATTAAAAACCCCCGGTTTCCCGCGCTTCTTCCGGTTCTTCCGGCCCCACCATCTCTCAGGATCCCAGGATCCGTCATCGAGGAAAGTCTTGGAGAGCCTTGAAGGCTACTTAAGGGAGAGGGGGACATCCCTCAGGGCCCAAAGCTCTCCCCTCGAGTACCTCCGAGGCCCCGATCACATCGTCCCGGCAGTCCCATAACGTTCTCCGCACCCCTCACTGTTCCTCGGCAGCGTTCGATAAAATCCAGCCGACTTGGGGTGCACAGCCCCTCCCCCTGGACCATCCACCTCTGCCACCGGTGGAGGCCCCAGGGGGAGGAAAGTCACAGGCAGAGCCGCCAATCCCCCCCCTCCCGGGCCCACCACCCCTGCCACCGGTGGCGGCCGCAGGGAAAAGGGGGGAACGTCCACAGCTCCGCCAGCTGTCCAGGAGCGCCGTCGGCCGATGCCAGATACCGTTGACAGGCCTTCGAGGGCGTCGGGGCTGCCACTCATCGTCCATCACACTCCATGGACACCCCGGCCGCCACGCCACAGTCGAGGCCACTAAGGCCGCTCCGAATCCGATCCGAGGCCGCCACAGCCACCACGAAGCAGGAGATTGAAGTTGTTTAGGCAAGAGCAATTCAATATGGAGAAAGGATTATAGAATTTAGCATGTCAGACTTCAATAGTATTTCTTTTTTAGGACTTTCATTTTAAGGATAATAGTAGTGTTTCCACAGAAGGAAGAGATTGCTTGAAAAAAAAACATTTGCAAACAGTTGTAGATCAGTAGCAGAACACTTACTTTATATCTAGAAGAGCCTATGTTCAATCCCTGATTACAAATTCCAAAACCCAATCTAAATCTATGACTCCATTTATCTATTGATTTATATGTCATTCCAATCATATATGACTTTGAATGATCGATTCTTCTGATTTCAGAAATGTGACTAAACATTATAAGTCATATACAGTACTCAAAGCAACCAATTGTACAATGCATCAAGGTTCAGTCAAGTAACTAATTAGCAAGCGCTTCCCCTGCAGGAAGAATCCCAACTCTAAATATGTTAGTTTCCAAAAAAAATTGATAGCTTTCTAAAATCTTAGCAGAATTGCAACTAATTTGACCTCAGAGGGGAGAGGAAATGCTTTTCCAGAGAAAAGAGGACAGTGACCAAGAAGACCTCCCCTATCACCCTGAGGTAGGAATCTAGAGGGAACCTTCCCTTTCAGATTTTATCCAATAGAAACTAAAGAGATGGTGCAATCCTGAAGAAACTGCAGGTACTGAGTCACATATGCTTTAAAGGTGACAACCAACACTTTGAATTACACTGGAAACCTGGCAGTAACTTGAGCAATGACCAGAGTAGAGCTGTTACATGGGCAAACTGAGTGATTGCCATAACTACTTCAGCCTCTATATTCTGGAACAAAAACTTTAGCTTCTGAATGGTCTTCAAAGATAGCTCTATATAAGAGTGGACCAAACAAGAAATGACTAAGTGATTAAAGACTGTGAACAGAGATTTCTGATCAATAAAAATGACATAACTAGTATACAAGATATTCAGGACAAAAATTAGTCGCAATATGAAATAGTAACGACAAAGTCTCATTCCAGGGAAGTAACTCAGAAATATATTTTAACTTATGAAGCCAAAAGCTGCTTGGAGATCCAGTAGAAACATTTGACTCTTTTTTAGTACCAAAGTAATCAAAGCCTCAGTTTCAGTACTGGAACTGACTATAAATTCTGTAATGTGGTAGACTTCAGAAAAATATTTTCAAAAGCAAAGTCTAACCATTGCATTTGTGGTTTGAAAGAATGGTTTCAAAATGGGGATTGTGACTATTTCCATCCATTTAGCTAGTTCATATCTTGGAGACATATGAGTTAAAATGGGCCAGATGTTATATTCACTGGGCTTCAATAAACCATAACATTCAATTCACATACACATGAGCACTTTCATTTCAAAACTCTTATACAATCTCAGTGGTTTTTACTTTACTTTCACTGACCTTTCACAATATAATAGCCTTTTGTTCACCAAAAAAAGCTCTTTGATAATTCTGAATGTGGTGAAGAAGTATTTATGTGTTATTGTCACTCCCATAGTCTTAGCCCTCCAGTGAATTTTTGCTTATATTCTGTGGGGTTTTCTACCAAAGTGCCCTGTCATTCTCTTTACATCACAGCTACCAGCAATAAAGTTTGTTTGGCTTTACTCTGTGGGAGAGACTGCTCAGAAGTCATTGCAGAGGCCATTTCCACATTCAGAGGTAAACTGTAATTTCAACACAATCATCTATCAAAAATCAAGGGTGAACTCAAAACAAAGCAAGAATTAGATGAACAAGGAATAAATATAGATTGGTATTCATATTTGCAAATACATTCAAGATATGGAAAAGATAGTAAGGTGGATAGATTTTATAAAGAATTGACAGAATTTAAAATAAATTTAAAATCAGAGATATTTTTATTGGAAATTATGCCTGAAGGTTATAATAGAGAGATAACATACTTAATTATTAATGTATTAAGAGCAGTCAGAGAATAGGAGGAAAAAGAGTATTATAAGATTTGGGATTTATTTTATGAATGGTTAGATAGAAAAATAAGAAATTGAAATATGTGGTAATAGTTATAATGTACTATAATTGATTAATTTTGAATGAGTAAGAGAATGAATATAACTTAGTAAGAATGAGATATGTTTTTAAAAGATAACAATTATAATGTCAATGATAGTATAATATTTGAATAATATGATATAAAATGTTGATTAGTATGTTTATAAATGTATAATAAGAAAGGTATAACAGTATTGTGCATACAAGATATATGTTCCCAACCGACACACTGTAAAATTGAAAGATGGTTTTATTTGTTGTCTTTGTTATTAAAATAAAAAAAAATGTTTTTTTTTAAGAATTGTAATTGACCCAGAAAATATAAAAATCCAGACCTTTGGCACCTTTGTTGTTCTTCTCTGCACGTTTTCTAGGGCTTCAGCATCTTTTTTTTTTTTGTACCATGGTAACCAGAGTTGGACACAGAATTCAAGTGGGGCCTCACCAGTACAATATAGACTGGTACTATCACTTCCTGTGATTTTGATGCTATTCCTACATTGGTGCAACCTGTATTGACTTTTTGGCAGCTGCAGCACACTGCTCACTCATACTTAAATGGTAGCACACTGGGACATCTATAGTAGATCCTTCTCACAGGTACTGCCTATCCTGTGCATTTGCTTTTCCTGCCTAAGTGGAGGACCTTACTTTTTCTCAGCACTGAACTGCATCTTGTTGGATATGGCCCAATGTTCAAGTCTGTCAAGATCCTTCTGAATCTTGAGTCTATCTTACAAAATGTTAACTAATAGTAGATTCAGAACACACTGTAGTAAGTACTTCACATGAAGGAATTTAATTTGAATACATTAATATTGAAGTTACAATGTGGTCAAGATGATGGTAGTCATTCTTTTAGATGGATTTATTTTTTTAAAAAAACATAAGGTTTTTAGAGTTTAATATCAATCCTTGCAGACTAAATTAGTGAAATGGAATATCTGTGAAGAGAACTGTTTAATTAAGATGCATATATTAAAATGCACCTCTGTGATCATATTAAGAGCAACTGCGTTCTCTTCGCTGATGATGTAGAGCTATTCAACAACACAGACAATACTGCTACCCTTCAAAAAGACCTTGACTATGTATCAGAATGGTCAAACAAATTGCAACTTCAAATCTCAACAAATAAATGTTCTGTCCTACATACTGGCAAAAAAAATCAGAAAATAAAATACAGGCTGAATAGTCAAGACAGTTGTTGATGATCCAAACTCTGTCAAGGATCTTGGAGTACTCATCTCTAATGAGCTAAGTGCTAGAGCCCACTCTAACTACATAGCCAAAAAGGCGTTAAGAGTTGTTAATCTAATCTTACATAGCTTTTTCTCTGGTAATATTACACTAACAATTAGAGCATATAAAACATTTGCTAGACCAATACTCGAATACAGCTCATCAGTTTGGAACCCACATTACGTATCTGATATTAACACAGTTGAGAAAGTCCAGAAATATTTCACAAGAAGAGTTCTCCACTCCTCTACTTGTTGCAGAATACCTTATGCCACCAGACGCGAAATTCTAGACCTAGAAAACCAAGAACTACGCCGCCTTCGCAATCTAAGTGTAGTATATAAAATCATACATTGCAATGTCCTACCTGTCAATGAATACTTCAGCTTCAACCATAACAACACAAGAGCAAACAATAGATACAAACTCAAGGTTAATCGCATCAAACTTGATTGCAGGAAATACGACTTCAGCAACAGAGTGGTCAATGTCTGGAATACTCTACCTGATTCTGGTTTCTTCCTCAAACCCCAAAAACTTTAACTGGAGACTGTCTACTATTGACCTCACCCCTTTCCTAAGAGGTCTGTAGGGGGCGTGCATAAGCGCACCAACATGCCTACCATCCCTGTCCTATTGTTTCTTTTATTTTTTATTTTTCTTATATGTATCCATATCCATAAGCGCACCAACATGCCTACCATCCCTGTCCTATTGTTTCTTTTATTTTTTATTTTTCTTATATGTATCCATGTATTCATAACTATGTTTTTACTTATACCTATTATCTTGTAAGCAATTGACAAAAATAAATAAATAAAAAATAAAATAAATAAACTTCTTGTTCACCTTTTTGTTCCTCTAATATGTTTGTTCCCAATTACTGAAGAAGGTAAATTTCTGAAAGTTTTTGCTGTTGTTCATCCTATTCCTGTAAACATTTGGGATAGTCAGATGGCGTACAAATACAGTAGTAACAATACAGTAATAGTAACAATGATGGTAACAACAACAATAGGAGTCATTGCCTGGAACATGCAACTGTGAATAGCTGCCACCTTGTGGGTTTTTATTAAAATGCTTCTTGAGTTCTTATATTTTTATTGGCAGAGGCTCTTGTGGCTGAGAATCTCATATAAGACAGAGAGCTGGGATGAGTAGAGTGGAACAATACAGAGCCAGAACAGTGATATAAAAAGCATTTGTCCCAGAAGCTGTAGCAGATGAGAATCAAGTCTGCCAGAAATGTATCAGGGTTTTTATTTTATTTCATTTCTATTGAAAGCATCTTGATCATGGAGATTCTGTTTGCTGGGGCTGTGTTTTGAAGCAGATCTGGAAAAGAGGAGATAGAGAAGAAAGACAACTTCCTGATCTGAGAACTGATAAAAAGGAGGAAGTGAAGATAACTAGTTGACTTGCCTGATCTTTCTTTTATTTCAGTTCAGACCCTTTGGGCTATTGGACCATGTCTCAGCTTGGAGTCTGGCCAGCTTTCCGTGTTGAGCAGGAAATCAACATCCCTTAAAAATTTCAAATCTGTGTGACAGGCAGAAGTCCAATACATGATGCATTCCCTGTCAAGGGGATGGAAAAAGAAAAAGGATTTCTCTCTTGAAAGTCTGTCTGTTGTGCAGCTGATATAAAGGGGGGGAGGGGAATAAAACAAGTAAGAGAAAAGAGCTCAACCCAAACCAGATTGGCCAACTTCTGTATTTTCATAATGCCTCCCTGTTTTCTAAGCTTAATTCACTGCATACAGTATATAAAACACACAGGAAGTATTTAACAATTAAACATCGATATACTTTAAATTTCGAATGACCTTTTCTTTTCCAGATGAGCAAAATGATGAATAAATATTTTACTGCACTTGGAGCAGAAAACTTTAGAAGAATCCTTAAGGGTAAAGTGGACAGATTGAGCTTGTGGGACATCAGTTGTTGAAGCCTCCCACTATACTATGTATGTGTTTAATTAACCAATGGATTTAGACATCTGGTCATATTCTGAGCAACAATCCAGACAATAAGAGACCATATATCCCTTATGAGTAATTTATACGTATGTGTTCCAAAGGTATTATAAAATTTAAATGCAATATTCCCATTGCCAAGAGCGAAGGAGATTTTTTTTCTTTTCTTGTTTTTTACATGACAGTGAAAAATTGTTTTGACTGATAACTTCTCAACAGATTTCAGACTATATACCCTTAATTGTACATGAATCCCTTTTAAGCATCTTTTCGTGCTTTGTTTATTTGTCTTAACATGACAATGCCTGTGATGGAATGTGTGTGCAATTTTGCTCTGGCATTAACATGCATTCCAGAATAGATATGATTGTCTTGTTGTATATATATTTTAATAGAAATGTCATTCATCTTTATAGATTGCTTTCAAAATATCCAGGTAATGTGTCAACAAAATAATTGTACATTTTAAGGAAGTTTGAAAGGCAGTGAGATAACCTGACCAAAGAGAGCCAGAATTTAAACCATGATGCACTAACTTGAACTTTGCATTTTCTCATAGGACTGAATAGAAAACATTTTATTAATGAAAATAGGTGAGATATGTTTTCCTAAGAATGAACGATATAACAGTCATGAAAGGTGAAGACAGTTGTATTTTCTCTACAGGAGTGAATGGCAAGTGGGAATTGAGTTATTTTTCTCCATATAAATTAATGCCAAATATTCACTAGGTGTGAATGCAAATATATTTTCTTTATGGGAATGATGTCAAAATTTTACTGTCAATGAAGACTCATTTAATTTTCCTCAGTGGAAATGAATGGTAGTCAATTTTAACAATTAAGACAGATATTATGTAAAGAAGAACTCAAAGCACATATTTCAATCAGCTTTTACTCAGTAGCCAATATTATCTTTCAGTATACGCTGATTTGTGTGTGTGTGTGTGTGTGTGTGTGTGTGTGTGTTCAAATCAGTGTTAACTCTTGATGAACAAGTCCCTGCAGTTTTCTTGTCAAAATTTCAGAAGTGTTTTGCCATTGTCTTCTTCTTAGGGGTGAAGGTCACTGAGCTGACTTCATGCCTAGGATAGGACCTAGATTTAATAGATAATCAGAGTTGGAAAGGATCTTGTAGGTCATCTAGTCCAATTCCCTGTCCAAATGGGAAACCCTACCCCATTTCTGACAAATGGCAGTCCAATCTCTTCTTGAAAGTCTCAAGTGATGACACTTCCACAACTTCCGAAGGCAAACTGTTCTATTGGTTCTCACTGTCAGAAAATCTCTCCTTATTTCTAGGTTGAATCTCTCCTTGATCAGTTTCCATCCATTATTGCTTGTCTGGCCTTCAGGTGCTATGGAAAATAGCTTGACCCCCTCCTCTCTGTGGCAGCCCCTCAAATATTGGAACATTGCTATCATGTCTCCCCTGGTCCTTCTCTTCACTAGACTAGCCATGCCCAGTTCCTGTAACCGTTCTTCATATGTTTTAGTCTCTAGTCCCCTAATCATCCTGGTTGCTCTTCTCTGTCCTCACAGTCTTTCAGTGCCTTAACCTCCTGCCAATCTTCCAGGAAGACTAGGCAGGTGAATTAATTCTACTTCATTATAAGACTATACTAACAGAATCTTGAAAGTCTGAAAGTACATGTGTCCCACCCATTATGCAGCTGCTGATTCCACCCACTCCTTTATCTGATCATTCCTTAGGCAGTATCTCTTTCCACCCCATCTTTCAAGGTAATTTCCACACACCATAATATCACTATACCAAATTGGTTTCCAATATATATATCTGTATTTCTTTAATTTTACTTTATTTAAAAAGTGTCCTGTGAATGTTCATGCATGGAGACCCAAGATTGTTGGGGGCAATAAGCTGACTTTGTAAAAAAATGCCGCTTGGGGGCCCCAAAAAGCCCTAGTAATAAGCAGGCATATACAATGAATGAAGGCTATTGCCGAGCACTTAGCATGGTGCTCTAAAGACTGTAAGCCGCCCTGAGTCTCCGGAGAAGGGCGGCATATAAATGTAAATAAAATAAAATAAAAATAAATTAGTTTATTAATCTGCATTGTTATATTTTTAAAGAAATCTGGGTTTTATTGTTAATGCAAAACAGCTGTGAGGATTGAAGATGGAGCTTTTTTTTTTAATGATGTCAAAGGAAGGAATGACAAAAGCTAATGTCAAGCAGGCATAATTTCTGGATTTTACCCTGGAGAAGCAAGTTAGGGTAGGACTAAATGCAGCAAAGCTGCTTCCAAAATAGTCTTAAACATTCCAACTTTCATTATTCTTATTGAGAAGAACACATTTGAGATAGAAGCTCTTTCATCCCTTGCGATCTTAGTTATTCAACAAGAAGCAAGTATGTTCCTAACTGCACATCCCCAACAGCTTTCACTTTATAGTCAGAGCAGAGCATTTTTATACATTTTACACAGTAAAGAGGCTTTTATATAATGCCTCTATGCATTTGGGAATCGGCTCCACTGCACACCTGTATATTTTAGGAGCTGAGTCCCAAGATTTCTGGCTCTGTTGTAATTTATTGGAAATTGTTATTTATCTGCTGTGCATGTGAACTTTTCCACATGACTGGGAATCTTTTACAATTAAAATGTATGTAATGGTGGTTGCATATAGAGCTAGGCTCTCTGATCCAGACAATCTCATTGACTTAATTTTCCATTTATATCACAAAAAGGGAAGAGGAAAGATTGCTTGCTATTTCACATATTTGACTTGAGCATGCAAAAATAACTCCCAAAGAGAGGTAATTCCTGAAGACAATTTAGAAGCAGGACAAGATAGCAATAAGATATCTATCTGTCAGTGCAAATTCAAATATAAGAATTTGTGCAAATTGCTAAAAAAATCAGAAATTAAGGCTTAAGTGTTTCAGAAAGGCTTAGAAAAATTATTGAACATATTTTTTTTTCCCTGGCATATAGCCATGGTGGGTTTTCCTTCTGATTTGGGGGCTTATTTTAGAAACAGAATTTCCTAGGGATGCAGTTAAAATGTTCTGTGAAGCCAAAGAACCAATGAACATTGGCAAACCCAGAACAGTAGTAGTATTTCTGAGACTGCTTTTTATAGCACCTTTTCCACACATAATAATTGTGTCTAGCCATTGTAGTTTCTTAATAGTTTTCAACAGGAAAAACAAATTATTTCATTATCACTTATATATACCTGGCATTCTGGGTATAACACTGCATTCTCCAGTGTTAGGAATGCTACACAAAACAACATGTAAACCATGATGTAAAACAACATGTAAACTATGATGTGAATGCTATTTCCTAGTCAATAAAATCTATGTGAATTTACAGAACCAATTAACAATGCATGATCTATTGTGTAGGGCTGTGCATTGTTCAAAAGTGATTCAGAAGTGCTTTGGACTTTGTGTAAGTCTGAGAATAACTTTTTTCTAGCTTCTGCACTCCCACAAAAAAGATTAAGTTCCATTAAGAGTCCTGTTTAAATGTAATGAGTGGATTTTTTAAAATTGGTCACAAGAGACTTGTGAGGAAGCTGAAAAACACAGGACTGCTCTAATAAATTGCAGGAAAGTGCTGTGCTCACATTCCTATCAGTTCCAAAATATTTTTTTCCAAACCATTTCCAAAGTGTAAATAATCCTTATCTGTTTCTTGATTAGTAACATTGGATGAATAATGAATATGAATTTTGGCAGTGAAATATTTTGTTACCTTTATACTAAAAAGATTCTAATAAACATCTCTTAAAATAGAAAAATGCAATTTATTCCTATACTTAATTTTGGAATAAGTCATCACCTTCTGCTCATTAATTCTATGCTGTCATTCTGTTTGCTTAAAGAGATTTCACTAGTCAATCTAGAGGTGAACTTAATGATTCAGTCTCCCCATGTGGGAAATCTCTATCTATGCTGCTCCTCATAATGGATGTTCTACTTTCAAATGAGTTGTTTCACTACTGAACAATCCATATGGTTACAACATTCTTCATAAAGTTTTAGTCATTCATTCCCCCCTTTTTGGCTAGCATAGTTTATCTTTTGGAGGAATCCACTTGTTTTATCATATATGTGACCACCTTATAAATATTTGCAGACAGCTATCCTCTTCCTTATCATTTCTCCAACTTAAATACAGCAAATATGTCCACTTTTTCTTCATAAGAATAATTCCCCAAACATCTTATCCAGATGCATTCCAGTTTGTCCTTTTTAATGGTAGTGCCCATTATTCATCTCAGTATTCCCAGTGAGACCGGATTCATTTCTTTAAATTGATTAAATTAGTCCAATCCAGCATAGAAATAAGATGAAGAATCCTACTGATTTCAGTTGACTTAACTATTGCAAAGTTGGATTGTGATCATTTTATTATAAGTCGAGCACATCAGGGCAGGTTGAGGTTTTCTTCCTATGGTTTTATAGTAGTAGTAATTTTAATTACTGAACTGACTTATTGTGTGTGAGAGAGAGGGGGGGAGGAAGGGAGAGATCAAATCAATCTTGACTCCTGGCAATTTCCTGGACAAGTCCCTGCAATTTATTTGCCAACATGTTTTGGAAGTGGTTTGCCCTTGCCTTCTTCTTCCTCGGGACAGAGGGACTGGCCCAAGGTGACCCAGCTGTGGTGACACAAGCTATCAAGATCAGTTACTGGATGAAACCATCATACCAACTCATCACTTGGTAGCATTCCCTGCTTGCCTAAAGCACACGTTGTATTTCATTAGGTCAAAGACTAAAATTGCCCTTGGTGCTGTCTCAGCTTGGTTGTTTTCTTGCAGACATTTTATTACCCAAACAAATAGCAAACAAACAAATATCATCTGATGATATTACCTAGTTTGGCTAATGAAAAGCCTGCAAGGAAACAACCAAGCTCAGAGACCCCAAGAACCCCTCATTTCAACCCTGAGTTACAAATATTCTCCTTTATTGGTACCAAATAGCCTAGAACTGGGAAACCTATAAAAGCAAATGCCCACCTAAAGAGAGAGAGAGAGAGAGCAGCCCCTCAGTTCAGAGACTAACATCTTGGGTAGTTCCAAGTAGATTTTTTTTTCTTGAAGACAAAAGTCCAAAAGTTACTTTAAGTGATAGCCTGTACTATCAAGCAGTGATATTATTTGAAGCAGTGTTTTAATGCAGATGTCTCTCTTCTGTCACATTTACTGGAGACATTCTCAACTTTCTATAAATGACATTTCTCAACCATCTGTCCATATTAGCAACAAGCAATGGAGCAAGATCTGCTGAAACAGGGAAGATATTGTGCACCCTTGGCTTCATCAGCTGCAAAATTACCTAGAGGATAACTTAAACAAGCCAGAGACAAATGTGTCTTTAAAGCAGCAGTTTCCCTGCCTGCCACACATGTTCATACTGTTTTTCTTTCTTCTAAACAGCCCTCCCCCTTTCTCATGTTGCCATGTTCAGTTTTCAAAGCCTTAAAAGCATTTGTGACGCCCCTGAAAAAAAGAAAATTATATGAATTTGCCAAAAATGCAAAGCAATTCTTGCCAATGGGACTTCCCCCCTCCAAGTCCATAATTTCTGATAGTATTTTGAAATTAGTAAATATTTTCCTTAACTGCAGTGAATGCATAAAAGAAGATAGAGATCCTTGCTCCTAATCTCAGTGAAATAACTTGCAGGTTTGATTCCAGCCAACATATAAATAGCACATGCCTAAGCAATCTCTATAGCTGCAAATCACGCAAAAGGCATGGTCCTCAGCTAATATTTACAGAACTCACAGAACTAGTATACTATAAACATTTTGAATTATATAGATCTTCCTGTAAGCTAAATGATTGCATTGCAAGGGTGTTCAGATGTATTTATGAGCAAATGCATTTTAGTCCTTTGCATTTTGCTTAACGTTATCCAGAAATCTTGGCTCAAAATTCAGTTTTGTTTGCATTGGGTTTTTTTTTATGCATAAAATGTGGCCCAGCTGAGAGAAAGTGAAGAAACTGCCAGGAGCAAAGAGGTTGATTGCTTTTGTCTGTGTAACTGTGTGCTTAATGAAATTAAGAGATGCCTACATTCCTTTGCTGACTAGATTGAGGGGAATTTTCCCCTAGGATAGGAGGATCATGCTTTCCATGTCTAGTTAAAAGTCACTTTTTTCAGATGAAGCCCATAGTAATGAATCTTTCAATAGGGCAGGGCAGAGTTTTAGTTCATATAGTGAAGCCTTGCAAATTCTTTTGCAAGATACAAACATTTGTGGCAGAACAAAAAAAAAGCCACCCGCCTTTTGTTAAAGAGATTTGCAAACAATCAAATAATTACAAATGTCTATTTATCCATCAGTCAGGCACAGGAGTCTCACACCCAAAGGTCACAAGTGTTGCACAATGACCAGTTCTGTAGTTCAAGGGCGACAACATTAAGGCTTTTCATACATAGCTGTAGAGGCCTCTAGCTAGTATGCCCAACGAGAAGAAAGCAAAGAATCAGGGCATGCCATTAACAAAACAGATTTGTTTTTCGTCATATTACTTTGATCAAGCTACGCTGAAGACTAAGCTGTGACATAGCTGCTGTAGGTATGGTGGATGATAGTTGCATGGAGTCCATTGTCTCTGCAGAAGAGACCTTTCCTATGATGTGGAAATCCTGGTAGTGCAGAACTGGGCTTGGGCTATTACCCTGAAGTGGGCTTGAAAATCCTGCTACTGCTGCCCCACCTCCAATCAAGGCCTCCCCTTTGCCTTGCTAATAGCAAGGAAGGACTACTGTGATGATGGTGGGAGGGGGCAACAACTACTTGGTCTTTTTTTTTTTTATCATGATGGTGTCTTGATAAGAGTTAGCAGTGCTTTGTCCAAATCTGGAGTAATTTGACATGGGTATCTGCAATGAATCCAATAAAGCCTTATATATCTCTGACAGTCAGCTATGGCTCTCAGGGACCATCTGCATGTCTGGTTTAACTATAAGAAGAGTGAGCAGAACCATAGACATGGCCATTAAGCACACCTACATTGAGGAAAGCTTTATGTAGGTCAGGGAATAGCACGGAAGCCCATCTAGTCTATTGTTTTATGAGTATTTCTTTCTGATTGCATTCTTCAGATGAAGCTACATTCCTCATTTTGCAGTTTAAGCTCCCAATGTACAGATGCTCTGACTGATAACATTTCATACAGAACACAAATGTTCTCATTTTAATGAATGTAAATATGGATGCCTAAAGTGAGATTTTAGTCCTGGTATTCAGAGACAGTCAATTGTCTCCCCATTGGACTAAGTTATAATCCAATGAAATAATCAAAAATTTTACCATTTTCCTTTCAATTTTTGATTCTCTGCAGCTATATTTGGAGGAAGTTTCTTGAACACTGAATATGCAATCAACCAATGGCCCTATAAACTTTGTAAATACAGTGCATGTTAAATATGCAGCTGAAACCAATGTTTGCTCTAAAACAAGCTATCTAAGAATGTTGATACCACTGAGAACAGGGTTCTTTCTTGTCCAAATTTTTTCCTCTGTTACCATAATTTATACTATTGCAGTGATATTTATGGCCAATGTGAAGCAAACTCTATATTTGGCATATTCCTTAGATCAGGAAGTTCCTTGAGAATTGTGAGCTTCTCCAAAGCTCAACCAAAGTTATTCTTTACCCAGTGGTATGCATGTTTCACTATAGAGATGATCTATTTCTTGACAGAAACAAAATGGAATTTTTTAACCAAAAAAAACACAAAGAAAACAACCAAGAGCAGATGTGCTACCTATGGAAAAAGCTGCTTTCACAGGAGAATCAGTTCATTTATCAGTTATCTCTTGGGGACGCATTGGGAAAGAAATTAATTACAGCCACAAAGAACAGGGCTGAATTGCTTGGAGAATATTTTGAAGGACCAAAGGAAATACCTAAGTTAAAATTTAATTTTAGTTGTTTTCCTTCATTACAGTTACCAAATGCTTTTCTTCCACATAAGCTTTCTATAGAAAGCTTCTGCTTGGGCTGTTCACCTCTTCTGCTTGGGCTGTTCATGCTTAATCCTCCCACTAAAAATACTCTGTCCTTTCTGTTTGCAGAGAAATATTCCTCTCTTAACCAATATTCATGTCCATAATACTAAACATTTATTACAGATTGTTATCTCAACAATTTGTTGCACTCAAATCACTTATGCTTAGTCAAATGGGCTCATCCTTACTTCCTGCTAATCATGGTGCAAACATTCTCATGAAATTGTTTGTTTATGCTGTATCCTCATGACATTATCTTTGTCTCATCTCCAGCCTATAGATGAAGTGACTTAAAGTTGCCTTTAATAATTTCAGTTTTAGAGTAGCATTTTTTCTCTTCACCAATATAGGAGATGTTCTAGGTTGTTTCCTTGAAAGTGGGTCAGTGATGAAATACATCCAGCACTTATGGCCCACTGTAGTCTGTTGCAGAGGCCCCCTTCCTCTCCTTAGGTGGGCAATTGTCCTTCATGTCCCTTTGGCTTAGTCTGCAGGAGAAACCAGACCCCTCTACAATGCCTAGATAAAGGTTGCTGGTGTGAGCCATGTTTATGAAGGTTTGATGCTTTTCTGAAAGAGCACCAGACCTGTTTTTTTTTAAAAAACAAACAAACAAACAAAAACCAAGGGTTTAGCCATTCTTATACAGAGCACTAGATTAGTATTTAAAAACAAAATTACCACTTTTTAAATGAGGAAAGACAGCAAGATTTTGACATTGCTGTTTCTGTCACTAGTAGGCACTTTATATATTTTCCACTGCTATTGTTGACACAGTTTCATAGAGCCATCCATATATAACCTTCTGATCTTGCCAACTATGGCCACTTATTATTCCTTTCCAGTACTTCATGAGTACTTCTTCATCCCTTAAAGACAGAGCTTCCAGATTAAGCACTCTGTGCTTTATCCATGCCATTCCACAGGCTAATATTTGCTTGTCATACTAGTTCTGGATAACTAGCCTTAAGTATTTTTTCAGAAAACCCCTGAACCCATGTACAAAAATAACCCAATTAACAGGCATGGGTGGTGGTCAGGGGTGGGATTCAAAATCTCAGCAACTGGTACACTGCCTGGTTGCTGGGTGGGCATGACCATGGTAAGTGTGGCCTACCAGAACTTTCAGGAGGACCATTTTTCACCTTCCCCAGGGTCCGGAGGCTTCCCTCAGGCCTCTGGGAGAACAGCCTCCCCCCGGGCTCCAGAGGGCCTCTGGAATAGGCCCATTTCCGGACTTCTGGAACTTCGCGTTCAGCCTGTTTTTCATCCTCCCAGAGTATCTGCGCAGACCCTGCACTTACTAGCATCCAAAATAGGCTGTGTGGAGACTCCTCGGAGGGGAGGGGAGGGGTGGGTGGAGCCAGCCAGTCAGTTCAACTACTGGTTTGGTGACCCAGATGAAACTGAACATCCTATTCGCCCGAACCAGTCCGAATCTGTAGAATCCCACCCCTCATGGTGGTGTTGCTGGCTTTTTAGGCACTGAGAAGTAAATGAACCAGCCATCCTTAATCCCTTCTACATTTGCTCATCCACATCCCATATATGTGAAGAAGAGCAACTTGTAGTTGTTTTTTCTGCTGGCAGTTGACACTAGGTGAGAGGGAGCACATGATGCCATAGGAATTCCCCAATTTCATTCTCTAGCTTGTCTCACATTAAAGCAGTAAAGATAGCATAATTTGCGAGTCTTGTTGGTGAAGCAAAAGAGAGATCAATAATGAGGACACATTTGATGCCAACATACATTTATGCCAATTTATAGACTAGATAACAGCAATCTAACATATCTGTCTAGTTGTAACCAGGATGTGTTTAACTGTAATCCTTGTCCTTAATTCCAGAAGCAAGCAAGCAGTACTTCATGATTGGAAACTTGCTTTAAGACAGGATAATTTATATACTAACTACTTTATTTTTTTCTATCTGCCTGGTAAATTCACTGTGGAAAACGTGGGACACAGAATATTGGTGCCACTTTATATAATTTATTTATATAAAGGCAGCTCAAATCTCAACAACTCTGAAAGCAGTTCAGAGGGGAAGGAAGGAAGGAAGGAAGGAAGGAAGGAAGGAAGGAAGGAAGGAAGGAAGGAAGGAAGGAACAATCTAAGACTGTCAGGATTTCAAGCCCATTCAAAACACAAGTGGAGGATGCACTATTTGGATAAGTGGGGGAACATCATTCCAATATCAGCAATGCTTCAAACTCCAGTGTTACAGAGAAGGTGGGCTTCTGGAGTCCCTATATAGGGCAATGTTTAAGCAAAGGAATCCAGAATGCTCCAGTCCTATCTGATGAAGTACCAGATAAATTGACTAGATCAAAACTATGGACAATGGCAGTCCTTCAGATAACCAGTCGTATACCATAAAAGGCTTTATAAATAACAACCAGCACCTTGAATTGCACCCAGAAGCAAATTGGTAATCAATAAAGCTCAAAAAGCAAGCCCCTAAATCTAAATTACTTAGATTTTTGAGGAAGTTGGGTATAGGAGGAAAAAACAGAGAGTAAGATTTTCCCCATCTAGAATTTCTTCCCCCCTCGAAAGATTTTTATTTTGGTTGTACAATTGAATTTTTATTTTTTGCTATATTGACACAATCTGTAAATAGAGACTGTGGCATAAGAAGAATGGAGAGGTATATTTGAACAGCAAGGTGCTGAGAGGAGCTTCATCTATTTAAGTGGTATGGAAAGAAGTGAATTATTTCTGTAACATATGACATCATATTTTCCTGCTGGAAGGCAGCCACTTCTTTGGGTCTAACATCTTACAGAGGAAAAAAATCGGCTGAAGGCAAAGAACAGAAAATGGCTTTGTATATAAAAGCTAACAAAAAAGCAACAGGGTCCTATATTGCATCTGGCTTGTGTACAGCTGCTTTTTGCTTTAACCAGGTAATTGCAGACATTTGGAACAGCTTTTTTACAACTCATATCTATAAATCTCAGTTCAGTTTTATGGAAGATCTGGAACTCTGTTTTATAAGAATAGGAAGGAGAGGTATCAAAAAGTCACACAGATGTGCTCACACGGTTACACCTGTCAACTTAAATAGTATTCACATCCTGACATGAGGACCATGATTATATGTTATCAACTCACTTTTCATTCTTAGCAGCCACAAAGGTAGATTTTCTCCATGCTGATTTATCTCTAAAATAGTGTTTCAGGTCTTCCAATAGTGCACCTATCACCAGCAATAGCAACATCACTTAAATTTATATACCTCTTTATGGTGCTTTACAGCCCTCTCTAAGTGGTTTACAGAGTCAGCATATTGCCCAATATGGGTCCTCATTTTACCCACCTTTGAAGGATGGAAGGCTGAGACAACTTTGAGCCTAGTGAGATTTAACTGCTAAATTGCAGGCAGCCAGCAGTCAGCAGAAGTAGTCTGCAGTATTGCATTCTAACCAGTGCACCACCATGGCTTAGTAACTGTAAGCTTGCTGCTGATTGAGACCAGCCAGAAAGAAGGACAAAGAGACCAGTTGATTTACATAAGGATCCATATAATTTGGGATAGACATACAAATTGGCAAGTGTAGGGTCCTGAGCTTTGTTGTTTTCTTGCAGATATTTAATTATCCAACTAGATTACTTTATCAGTACTAGAAGGGAATGGAGTTTGATCCTCTTTTTATATTGCCAATTCAATTGGCAAGTTTAAAAAGTGGGTTAACATGCAGTGAATAAAGAATTGACCTGTTTGATACATTCAGCCTTTCCAGATCATTCCTATATTATAGATGTACTTTACAGAGTCAATGATGTCCCATTTGAAGAACTATTCCCACCTATGGCAACCACTAAAAGGCAGCAAAAAATGAGATTTAGTTACATCTTTTTGTTTCCATTTAGTGATCTTCTAACTTCTGCAGCACAGATATTGAATCCCTATACTCCGCACATATTTTTGTACTATAGAAGTGTTTTTAAAAGTATTGAATGGATGAACTCAATTAGAGTAAAGTAATACCTCTAAAAACAAAGTTTCATTTCCAATATTGAAATATGGAAAACAATGTATTTAGATTCTAGTAAATAAATAGCAATAGTACTTAGCCGTATATATTGTTTATAGTGCTTTATAGCCCTCTCTAAGCAGTTTTACAGAGTCAGCATATTGCCCCCAACAATCTGGGTCCTCATTTTACTCACCTCGGAAGGATAGAAGGATGAGTCAACCTTGAGCCTGGTGGGATTTGAACTGCAAAATTGCAGGCAGCCGATAGTTAGCAGAAGTGGCCTGCAGTATAGCACTCTAACTACTGTGTCAAGGTCATAAAGTCAAAGTGCATAGCATAAGAACCACAACATATTCAATAAAACAAAATAAAGTGTTCAAAGAGAACATCTTAGTCTACAAAAGATAAAGTTCATTTACTATCAAACTTGTAAAATTGCCCTGAAGAAACACAGATTACTCTGTAGTTCTGGAAAAACTCATTTCAATGGGTAGCTGGACATTTGGCCTATTTCAAAGTATCTTCATTACAAATCTTAATAAAATGTAAAGCCATGGAAAACTGGTATCATATGTGCATTCCTGAAATGGTGCAATGACCTTCCTAGGCTTATAATCCTGGCAGTATAACAGATAAATCCTCAACTGTTAACAAATTTGGACATAATATTACAAAGAATTCTTCAAATATTCTCCATATATGTTAAAGCATGGATTTTGTCATTTGGAAGGAGAAATAAGCTGTGCTTGACTATTGAGTGGTGATATGAAATGTTTCTTTTACTTGTCTGCATGCTGTGAAAAGGGGTCATGGTTGAGAAGTCATCACTAGTCCCAATCTCATTCCTAAATTCATATGTCTGCATTGAAAGAGAAAATCATGCATGATTATTTCCATGTGGTCACTCAGCTTCCCCCTCATCATGCTAATAACCATTTTCAAAGAACCAACAGTTGCCCCACCTTCTCATTGTTGCCATCCAGAACTTCCTTCAGCCAATCCATTGGAGCATTGCTTTCAGTGGTGGTATTCTACCGGTTTGGCCCGGTTCTGCCAAGTTGGTAGCAGCGATGAGCAGTGGAGACCGAACCAGTTCTCTCTGCCTCTCTGCTTTGGGCCCACCCACCTGCCTGGGCTCCCATACTCACCTTTATCCTCTGAATTTGAAGTGCAGCTGCTTTGAGTGCTACGCAGCAACTGTTGAAGCAACTGGGATTGTGCAGGCTTGCAGGAGGCGAGTTAGAAAGCCTCTGCACCTGCGCAAAGTGTGTGTTTGGTGTGCATGTGTATGCAAAGTGTGTGCACGAGCACTAAAGCGCACTCACAAAGCCACACCCATCGAACTGGTGGTAAAAATATTTGAATCCCACCACTGATTGCTTTGTTTAGACTGCTCTCTTCTTGACATTACCATTGCAGAGAAAGAAACAAACGAATTTTAAAAAAGGAAAAATAGGCCAACACCATGAGAGAAATATTAAAACCCTTCTTCTATTCACAAGAGAAAGGGTGAGAAAGAAACCAAGGTTCTTCCACCAAGCGGTCTCATCCTGTAACCTGGGAAGAACTGCTTCAAAAATTACAGAGGGAAGCAAAATGGAGACTGTGCATAATGTATACACCTTAAAATCAAAATTGAATCAGTTCATATGTATCTTGGTGAAGAATCAATCTTAAGCCACCGATTGGTTTTGTTCACATAGACTGCCATCAGTTCTGCAAGATTTCTGGCAGCTTTTCCCAGCCGTAGCTGGAGATGCTGGAGATTTAACTTTGAACTTCTTGCAACTGACATATGCACTCTGCCTCTGAGTAATAGCTCTTCCTCTAATTGTTAATCCAAGAAATAGAAATAAGACATGCAATGAAACCAGAACTTGTTCCAAGTAAAATCTTAAACAAGACACAACTAAGGATGTTTCTTGGCAGTTGGTCTTACTTTTGGCATAGAGAGTTGGCACTCAGGTAATTTGCTTGAAGGTAATGCAGAATTTCTGGCACGATTCAAGTCAAAAGAAGTTTGTAGGCTGTAGAAGTTGTGCAGGTACAGATGTTTCCATGACATCCAAGAACTGTATATTTTGCAGTTTGTCCTCTTCAAAACTGCTTCATGGAAATTTCATAAACACTGCTAATCCCACTCTACCTTGCTTTCTTTGACAAGTTTCTAAACTGGGTAAAATCAGCATATGATCATTTCTTCCACTGCACCTGAAGAACAGTATATATATTTTCTTCATACTTTACTGTCACTAACATGTCAAATTCCCTCAGTAATGGTAATAACCTAGCTTTGGGGACAAAATTTCAATATACTTCATGCTATCCAGGTTTCTACTGAAAATGAAATACTTCTGTTTTTCTTTTTGTCCACTTAACAATTCATTTAATTAAAACATCTAACTTCATTCTTTCTGATGCTATGTTTTTATTAGCATCGACATCATTGTGTAAAGACTAGCTCTTTCTCCATTTTTTTCTTTATTATGTTATTCTTTAGAGGAAGGCTGTTAAAGGTATATTTAGGGAGAAAACATAATTGACATTGGATGTATTATCAATAATTCAAAGTCAATATCAGCAGTTTCCAGTTATGAAATGATAATTCGTCGTCAGACCCAAGCAAAAGGTCAACAGGTAAAGAGTTCAAGTTGAGTACTTTATTGCAATTCTACCTATAACGTAGGAATCTCTCCAGAATGCTTGCCTTCACTTAGGAACAGATAGATTAGGTTCCATGGAGCTTGTTTGGGGGTGGGGGGGAGGAGAAATCAGTCCTGGATCTCTTGTGGTTCTACAATGATTCAAAGCTAACTCCCACTTGATTCCTCCTCCCTGCCTGGCTGGGTATTTCCCACATCCATCTATCTAGTGATGTCTTAATATTTTCACAGGTAAATCTCTAGTATGCATAGACCATACTGGAGTTGTCTCCAATATGGTCTATGCCGAGACTTTGGTGGCCACAGTTGCAGCCAAAATGTAATTTTCTGAATGTGCTTAAGAGACAAGACGTACATGTCAATCAGCTTCCTAAGACTTTGGAATGAATAAATAGCAAATCTAACAAATCACACACATGCACACAATTATAAAGCATTCCCAAGGAATCAAAATATGTATGAGATAAGAGAGAAAATCTTCCAAATCAGTATTTGGTGTGATCTTTTGCATCCACTTCATCAATTCAATTGCTGTATCCTGTTACCCCAGCTTTCCTCTCCCCGTTTTTTTTTTTTTTTTTGAATACCAGAAGACCTGCAAATGGATTTTAATATTACTTTTGAAAGCTCAATCCCTATTAGGACACACAATTAATCTTGACAAATGATAACAAAGTGAGAGTTTGACAAGCCAGAGATTAGGATGGAACCACTTTAAGCAGGCATAGTTTTCCCATGAACAAGTGACTTGAGGGACAAGTGACTTCACTTGTTTGAGGCTCTACTACTGTGATGCTTCTTGGACTGACTTAGATGCCATTGCAAAAGATACAAGATGAATGTTCCTCTTGGGAGAGGCAGACATTCTGCCTCCAGCTGCTCAGGGAAGCTTGGTAGATGACTGTGAATGTACTGTACATTCTTGAGAATCAAAACAAGACATTCAGAAATTGGCCACAGATTCTTCCTTCAGCTTCTATTTTAATCCTTCTTTTGTCTAGAACTTGAGAATGTGTCTTCCATGTTTTCAAACTAGAGGTGCAGATGAATAATTACCAGAGGTGCTTGGAATAATTATTTCTCTTCCATTACCTATAGCCGTGTTTGCATCATAGAGGTTCTAAGGAGATTGTTGGGCGCATGTCATCCAACACTCAGTTGCAAAGTTGGACATCAGTAGCAGCTTTATTCACATACAATTGTGTGTGTGTGTGTGTGTGTGTGTGTGTGTTAGATTTTTGAGCTGATAAATAATTAAACAAGGGAGACTAGTATAGATCTATTTCGAGCTACTTAGCTTTCGTCAGCTAGCCATACCCTTACTGGGATTCGAACCAGGGAAGTATTACATGTGAGGCAGTTGTAATTGCCATTAGGCCACTGGTTCTCATCCAGATCAGCGATACAGGGGAATGAGTATATATGCTTCTGTTACAACATCCTGGTATCCTCCCAATAAAGGGAGGAAGCATACTTCATAACACACATATAAACAAAAGACAACAAAACAAATAGCTTTCTGTCTGGATGGTCTCTGATGATGAGCTGAAAGACAAAAAAGGACAGCAGTATGCTTCCTCCCTTGATTGGAGCTTACCAGGGTGTTGTAACACAAGTGAGTGTATGTATGTATGTATGTATGTATGTATGTATGTATGTATTTTCTATGAGTATATTAAGTTCTATCTGTCCAAAGAGTAGCACATAAGAATTAATTATTGTTTTTAATTTACCAAATGTCACTGTTCATGAAAAAATATAGACCCTTGAGGGAGAAGGATTCAATATAATTCCCATCCACAGGATTACCCACCACAATTAGCTGTTGCAATTCTGGAGAAAACAAATCTTATTAAGGAAATTTACATAATAATATTAATTTCAATTTAAATGTAGCCATCTTTGTATCAAAATTAATGAGACCTAATTTAGCACTCAGTATCCAGAGAGTAAATGCAAAATGTAATGCTTGACAATAAATACAACACTACTGAAATCATTCTTTATTGCACATACAACAAAGTAAGCAGTAGTGGACATTTCCCCAGGGAATGGGCAGCATTTTAGGGGAGGATTTTTGTATATAATATTCTTTTATGATTGATTATAAAGAAAACCCACAAAAAGCCACTACAAATAATTTTCCCTGCTTCTAAGAAATGGGTGACGCACAAAATATCATTTAATTGAATTAAACTTTGCTTGCCATTACATCTGTCATCATAATTCATTTATTATTTTTATAATTGTTCAGTGAAATCCAGATTTTGATCCCTATTTATGTGGGAAGTTGGAATTACTGGGCATGCTTCAGCTATGGGTGAAGTCATGAAACATAATGCTCCTTCACTGATAAATAAGGGACCCTGTTGAGGGTCTGAGGGAGGAGGAGAATTTAGGAACCAGAACAGTATCTTTTCCTTCTTCTACACCTGATGTAAGACAAACAACTCAGTTGTTCCTAAACTCTTCACCTTCAGCATAGACATGCAAGGAAATCTCTTACCCAGATGGGAATTCAGGTCAGAATTTGCTGATTTGTTGACTCTTGAAAAAAGGCATTTATTCTGCCAATTACTCTACACAAGTGCAAATTAAGAAGGCAAAAGAGAGGGGGTCCCTGTTTGATGTCAACGGTGTGTTAATTTTAGTCTCTAAATAGATGGGTTTTATTTCAGAGAAAGTAAAACTCCTTGTCAAATCCTTGCACTTAGCTAACCATCACTAAATGTATACCAGACCATAATGATATGAAGTTATGTAGAACTCATGGGTTTTTAATGAAGAAACACTAAGATTGCATTCAGCAATAAAGCAAATGGGGATGATCTCCCCTAAAACAACAAATACAAAATACAGAAAAGGGGGAATGATTATAAGTGGGAAATGATTATAAAATTAAAATGCAACCACCTTATAACATTTCAATAATCTTAAGGAGCCATTCTGCCATTACATTCTGCCAAGGATAAAAATTGGTGAACACAAGGACTAAACTACTGCTTTGAATAAAACACTTCAGCCCTTCAATTCACTACTCTTGTAAAATTCTGCAGCTCTGCTTGATGGACAGCCAATCACTTGATCTGTTTCAGCTTATTTTCAATGTGTGCTTTAATCCAAAGCAAAGCCTCAGCAATGTGCATGATTTATATTCTTAAATGGTGAAGTTTTTCTATGCTGCTCAAAGAATTGGATTTTTTTTTCCTTTCCCTTTCTTCTCTCAATATTTCTGACCATGACAGACCTGCTTGTAGAAAGCTAGGCACTGGTTGCCAGTGGCCTTCCGGGTTCGCTTTAAAGTACTGGTTTTGGTCTTTAAAGCGCTCCATGGCATCGGACCAGGATACTTACAAGACCGCATTCTGCCAGTAGTCTCCCACCGACCGGTGCGCTCCCACAGAGAGGGTCTCCTCCGGGTCCCAACGCCTTCTATGTATCGTCTGGTGACCCCGAGGAATAGGGCCTTCTCTGTGGGGGCACCCGCCCTTTGGAATGGGATGCCCCCTGGATTACGAACGACCAGTGACCTGAGGGCCTTCAGACGTGACCTGAAGACCTGGCTCTTCGAGCAGGCCGGCCTGAGCTGACTAATGGGATTTTAAATGGGGTTTTTAGATTACTTGGGACGGGGTATGAAGTTTTATTGATTTTAATTGGGGTTTTTATATTTGGGACAGTCTAGTGTTTAATTCTCTTTTAAATAATTTATACTTTGTCTACTTGTATTTTAGTTGGCTGTTCACCGCCCTGAGTCCTTCGGGAGAAGGGCGGTATATAAAACTCAGAAATAAATAAATAAATAAATAAATAAATAAATAAATAAAAACATAACTTTTCCTCCCCTTGGCCTTCATCTTGTCTGCTTGCCGCATCTGGCTTCTTCATATAATACAATATTCATACATCAAAAACTTCCCTGCAGTAGGAATTAGATTGAAATTCAAATAATCACATTTTATAGTGTTCCGGACATATGTTTCCACTGAAAATTTATATTGTTGGTTATTTAAAGGACTAGTTGTTTAAAGATGAACATATACATTGTAGAGTATAGTAATACAAAAATGGCTCAAGAGGATTCTGAATAGCACAGAAATATTTCAAGATTTTTTTAAAAAATAAACCAACAATCAGAAGCAGGAAAGAAAAGAGAATAAATATTAATTCAATGCCCAGGAAACTATTTAAAAATCAAAACTGGCTAAATAAGAATTAGGAAACAAAATCATAGATAAAGTTGATTTAAACAGAATCTAAAGGCTGGCCCACTCCTCCAGCAAATAAGAAAAGGAAGGAAGGAAGGAAGAAGGAAGGAAGGAAGGAAGGAAGGAAGGAAGGAAGGAAGGAAGGAAGGAAGGAAGGAAGGAAGGAAGGAAACTACCTAGTACCTAAACCAGAATTTCCCAATCTTGGCAACGAATTCCCCAGCCAGCCTTGAGTAACTGATCAATACAGACGAGAGAGATCTTGGAAAAAAGGGCTGTTATTAGGCACAGGTTACAGGTAATTCAACCAAGCATTGCTCTACAGGAAAGGAAACAATCTGGAGACAATCTTCAGGCCTGATCTCTCATTCTGCAGATTTGCAGAATGGCTACATGGCAGTTTCTGTCTAATGACAAAAAACATTGCATGACATGTAAATAAGTTGTGATGTTGTTGAAAGAAATATCCTTCTGGGTTCAGTTCCAAGTGGGGAAAAAGACACTGGAAACATGGAGGAAACTATTTGGAAAGATGGTTTAATGGTGGACAGCAGGACCACATGGCTTGGAGCTCCAAAGTGAGAAAGATGATCACATGCTTCAAGGTGAGAAGATAAGGGAAGAAGAGCCGACCAAGATGCTGAGAGACCCTTATATAACCTCTGTTGGGCCCCACCTTAGTGTTTCCTGTTCCTGTGCAAGAAATGAATCCCATTAGCTCCCAGGGGCGGGGGCTCTTAACTTTGTAGGCTTGGTCTGGACCACATGGCTTCACTAATGCAATCTTCCCAGAACATGTGGTGAGATGGGTAATCCTATCATTTCCTGAGGGCCATCTGTAATCCCATCACCCTGGAGCTGAAATGGCGGCAGGGAGCTGCAGGAAGCTGCTTTGTCTTTAAAACATATTTCTCCTTTTCTCATCCAGGGAGATATAATATTCTGCCTTTTAAATATTTCCTAGGCTATTTCAATTTTCTAGGAGAGGGGTGGGTGCTAACTTCCTACAATGTCATGTGGCTTTTCACATGATTTGGTGATTTTATCCATTATAATTTTTTGAAGTGAGAATTGTTTATACTTATCTTCTATGGTTCATTCTGAGGAGCAATGTTGAGGTTCCATGTTGTACCTGGCGGAAGCTGAGAAATGTCCCTTTTCTTTACACAGGAGAACCCTTTTGACCCTGCTTTTCAATATAGGGTTCACCTTCTGGAGATATGGAGTGACCTCTGCTGGACAAAGGTGGTGGTGGTTATCAATCTGTGGTTTGTCCTGGAGCAAAATATTAAATAATAAACCTTAAACCATCCATGTAATATAGTAGCTATGGTTCATAGAGTTATTATTTACTGAGTATGATCAGCAATTCTTAGAGAAGTAACAAAGATCTCTGTAATTCATTACAATAAACTTGACAATCTTTCAAACAACTATATTCAACTTTAACTAAAATGAAAAATAAGATAATTGCTTAAACAAAGAGTGATGCAACATTTCACCTGTGGCATTTTATATTTTTTTCTGCTTTTAGCAACTAGAGTAAGGATAACTTTTAAAAGAACTATGTCATTTTAATTTATTGTTTACTTAATCCTGAAATTTAAAGAAATATAAAAATATGAAGATGATATTTTTAAATTTTGTCTCTGGATCATAAACAGGAAAACCTATAAACAGATGACTGTCCCCATTAATTTCTGAGTATCCCATTCTAAGAAGGATGGAGAGTTACCAATAGCACTATAGCCATAGCAATAGCACTTAGACTTATATACCACTCCACAGTGCTTTACATCACCCCCTGGGAGGGTTACAATGTCAGCATTATTTGCATAATGCCCCCAACAATCTGGGTACTCATTTTACTGACATCAGAAGGATGGAAGGCTGAATTAACCCTGAGCTGGTTAGTATCAATCTTCTGGCTGTGGCCTACCATACTGCATTCTAACCACATCACCGTCACCCAGATTTATTTATTTATTATTATTATTATTTTATTAATTTTATATACCGCCCCGCTCTCCCGATGGGACTCGGGGCGGTGTACAGCCGAATAAAAAATCACAAATATAAATACAATTATTAAAATAGAATTAAAAGAGATTAAATTGATGGCTGAAAGATAAAACGAATCAGGAGAATTTAAAAATAAAACCATTAAAATCAATTAAAAGCCCTACTAATAACACTAGGCCAGACCGGCTTGATGGAAAAGATGGGTTTTCAGCGCGCGCCGGCAGGTTTGTAGGTCAGGGATAGTCCTCATCTCCGGGGGTAGTTCATTCCAAAGGGAGGGTGCTCCCACAGAGAAGGCCCACACCCTCAAGGCCTCCAGGCAGCATCCACCAGCCGCCGACACCCTGAGGAGGCCAGTCCTGTGGGAGCGCACTGGCTGACGGGAGGCCAATGGTGGCAGTAGGCGGTCCCGTAAATACCCAGGTCCCAAGATAGATACATAGTCACAGTTGCAGTTTAAGGTCTGTCTTTTTTTAAAGCATTCCATTGCAAAATGTGTGATTCCTTGCCTTTTCATCATGAAAGGACACAATCAGTCTAACTGTTGGCTCTTGTACAGCCTATTTCTGGAGAAATGAAATAAATATATCCTGAATCAGCTTCCAAATTATATTTGCTTTCTTTTGCTTATCACTAATCTAGACTGGGATTTAACAAGCGGTTCCAAATGATCTCCAGTTTGGATTACTAGATGTGTACTTCTATATTGTGTGGAATATTTGTTATTGCTAAGACTGTAAAGTCCATAATAAGGAGGGAGACAGTAAATGGCTGACTAATGGAGGAAAATCCATGTACGGAAAAGCTTTTGGCTGCATATATTTTCCAGATAGTGAGTTGCAAAAAGTAAAATTTGTCCCATAATGAAGAATGGATCTCTTTAATGAACTATGACTGAATGGCTAGATTAGCAAGCTCCCAAACACTGGGCAAGTTGAAAGGAAAGTGAAGAAGATGATGACCAGTAGCAAGGTGGAGCAACCCAATTTCAGTGTCAGTGAATAGTCTGTTAGAAGACTTATAAGAACATGTTATGGAGAGGTTGTTAGGGAAAAGATCTATCTACGTGTCTCCAGGAGTCAAAATGAGAACCACTGTGATGTAGTGGTTTTAAGGCATCAGGCTAGAAACAGCTTTAGACACAAAACCAGCTGGCTGATCTTGAGCCAATCACTCTCTTCCAGTCCTAGAAGAAGGCAATGGCACTTTTGAAAAACCTTGCCAAGAAATCAGTCAGAACTTGTCCAGAAAATTTCCAGAAATTAACATTGACTTGAAGGCATACACACACATAAAGGTAAAGATAGAGGTTCCCCTCGCACATACGTGCTAGTCGTTCCAGCTCTAGGGGCTGATGCTCATCTTTGTTACAAAGCCAAAGAGCCAGCACTGTTCGAAGACATCTCTGTGGTCATGTGGCCAGCATGACTAAATGCCGAAGGCACACGGAACACTGTTACCTTCCCACCAAAGTGGTCCCTATTTTTCTACTTGCATTTTACATTCTTTCAAACTGCTAGGTTGGCAGAAGCTGGGACAAGTAACAGAAGATTACTCCGTTACACGGTGCTAGGGATTTGAACCGCCAAAGTGCAGACCTTTCTGATCAACAGGCTCAGCGTCTTAGCCACTGAGCCACTGCATCCCTTACATATGAATAAAAAAATGACTTAATGCCACATAATCAGTGAATCAATCAATCAATCAACCAACCAACCAACAGAAAGCTAAAAGCTGTTTGACAGAGCCATTCATAGAATATTTGACAAATATGGCAAGGAGAGAATAACAGTGTTTTCTAACTGTTTTGCACTGTAACTTTTATTTATTGTAATGCCTTGAATTAATTTTCTTTTAACAATGTTCATTGATCTTGATTAGATATCATCTTGGTTTGTGACATGTTTTCAATGTCAGCATCCATGGGAAATCTTAATTACATTTTGCATTTTAGATCCAGACTCATGTCTTTACAGCTATGGCGCCTTACAACATACTTTGGACTTACTTTGTGCCTCAAAATTAGATAAGATTTGTTAATGCAACTTGATATGGAAGCCATGAGCAGCATGCACATTAATGCATATTTTAGAAAAGGATGAGATAAAATTTAGTACAACCATTAAAAAAAAAAAAAAAAAGCTCCTTCAGGTTGAGCTAGTCTCCTTGTGACTTTATACAACAGTATTTCTCAATTTCAGGAACATTAAGATTTGTGGACTTCAATTCCTAGGATTACCCAACCAGCACTATCATAGATTCTTCCTTGTCATTTTCTTGGCAGTTGTACAGAAGTGGTTTGCCATTACCATCTTCTGAAGTGTTCTTTTTTTTCCTTCTCAATCTAGATTACAACCCTCTTATGTCCTGGCATTTGCCCATCCCAGTACTAAGCAAACCTGATCCAACTTAACTTCTGAGTCTAGACAAGATTGGCTGGTGCTGCCACCTACTGAAACAATACCAATACTAGGTTTTTAACATTTAATAACTCAGCCTTCACTGGTTTGCTGTGCTCCAAATGAAGGAAAATTTTAGGACTCTAATTCTAAAACAGAGCGCATCCTATTGGAAAAAGCTGAGAATACATTTTCAATGCATAAAACTGAAATATAATTTTAGTGTTTCAGTTTTGTGTGCTGAAACTCTAAGCAGCCTTCTCCAATCCACTGACTTCCGAAAGTATTAGAAGTACCCTCATTGGAAATCTTCAGCAAATACATAAATAAATATTATTCTTAAATATTCAATAGTTTTTCTGAGAAGTGGTCTAGAGTTCTCAAATGCACGTTTCTTTATATTCTCATCAAACAGAACTTCCAGAGATCTTTTAAGATTTAAGACACCCAGAAATCTGTAGGAATGCATATAAGGATCCTAGAATCTAGAACAGGGACCAGGAACATGTGTCTCTTTCCCAGATACTGCTAAACTACAGCTTCCAGCATTTATAATGCTAAAGTTGCTGACAGTTGCTGTCCATCGGCATCTGGAAGGTTGCAAGTTATTTGTCCCTGGTCCAGAAACTTCAAAAAGCTAGGGAGACCAATGCAGATTATTCTTTGTAGCTGAAGAAAACGTGATTCCAGGGAAAAGGAAAAAGATCTAAATCCCTTTCTTACAGAAAACGCCATCAGTGACTGGATACAGATTTGGTATGTAGAAGATCAAGACCTCCATCTAGTATTGCATGTACATTACCAAACTAAGAACAGCTTTAATGGAGCAGGTGAAGTAGTAGCCCAAGTTTGAATAAGCCATTGTCTTCCATTCTATTTCCCTGACATTTGGGGAGAAATGTGACTACATAAGTTTCAAAAATACAAGTTTGAAGCACAAGTGTATTATTTCCCATCCTCTAGCAATAATGTTTTGAAATGTGCCATAAAATGTCATTTTCACCATGATAAACCACTATTGGTAGGAAATTTGTAAATGAAGTTGGTCACATCATTTTCTCTGTGTTATGATGAAAGAGTTACACAAAGGGTTGGGGCATTATGACTTAAAATACATTGGAGTGATCTTCCCATACCATGCAGAATTCCCAAACTATCCTGCAAGTGGAATACATCTGTGGGATGCACCAGATTATATTTTATGGAAAACAGAGGCAGAGCATAAGCTGCTTAGGAACTGCCAGATATGTCCAATATATCTGCCAAATATGACAGTCAAAAAAGATGCTAGAAATGCAATGAATTCTTCTCAGATTTTGCTCAATTTATTATGAATGAAAGAAAGCCCTAGTCTGTATGGGCAATAAACTCTTGTAAAGATTTGAAACAGTTTCAACCATTTCTTTCTGTATCAAATGCTGCTTTGCATGATTATACATTCTGAGCATGTAAAGTCTTATATACATCTAGCTGATAAAAATAATTCTGCCTATATATTTTGAGCACATGTGGGTTTGATCACATTTTGGGTAATAGATTCAATATTTAGAGCAGTTTATGTGATTTTGTTTGTTTTTGCATTGTGAGATCTTCTATCTATACCATATGTACTCTGTCACTTGCTTCTGAAATTTATGGAAGTTTCATATTATGGGCATTTTCAGATCAAGTGTGTGTTGGTCATTGCATTCTTTGCACATGCATCAATTAAAAATAAGAATCAGTAACTTTTTAATGGAATATATTTTCAGTTGTCAATATTTTTTTGTAAAAAAATTATTTGGGTTTTCACAAAACATAATACAATAAAATATCCTTTTTTGAGAATAGCATAATCCTGGGTTGTCACTTTTCCATACAGACACAAGCTCAATTTCATATTCATCTTTGTATTCTATTCCATATCTTATTACTATTTTAACATTTTCTCAGTGATTTTTCCCTTCCCTTAGTTTCCCAATCTTATTTTTAATTATCTCATTCCTTTCTAAGTTCAATTACATCTCTTTTTCTAAGTTTCAATATCTTTCTAATCATTATGTTTATACTTTTGTCTGTCCTGTTTCAATTTCAAATTTTCTTTTCTCATTAAACAAGTTTTCCCCTTAGTTACTGATTGGAGTATGACACCTTTGTATCTTTTAATTTTTGTCCACTCAGATCTTATTTAAACTTCAATTTATGTCTTTACAGTTATAACATTCAATATCTAACCTCTATTTTATAACACATAACTTTTGCCAATCGAATTCTGCTTGGTACATTCTTAGTTGTCAATATTAATGGGTTTCTACAAGCTTTATATATGCCAAAAATGTAAAAGTATACAGTCAATCTTTTTTGGAGAGACCTGATCTAATGCACTTCTAAAAATAGTCCTTAATCATTATTAACACACACACACAATGTTTAGTTTATGTTGGAGAAATGGGTCCAAGACTTGTCCTAATCTATACTTGACATACTACTGGCAAAAACAGAGTTCATCCTTCACATGGAAATATTAGCAGCAACAGCTTCAGTTACCAGACACTATTTTGAAATCCTGAAAAGCTTCTCTCACTACTGGCTAGATAGATCAAAAGTATTCTCTGGGGCTAGGAACTGTGTTCACATTATTGGAACATAGATCATTATTTGATCAAGGATGTCTTTAGGCAAGGCCAAATTGTTTTTGAAGGATCAAGAGGGAGAAGAATGGAAGGCTAGGTCAGAACACCATGCAAACAATCTTGCTGTTTTTAAATCAACAGTTGTCATCTGTCAGTGACTAAGCAGGTGTGTGTTTCAAAATAAAGGCTTTTGGAACCTTGCCTACTTGGAAAACGACACTTTTTGACTTGGAAACCTGCTCTATTGCATTACACAGGAGTTGTTTGAGTTCACTTGTTCCCACTGTAAGTCATCTTTGGATATACTACATATAGTACTGTCATTCCTTAAATATCACAACGATTTACAAATGGGAAGAGGGGCTGAGAGTAAGATCTTAAATTTTCAGCTTCCATATATAAGCAGGGAATTCAAAGTTGCTCATTTAGCACTGAGCTTTTCAACTTGGGTAAAGTATTATTTAAGATCCATGAACCAAGCCTTCTACCTGCAAGTTCATATGATAAGCCCTATACTGCACATACCTGGAACAGATGATGGGCCCTAAACTTCGTTCTGTTTCGTGGCCTTGGAGCTGCTGCTGCTTTTCTCACCCAAAAAACTGAAAATGTGATTATCCAAAAGTGAAATAGGCAATGACAAATAGGCAAGTACAAGAAATGTACATTCTTGTGGACTGCAGCTGCCACAATTCCATCTGTCTGTAAACTGCTTGGTGTACAGGGATACCCAGAGCTTTAATGAAGATAAGAATCAGTACAGGGAAGAAGTCGCCTCCTGCCAACATTCCTGGAAGGTAGCATTCTTGAATCTGGCACACTGTAGTTTTCCTCCTCCCTCTCCCCTTTTCCTTGGCCTTTTTCTGGGTCTAGTTCTCTCATCCCTGTTTTTTTTTTTAACTCCTTCTCTTCCCTCCCTCCCTCTGGTCAACCCAACCATCATCACCCAACCCATTTTCCTTCCTCTTTCCTTCCCTCTCTTGCCCTCTTCTCCTTCGATTTTAAAGATAGTGTCTGATGCAGCGCTGCGGAGGGATTGCACCCGGATTGGCTGGGCCAGCATTTCCAAGGCCAATCGGCTGGAGGAGAGGATGGAAGGAGTATTACGCTAATCCAGAGAGAGGGTCCCGCCCCTCTTCCCTGCCGTACTAGGGACCGGAGCTGCCTGGAGAAAAGTGAATGGCAAGGAAAGGTACAAAAGAGCATTGAACTGGAACCAGCAGCTGAAGCGTCAGCGGAGAGCGCGCTTCCCTTCCCTTCCCTGGGCAGAGAATCTCCTCGCTTGGGTCTCCCTCTCTTTTGGCAAAGAATTCACACACACACACACACACACACACACACCCTTACTTCGTCCAGGGCTTTGAGAAGAGCAAATCGCAGCCCACCTTCTCTCCGGAGAGACTTCCCGCCCCTCCAAAGCCGAGAGCGAACTAGCCTCCGACCGAAACTCCTTCAGCAGATCTTTGGGAGAAAGTTGACCGCGCGATTTGTGGGGACCATGAATCGGGCGAAGGGATTCTTCAGAGAAGTTGTCTTTGGCACGTCGATCTCTTTGCTCTGCGCTGGGACCCTGGTTTGCCTTACCGAGGCGAAAGGGACGTATTACCGCCATCCTCTACCTATTTCTTACGGCAACAGATACAACCTCTATACCTCAGGATCTAGCCCTCAACTCACTCCAGAGAAGCCCCTGGCGAGACATAAGTAAGACATCTTAATTTTGTTTGCGCGTTCTTCCCGCGTCTTTGCAAACCTCTCGGGCATCAGGTATTTCTGTTACACCTTTCCCATAAATTTTCGAAGTGCGCCTTATCCATTTCTCCTTGTTTGCTTCTGGTGGTTAGTCAATTTCTTTCGTGGGTCAATTTAATTTGTCCCAGAGGATTTCCCCACCCTTACCCAGGTCTCCCTAATACTATTGAGGTATATGAATTGGGGAGTGAGTTCCACATTAAAAGGACGACGGGGGGAAAGAAAAGTAGCTGTTTTCTACTCCTTTTATGCTGAAATTCCGTCTGGGATTTACTTCTCTTCCCACCCCACCCCACCCTCCCTCCGCGCTGCCCGCCCCCATACTGCTCCTCCTCGCCTTCTTTCCGAGAAGATCGCAGATCTGCAGAATTCATATGGATTTTAGCAATCTGGAATGCTCCGCGAAAAGGCTGGAAGAACGGGCTGGTTTGCGGGAAAGCGTGTATTTCGCTTTATTGTCGGCTGCTCCAAAGGGTATTCAGGAAACCGGGGGCCGCTATTTCTGGACGAATTTTAAGGCAAGACAACTAAGATGCAGCACTGCGAGGGGGAACACAATTTCTGGCCCGCCCTGCCAGGTTTGGGGTTTGCACGCCAGAGATCCAATCCATAATAAGGATTTCTTTCCCCTCCGAAAGACTCGGAACCGGTCGGGATGATGAGCACGCCATCGGGGGAGGGAAGGAAGGAGGTGCGGGTGATTCCCACCCCGGCCGGCCCGCTCCCACACCCGGGTACCCTTTCTCTAGTTCAGGGGCAAGGAATTTTCCCTCTGAATTCCTCGAGCTGAGCGCGCCTCCTCGCTCGCTCGCTCGCTGGAGAAAGGGCGGAGAGGCGAGGGCGTGGCCGAAGGGGGAGGAACCGCAGCGCTTTCAGCTTGGAGACGAAGATCACCTGCTTTGGCTCCCGGACAAGTGAAGAAACGGGATTTCCAGGTAGGTAGAGAGTGGATGGCCCTATAGAGAGCACACGCCGAGATACTGTTTGAGAAATAAGCGTAAACAAAAGGCTGGTAACTGAAGGAACGGATTGACAGATGGACAGATAATCAGAGTTGGAAGGGATCTTGGAGGTCATCTAGTCCAAACCCACCCACCGTCGCCTAAGCAGGAGACCCTACACCATTTCTGACAAATAGCAGTCCAATCTCTTCTTGAAAGTCTCAAGTGATGGCGCTCCCACAATTTCCAAGGGCAAGCTGTTCCATTGCTTGATTGTTCTCACTGTCAGAAAGTTTCTCCTTATTTCCAGGTTGAATCTCTCCTTGTTCAGTTTCTATCCATTATTCCTTGTCTGGCCTACAGGTGCTTTAGAAAATAGATTGACACCTTCCTCTCTGTGGAAGCCCCTCAAATATTGGAAGACTGCTATCATGTCTCCCCTGGTCCTTCTCTTTATTAGACTAGCCAAGCCCAGTTCCTGCAACCATTCATCTATATTTTAGTCCCTTCATCATCCTGGCTGCTCTTCTCTGCAATACATCTTTACAATATTGGAACAATAAATCGTAAAGGGAGAAATCCCCAAAATTAAGCATTTAGTCTAGTTGAACAGGACAGTGTGCAGCTGGCTGCCTTCTAAACTAAAGAGTTTGTTTGTGAAATTGCAAAGTAAAAAAGGAAATTGTGACAAGCAGCTCAGGCACCGGTGGCCTCCCGCATGCCTATTTCAATGTTAGATTCCTTCTTTCTCGCAATAGTTTGTGAAGTACTCCAGAAATAGGGAAGGTAAGTTACACAGAGAAATGTGGGGAAGACATGAACTGGTTAGTCTAGGGGTTCCCAGAATTCTAGGAGTTGAAGTCCACAAGTCTTAAAGTTGCCGTGTTTGGAGATCTCTGGATTAATCTGATGGTATAGCTAGGGTTCCAGACTAGCTCCCAAGAATCATTCAGCCAGTTCCTGCTGGTGGGTGCAATACCTAAAGCATGGGAGTAGAACTAGGGAGACTAGCAATAGCACTTAGACATATATACCACTTCACAGTGCTTTTACAGTCCTCTCTAAGCAGTTTACAGAGTCAGCTTATTGCCCCCAACAATCTGGGTCCTCATTTTATCCACCTAGGAAGGATGGAAGGCTAAGTCAACCTTGAGCCTGGTGAGATTCGAACTGCCAAATTGCAGGTAGTTGGCAGTCAGCAGAAATAGCCTGAAGTACAGCATTCCAACCAGTGTGATACCATGACTAACTAACTTACTCTCTTTCATCTCTCCTATTCCTTTGCACCAAAAATAAGCCTCTGAAATAGGAGGTGTGAAAGAGAGCAATTGGACCTAAATTAGCTAGTCTCCCTAGTTCTACTCCCATGCTTTAAGTATTGAACCCCTTGGCAGGAACTGGGTGAGTAATTCTTGGGAACCACCTTCCTGTATTGCAGCCCACTGACAGGAACTGAGAGGTATCTGGGAGCCAGTCTGCAGCCCTAGCTATATCATCACCAGAGGTGGTATTCAGCAGGTTCTGACCAGTTCTGGAGAACCGGTAGCGGATATTTTGTGTAGTTCAGAGAACCAGCAAATGCAATCTCTGACTGGCCCCACCCCCATCTATTCTCTGCCTCCCAAGTCCCAGCTGATCAGCTGAGTCATCTTTTGTTGCCCTGCACAGGAGTACAGAGCTGGAAAGCAGGTTAGTGGGGTGGGGAGAAAATGGGATTTTGCAGTAACCTTTCCCCAGGAGTGGGGTGGGAACAGGGATTTTGCAGTATCCTTCCCCTGCCATGCCCACCAAGCCATGCCCACCAAGCCACGCCCAACAAGCCACACCCACATAACCAGTAGTAAATTTTTTTAAGTCCCACCACTGTTCATCACACTAATCGGTTTATGAGTCCCCCACATTTCTCGATGCAACTTGTCTTTCCTATTTCTGAAGATGCTGCAGGGAAAGAAACTTCACCCAAGATTAGAGACATGAGTAAAAAGCACAGGCCACATTCCTGCAACTACTCAGGATCCTGCCACAGTATTAATGCTGTTATACTGTAATTATCTATTTAATTTATATATACTGTCCAGAGTTGATTTGGATAGTGAGATGGGCAACATATACATTTAATAAATAATATGCTCAGAATTATAGTCTAATAGATAACATTGACAAATTATGTGTGTCTTTTGCTGTGTTGAAAGTGGTCATTGCCTGGATTAGTCCCTGCACTTTTCTTGGCAAGATTTTAGATGTGATTTGCCATCTTTCTAGGGCTAAAAGACAGTGACTGGCTGACACCTTAATCACTGGTTCAATAAGTGCTTATTTCTGTTCAGTTGATACTACTGGATATTTATTTAGATTATATTCCTATACCATCTTATTTACTAGGAGTCAACCCCTTGAACTCAGTGAGACAAATTACTACCGAGTAGAGTTTTGCATAGGCTTGCACTTTTCATCTGTTCCAAAAAATCTATTCTTTTTCTCAATTGTGAAGCATGTCATTATTTACAGTCTTCTTTTTTTTTCAAAACAGGAAGCAAAAGGCTTGCCTAGCTTTCAGTGAAAGCCCAAGAGAGAGGGGGTACATAGAAGAGGAGCCATTTTTTTAAAGCAACCTTTGAAGGGCTGCTGACAGGTGCATTCAACTGTGAATTGCAAATAGTTGTCTACATCAGGTGCATTGACTCCCTTTGCATCTTATATACCATCTGCTGAATGGTATACTTTTTCACAGGCTCTCCTCTATCCCTCTGAAGAGATCTTTGAAAGAGGCAGGCAAGTAATGTGGGGGAGTGTTGAAAGACAAGGGGACATTGTCCCAAAATTGAATTAAGACAACTTTTACTTGTGAATCTTGATTGATGAACTTAGTTTTCAGTGATCCCATATCTATGGTTAGTGTACTCCAGCAGAGTCCTTTGGTTGTGCAGGATTACAGTGAGAACAAAGATTCCAAATACCCCTAAATCTTGATCCAGCATGTTTTATTTCTTTTAATGTAGCAGCGTTATTTGTCCTGCATTGTTATAGTTACATTAGGTATTATTATGGTATATTCATCCAATAAAATCCATAATTTTTAGATTGGGTATTTTCCAATGATTTGGGTTTCAAGAATCTAGGTATCATGAGACTTCTCCTCCTCCTCCTCCTCCTCCTCCTCCTCCTCCTCCTCCTCCTCCTCCTCCTTCCTCTTCCTTCCCCTCGCTCTCCTCCCTTTATCTGTTTGGCATACGAAGCCAGTTAATTTTAAACAACAATCTACCACCAATATGAAGAATAAATAAAGTGAGACACATTCTTGTGTTCCTGCAGAATAATCACAAACTGGCTGAAGTGGAATTGGGGTCAACAATTCCACCTAGAAATGGCACTCCTGGGAGAGAGGCTGGGAAACTTTGATTCTCCTAAGAGGACACACAATAAAACCAAAAATTAAAGAACAATGTGGAGCAAGTAGATAGAGCAGATTCTCCCCCTTTCCATAAAACCGAGAACTAGGGTTCATCCAATGGCAGGAGATTCAGGACAGACAAAAGAAACAGTGTCACACGACCCATAATTAATTCATGGAATGCACTGCCAAAGAACATTATTGGACTGTATTCCAACCTGTCTATTAGGCTAGAAAGTTCAAATCACATTGATTTGCTTCCAAATATGAGCTTTCTTAATGAAGAAAGGTTTCACCATGCATTAAATTGTGTGAACCATCCCCCCCGCCCCCAAATAATCCTCATAAACCAGCCACAAATGCATCTTCTGTTGGTTCAAAGGCCAGGCTTTACATCACATTGCCAAGAGTCATATATCAAAAGTGGGCATAACCAAGGCCTATTTGGGAAGAGAAGTTCAGAAATTTTAAGGGATCAAACAAAGCCCCAAATGCAAAACAAACAAAATAGAGATAGTCCTCGACTTACAAAATTTTGTTTAGTGGCCATTTAAAATTACGACAACAATGAAAAAAGTGACGTATGACTCTTGTAGCAGCCCCACGGTTATGGATGCTTGACAACTGACTCACAATTATGATGGTTGTAGTGTCTTGGGAGTCACAAGATCCCCTTTTGTGACCTTCTGACAAGCAAAGTCAATGGGGAAACCAGATTCACTTAACAACCGTATTACTGATTTAACAACTGCAGTGATTCACTTAACAAATGTGGCAAGAAAAATAGTAAATTGGAGCAAAACTCACTTAACAAATGTCTCAACACAAATTTTGGGCTCAATTGTGGTCATAAGTAGAGAACTAGCTATATGATCAGCTCTTTCCATATTGGATGACCCATAGAAAGGATGTTAGGGAAACTTGGAACATGAGCCAAACATCTGGTACCTCTGCCATAAGCCAAGTGTCTTCTGAATGTAATGCATAACTCTTGCTACCCATGTGACACTCCCAAAGATTTTTTTCAAGAGGCAACTGGACTTCCTTGGTTTTTCTTTTGAAGACATTTTGCTTCTCACCCAAGAAGCTTCTTCAGCTCTGATAGGATAGTATCCTCTAAAAGGATACAAATGTCCAGCTGTCTGCAAGGAATATACTGTACATCCTTCCACTCCCCACCATCTTGTCAGAGCTGAAGAAGCTCCTTGGATGAGAAGCGAAACGTCTTCAGAAGAAAAAACAAGAAAGTTCAATTGCCTCCTGAAAAAGCACCTTTGGGACAATCACGACCTGGGATTGACTGGGAATCTCTACAGACTTTTAGCTATACAATTTGGGATGAAGATCCTTTGAAGGGTGTGGGAGTAGGAATGGATTTCCGGAGGGGAAAAATGTAAACTACAGGAACCAGAAGCACCGCTCAGGTGACCTGAGGACACAGATAAACCTCCAAGTACTTCAAAGACCCTCTAAAAGGATGCAAATGACCAGCTGTCTGCAAGGAATATAAATCCTTCCATTCCCCACTATCCTGTCAGAGCTGAAGAAGCTTCTTGGATGAGAAGCAAAATGTCTTTCAAAACAAAAAAAACAGAAAGTCCAGCTGCCTTTTGAAAAAGCATCTTTGGGACAATCTGGATTGACTGAGAATCTCTACAGACTTTTACCAGTATGACAGTACACTTAGAATCATAGAATAACTGGAAGGAACCTTGGAGGTCATCTAGTCCAACCCCCTGCTTGAGCAGGAGAGTCTACCTAAGATCAAACTTACAGCCTCTGGATTGTGAGGCGAGAGCTCCACCTCTAGGCCACCGGAGCTCTCCAACTTCATTATGGAGGAAAGCGTTGCAGGGAACTATTTCTTAGCACAGCTCAGAGTTCATGAGGCTGAACAGAAAGCAACATTTTTAATGAAAGGAAAAATAGCATATCCTATGCAGATGCTGGTAAGAGCATCTGGAATATATGTTTCCTATGCTCTGGAGAGATCCACTGGATGAAAATTGAAGGCTGTATCCTCCTGCTGAGTTATGGGGTCTTCCCAAAAATGGACTAAAGCAGAGAGGAAAGATAGGCAACATGTGTGAACTGGTGGGCTCATTTGGAATTTTAAGAATATTGCAGGAATGGTGACATTGCTTTTTATTAGATTTATAATCTATTTTCCCTCTGGAGCTGGAAGTAGTTTACCTTGGAATTTCCATTCGTTTTATGTTCTTCGAGATAGGCTAGACCAAAAGAGAACAACTGGTTCTTCGTGGGCAAGAAGGACACAGATTGAATGAAATCAAACCAGGTGAAGTCAGGTGAGGTAAGGAACTTGGCAGGTCTCATAAGAGAGGTCTGCAGGCATGTTGCAGCCTGCTCTGCTCCTGACACAAGTAAGGTTAAAGCCTCAGATATTTTGAGCAACTATCACTTGCTTTCGCTTCGTCCAAAGATTTTCAGGCCTAGGCTGAGAGAAATGGAGGTTGAAGTAAATTAATAGAACAGTTTGAAAGCTTTTAAAGGAGGAATCAAAGGCAGAGCCTCACAAGCCTGTTCTTCGGGATCTGAAGGAGTAATTATTGTGTATTACACGACACTCTGTGTTGTCATGCATGCATTCCAGCCAGGGGTGGGATTCAAATATTTTAATGACCAGTTCTGTGGGCATGGTTAAGTGGGCTTGGCCATGTGACTGGGTGGGTGTGGCTTTTTTGCAGCAACCCCCCTTATTTTTGGACTTTCTAGCCTCAGGGAAGCCTCCTGGGGGGAGGTTTGCTCCCAGAAGGCTTCCCTGGGGCACAGGAAGGAAAAAATGGAACACACTCCATTTTGGGACCTTCTGGGGAAGATCCCCGCATGCTACATTTTGGGGCCTTCTGGGCCTCAGGGAAGCCTCCTAGGGAATGTTTTTGCTCCCAGAAAGCTTTCCTGGGGCTCAGGAAGGAAAAAAAATGGAGGCTGGATGTGTATGCGTGATGTTGCGCATGTGCGATAAGGACTGACTGGGAGGGGAGGGACGGGACGGGTGATGAGGGGCGGGGCCAGCCAAGGGCACGATTTGCCGATTCTCCGAACTGCACAGAATCATAACAACCAGTTCTATAGAACCGGTCTGAACCAATAGAATCCCATCCCTGATTCCAGCCTATGTATTTCAATCCAACCTGGTTTGCACCTATATGAAATCCACCAAGCTCCTTGCAAACTTTTGCCAAAACAGTTTGTTTAACCAGGTTTCTTTTTTTTAGATGCTACTGATGAGTTACACATGGGTTGTTTCTTCAGTCCCTGAAAAGGACTTTGTATGTGGTTTTTGTAGCCAAACTTCTTCTAGGAGAGTTTTAAAATATTATTTCTTAAAAGCCATTCTTTAAAAGAGCTGGTCATTCAACCTGAAGGAGGTCATTCTTTGGCTGTTCCTTGGTTGCCAGGGGAATTCTCTTGTCTTGACATAGAAGACTTTAGAAACATATCAGAACAACCCCTAAATATTTATCATAGTTTTTCCCAACTTGCTACCCTCCAGATAGCCTCCAGCACAATATTTGGGAATTTCATCACAAGTAAAAGGGTTTGAGGGTTTGTTGTCCTTAAAGGCAATAAATGAAAGGAACAGCAGTGGTTGGCTATAACCATTCCAGATAATCAGAGTTGGAAGGGACCTTGTAGGTCATCTAGTCCAACCCCCCGCCCAAACGAGAGACCCTACACCATTTCTGAAATATGGCAGTCCAATCTCTTCTTGAAGGTCTCAAGTGATGATGCTCCCACAACTTCCGAGGGCAAGCTATTCCATTGCTTGATTGTTCTCACTGTCAGAAAGTTTCTCCTTATTTCCAGGTTGAATATCTCCTTGTTCAGTTTCCATCCATTATTCCTTGTCTGGCCTATAGGTGCTTTAGAAAATAAATTGACACCTTCCTCTCTGTGGAAGCCCCTCAAATATTGGAAGACTGCTATCATGTCTCCCCTGGTCTTTCTCTTCACTAGACTAGCCTAGCCCAGTTCCTGTAACCGTTCTTCATATGTTTTAGTCTCCTTATCATCCTGGTTGCTCTTCTATGTACTTTTTCTAGAGTCTCAACATCTTTTTTATAATGTGGTGACCAAAACTGAATGCAGTACTTTAGGTGTGGTCTTACTAAGGCTTTATAGAGTGGTATTAGTACCTGCACATGTTTTATGGTGGCATCTGGTTAGCTATTATGAAAAACCGAATGATAAACATATGCTTTTTTTTAACAGATGCAACTGAGATTAATATTTGCAGTTTTCTCAGTCACCTGCTATGACTAAAGCTGACCTTTTATGAGATTATTTGGCCCTTAGAATTAATATTAACATAAATAGACCTGTTACTGGAAAAATATATAAAGTTTGAGCATAGTGAATACACACAAAAAGCATGAAAGTAAGCACTGACCAGTCTTCATTCTTGCATATTGGTAGTTCTTAATTTGTGACTATAATTGATCCTGGCAATTAGAGTTGTAGGTTCTGATGGTGGTAAAGCAGATGATCACATGACCAGACCTCATTTTATGACTTTTTTTTGCTGTGACTATTCCATGAATGCTACAGTTATAAAGTGAACACCGCAGTTGCAGAGTGAATGCTGCAATCATTAAACAAACTCTTTGTTTGGCTATGGGGCAGAAATAAATGCTGGCTTCTGGCAAAAACACCATAAATCATGATCACGTGAGTGCAGGACTTTACAAATGAATATAAGTGCAAGCTGACTGCAGAGTTCCCAAAATGTGGTCACGTGACCATGGGGAGGGCTGATGTCAGAACTTCAGAACTGAAGCATATGTACCTTTTGGGAGTCCGTTTGAACAATTGATTAGAAGTCCCAAAGGTGCTTTTCAGGAGGCAACTGGGCTTTCTTGTTTTTCTTTTTGAAGACATTTCACTTCTCACCCAAGAAGATTCTTCAGCTCTGACAGGATAGTGGGGAATGGAAGCTGAAGAAGCTTCTTGGATGAGAAGCGAAACGTCTTCAAAAAGAAAAACAAGAAAGTCCAGTTGCCTCCCGAAAAAGCACCTTCAGGAGAACTATGACCTGGGTGACATAGAATCTCTACAGAATTGATGAGAAGCCGTTCAAGAGCTGCCTGCATTGAACACTGCTATGCATCTTCTTTCTCCTTGATAGGCAGAAGGTGAGTTCAGCAGCATGCTTTGCTACATCCATTCAAACTAAGCGGCTGCTTAAGTATTTAGAAAGTCACACTAAAAAGGGAAAGGATCTATTTAAGAAGAGGCTTGTAGGACACAGGTCCATTGACGCTCTCTGTCTCTCTCTGTCTCTGTCTCTCTCTCTCTCTCTCTCTGTCTGTCTCTGCTATCTGTCTCTCTCTCTCTTAAAGTGCTTGGATTAACACAAAAAAGAAAGGGCCAGGTTCCATGTCTGCAGTGTGAGAATCTGTTATTCTTTCTCCTGGGAGAATGTGTAAACACAGAAAGAGATTTCAGTGCTTGGGCTGATTGTTTGGATGGATGAATAGAATAACTGACTGATAATCTAGAGGGAATTTTAGGCTCCCAACATCCAGAGGGTGGAAATCAAGCATCTTGGAGACCTACCGCATGGCAGGACTAAAAGGGAAGCTGGCTGCATTTGCAGAACATGCTTCACCAGGCCTGTTAAAGGCTGAGCAGCTCCATTTGCATAATGACTGAAGCTTGGTTAGTTTTAAGTTTACTCTGTTGTTTTGCGGCTTAGCGCACTGGGTAAACTCAATCCGGTTTTGTTTGTTTATAGGTCAACGGATTCTGCAAAACCAGGAATTTGATTAATTCAGTAGCCAGATTAAGGGGGTGTTGTGTTAACACGGGCAATCCTTCGTGCTGATTCAGGGAAATATTTGATATGTATTATGCATGGATACACTGACATGGGCAACTATACATCTACGACTGCAGATGGGAATTCATCTTACAAATTGGAATGTTTCCATTCATTCAAAGTTAATGCAGCAAAGGGATCTCTTCAGAATAAAACCTCTGTTTTGCCTGAATAGTGTAAACCATTCCAGGGAAGCCCAAATCAACCAGCTGAAAACATGTCTTTGTCTGAATAAAATACAAAATGATCTCTCTTCCCCAAGATCCATCTGGATTGGCAATTTCACCTTGCCATGTTCAAAGGCAGCAGGACTGCCTGCCTGCCTACCTAACTGACTTGGGTGCTACCTGGCTTTAAACAACTTTGGGCAGCTACATTGTAAAAACAGGATTTAAACACAACATAAGGTATAAAAAACTAAATAAAAAGGCCAATTATTAATGTCATACCACATTTATTTATTGGTTTGTTAAATTTGAGACTTCCTGTACAACTATGGGTTGCTTAACCTTTTATTTACAATATATTGGAAGTACTGACCAAAAGAGCAAAATATCAACCATAAACCTCACAGAACTGAAATAAAATGGGGTCCCAGAATCACCCTGTCCCCATGGCCTAGAACAGGGGTGTCAAACTTACGGCATCATGTTTTCATCACATGATATATCGTGACTCCCCCCCCTTCACTGAAACAGGTAGGCATAACCAATGTGTGAAACATCTGGTCCTCACGTGAGTTTGACACCCCTGGCTTAGAAGAAAAGTTGCCATATTTTTGGACTATAAGATGCTCCAAACTATAAGGTACACCTAGCTTTTGAGGAGGAAAACAAGAAAACAAATCTGCCTCTACCTCTGCCTCCCAGTAATTTGCCTCCTTGCAGTAAACAGCAAACAGCCTGGTCAGCTTCAGCATAGCCTATTTAGCATGAGCAGCTGATTGTCAGTTGGATCTGCCTCACGGAATACCAATGATCAGCTGTTCCAGTCTGCAGGGATCACCACCACCCCTCTGTGTGCCCCATTTTCAGCTTCTGCATGCCTCATTTTTGGCCTCCACATGCCCATTTTCGGCCTCTGGGGCACATGGAGGCCAAAAATAGGGTGTGAGGAGGCAGCAATAGGCGATGGCAATCCCTGCAGACTGGAACAGCTGGTCGTCGGTATTCCATGAGGCAGATCCAACCGACAATCAGCCGCTCATGCTAAATCAGGCTGTGCTGAAACTGACCAGGCTATTTGCTGCAAGGAGACAAATTGTTGGGAGGCAGAGGCTGAAGGATAGGAGCCATCTCCTGGGCAGGGCTTCAACAACATTCGCTGTATAAGATCCACAGACATTTCCACCCATTTTTTTTGGGGGGGGAGCGCATCTTATACATCGAAAAATATGGTAGGTCTTTAATGATTCCCTAAAAGCCATAGGATTCATACAGATCTTTGGGGGAAATCATTCCAGAAAGCAGGATCTGCAGAAATACATGTAGACAGACTTCCTGGTTCTGTGGGATGATATTGCATGATTAACCAGGCTTAGGATGTGTCCACCTCACTGGACTAGTAGTTGCAGGGCTATCCAAATGAGGGACTAGCCAGGTTGCTCAGGAGGATGGCTAGGGGACTCATTACCTGCCTAGAGATGCTCCCACCCCTCTAATTCTCCAGTATTCTGTCTCTTTCTCTTTCTAATGGCAAACTCGGGTGGTGAGAACTGATTGAGTTGAATAGAACCTCTGAGAAATGAAGGGGGTATGAAGAATTCCAGAAGAACCAGAACAATCGACACAAAATGTTTTAGAAATTCTGAGGGGGTAAGATCATGGCCAAAAAACCCAGTGAGTGTCCATTGGAATAAAAATGTGGGGAGGAATAGAAAACAGGATGGAACAATGAAATAGAATGTCATGGAAAAGTGCATGGAAAACCCCAAAACTCTGGACAGAAATTCTATTGGAGATGAGAATACATAGCAGCTTTTTGTTGTATCTCTCACTCTCTTGTTACATTCCTGTCTTTTAAATGGCTTCACCATTGCCAGTGTACCTATTCCCTTTATTTCATAGATAGTATAAATTGTTCTATGTCACTGTGATTCACAATTACTAACTCAGTTTTACTTAGGTGAGATGCCATCAGGACATTCTGGACAATTGGTTACATTAGAAAATTGGAAAAGCATCTCAGACAAGACATATTGTACGATTTCTATACAATTACCAAGAAAACCCCATTGATTTATCCATAAAGTCATCAGAAGTTAAGCCCAATTCAAGGAAATTATTACTTCTTTCAGAGGTGGAGCCAAATTAAAGTTTTACAGAATATAGAATAACATTGTCAATGTTCTCTGACTGACAAACCCAACCAAAGCAAGCACGGTCGAGACGGTTCAATCTCTGAATGCAAAACTTTATTGAGTACATCATATCAGCACTGATGAGGGCAAAACCAGATCTACTTAATTTCTATGCAAACCCCATAATTAAAATATAGGATTCTCCCTCCCCTTATTAATGCAGATCACATTGTCCAATTGAATGTCATATTGTTATGAGAAAAGATCTTTGGTTTTGGCAAACACCTGCCAAAGTGTCCTTGGCTCTCATGGTTTATCTTCTTGATGTCTGGAGACTACATTCCATCTTACTCTTCCCTCTCCTGCAGCTTGTTGGCAAGCTGAGAAGCAATAATGGTTGCAACCGCAAAAGTGCACTTCAAACTTGATAAACAGATTTGGAAAGGACCTTGGAGGTCTTCTAGTCCATCACCTGTTGAAACAGGAGACCCTATACCAGAGTTCCCCAAATGTTTTGGCTTTGCAAACTGGCAGGGGTGGAGAGGGGATGGTTCTGCATGAGTGGCAGGCTAGCGCATGCACAGTTCCAGCAAATACAGTGCATGCTTGTGCAGGTAGGGGTGCATGTACACATTCACCTGCCACTTCTGTTGGCCCAGTTCTGAATGGCTCAAGACCCTGAGTGGGGCATGGCCTGGGGGTTGGGGATCCCTGCCCTGTATCATTCTGGACAAATGGTTATCCAATCTCTTCTTAAAAACCTCCAGTGATGGAGCACCCACAAATGCAGAAGGCAATTTGTTCCTCTTAAGTCTTCAACGTTTTAGCTAAAGTTAGGTATGAGCCTGTTTCAACTCAAAGAGCTCAACAAATATCCTTCAAACCCCATGACTGATTTTTCATTGTGATGTATTTTAATTTTCAATTCAGCGGATGCAGCTTATGATGATAATATAAAGTATGCCTCATGTCAAAGATTTAAGGTTTTTGGAACTTTGTAATGTCAGAAAGATGTTCAAGAAGTTTGGGGTGTTTACGTGCACTTTGATTTTTTTTTTGTACTAAGTGATTTCCATTATTATCAAATTGCAAACAGATGGCATTCCACTTTAAAATTAATGCAGCCATTATTTCAGGATTGCAGCTAGTGCTGCAGTGGATTTTGGAGAAAACATTATCTGCCAAATTCTCAAAGTTCATAGTTTAAAGTCTCAGTTTCAAATGTGATATGTATCCGTTTTGATAAAGGTAATGTTTACATTTCCATTTAACTGACCTCAGATATAGTATCTGTAACATCTTTCTTTATTTCTTGTTGCATAAAAGAAACGAAATGATCATATCAGCCTTTCACAACATCTTTAAGCAAGTCTTCCAGTAATCCAGGCATACTCCTGTGATTCTGGCAACACATGATCATGTGAAAAGTCGCTGCTTTAGGAATGCTGAGTCCTCATTCACTTTCTCCAGGAACGCTTGGTATTCCTTGCTTCAGTTTACCAGCAAGATGTTATTCATTATGTTGTATGCCTAGCCATATGCATTTTGTCTAGAAAGGCAGAACTAGGTTTGGCTTGGCTGTTGTAATCAGACTTTGGGAGGGGTGTTCTGGGATTCCAGACCTTAGCACTGAGTTATCTGATGGTAAGGTGACCAACCGTCCTCCTTTAGGGAGGACAGTCCTTCTTTTGTAACTTCTGTCCTGTCTCGAAAAGTGTCCTCCTACATGTCCTCCTTTTTGAGATTTGAAGACTAATCTGTAAATCTCCATATTTGATCAATGCCGATGTGATCCATTGTGTGTGATGTGATGTATTTGTATTTGACAAGACGATTTGTGAAGGCTCGGAAGAATGTGGCGAGATGTGATTATGAGACGCACGCGCTCCACACAGGAAAATTGTTTTGAGAGAGTGCACTGCATGCAAGTGGCTTTGGTTTTTTTCTTCAATTTATTTGTGTCCTCCTTCTCATTGTAAAAAAGTTGGTCATCTTACTGATGGAGAAACTTGCTTCTTCAGTCACCTATCTTCTGATCCTCCTACTACAACTATTCCCCCCTCCTCTTCCTTCCTCCCTTTTCCCTCCTCCTTTTCAAATGCACATTTCATCCTTTTTTTAATCATTGTGGTTTTGTAGTGGACATTTATGGTCCCCATTACCTTTAATCTGGTTTACCTTCCCTTATCTACCACATATTCTATATATTTTATATCTTCAGTCAAAGATTCCTAATCTGGATCCATCTGTTTTAATGCTATGCAACTGTCAGGATCCCTGCAGCTTTCTTTAAGAGACAGGCATTCTTTAAGCAATCAGTTCAAAGATTTAACGGTAACTTACTCTCAGTCTCCTATGGTTGAGGAGGCTACTACAGACCAAATATTCACACTGAACCCAAACACCAAGTAGACCATAATCAATTGCAAGCAGAATAATGAATTTCTTCTTCTGTGATTTGGTGCCCTGTCTTGACCATTTCCAGAAGCCTTCAAATAAAGGAGAAAATGGCTGTATTATCTTCTAGGTATACAGTCATCTCAAGGCTGCTATTGGTTTCTCATGAACAATTCCAGCTATAAACACTTCCAGATGTAGGGTGGGCCTTTCCTCAGTCCTCCAAGGGCCTGGAATAGTTGCTTTTCAATGTATTTATAAATGATCAGAAGATAGAGTTGAGCAATGAAATATCCAAATTTTGAGATAGAATAAATCATTCAGGGTGGGAAAAAGATAAAAGGGATGCACGAGAGAAAAAGGCAAGCGCAGTTCAGTATAAATGTAAACTAATGGGAGCAAAAAGGAAATGATAAAAAAAAATTCATCATAAAAAATATCACAGATAGGGGTGGAAAGTCAGTTAAAATATCATGGGAGTATGGCAACTGTGAAAAAGTGAATGCTATGCCGGCTTTTATTAGGAACTAGACTGAAAGTTTGGCGAACCAGCAAATCCCAGCACTGACTGGCCCTGGCCCTGCTCGTTTTCTGAGCTATTTTTGGGGTGTTTTTTGTCCCATTTTGGGATGTTTTTCAGGCAAAAAAAATGGCCTTAAAAACAGCCTGAAAATAGCTGAAAACGGCCCTATAAAAACAAGCCAAAAAACAGGTGGGGGCAGGGCCAGCCAGTGGTAGGATTAGTCCCAACCGGCTGGATCCTACCTCTGCCAGGAGGCAGGGCTGGGTGTGATGAGTGATGTCACCCATCATGTGATTGGATAATCACATGACAATCGGCCACACCTACTCACCCAGAGAACCGACTGTTAAGTTATTTCAATGCCATCACTGTGGTTTACCATAGATCATGCAGAGGAGAAGTTGTCTTCCTTTTCCCTAAAAGAAAGTGTGCTTGAGGAACACAACTTTATAACTTCAAAGTACTGTATAAACATATTATAAATTCCAAGATTTTTATGTCAAGTAAGGAAGGTCTTTTCATCACAATAAAGCAGTCTAATTAGCTATAGTCCATGCACAATAAATGCAGAGTACTCAGTGCAATAATAGTTCCCACATTTTTGAATATAGATCAACATTGCATCAACATATTTAAATCTTATTTCTTTTGCCAGCATTATAATTTATAAATATTAAACCAGAAGGAATAATCTTGGAATAGCCCCAGAATACATGTGCCAATATCTAGTCCACTATTGAATATGAGCTTGATTTCTATCCCTTACTAAACATCATCTGAAGTGTCCAAATCACTCAATATGGGATTTGTTGTTGAATTGCAGAAGTGTATCTTAATAGCAACCTATAGACATTTTAAACTCCTAACCCATTGATTTTTTTTTAAATGGGAGGTTCCATTTTTTTGTTCTATTTTTCTTGCAATTTACCAATATCTGTCTTTATAAAACTGCCCAGTTGTCTGTTAAAAATAAATTGTAGGCTTGGAATTATCCAAAAACTTTTAGTAGTGATAATTTTTGAGAGGTTTCATATGCTTCTTATATGTCTGGTCCAAATTATGCAATATTACCATTCAGCAGATTTCAACATCAGAAATGCAACATCAGAAATGTTTTAAAATACTGATTAACCATGCAACAGATATAAACTATTTATTCTACTTTTTGTTCCATGAGGTCAACATAGAAAGAAAACAAAATAAGGTACTATACCAGAAATTCTGAAATTATCTCAAAGTGTTCATTTTTCGTAGAGACAGATATCAGGCTTGTTTCTTACTTGTCAACATCCAAATATGTCTTACAGATTTTTAATGCTAGAAAAACAATCGGTATAGGCAAAAACCAGAACTAGCATTTACTCAAATTTCAAGGGAATTAAATAGTAAACTCTGTTTATATCTCTGCATTTGATGATCAGGAAAATGCCACAACCTTGCTGAGACAAGGGCATGCATAGCAGGTGATATCCTGGCATATGCTAGATATGAATTTAGGAACATAAGAAAGGTCTAACTCAGAAGAACATTCATGTTTGTTTATAAAAAAGAAAAGACTTAGAATGCCAGTAAAGAGGACAGTGGGGATGGTATTTAAAAGTTAACCCACAATAGGAATAAGTTAAAGTTTCAGAATTTGAGCAAATTCCTGATACAATGGAAGACAAGAGAGCCTAGATTCCTATGGTCCATGGGGTTGCAAAGAGTCGGACATGACTTAGCACCTGAATAACAAGAACAAAAGTTTCAGTAACCTTTGGTTTGTATGCAGTGGATAAAATGGGCAGATTCAGAGGAAAAAAATAACAAAGTGGATATATTTGCTTCCTTTGGGAGATCCAGTTTGGTATAGTGGTGAAATCAGGAGGCTGAGTTCTTATCCCACTGTAGACATGAAGCCAGCTGGCTGACCTTGGGCGAGTCACTCTCTCAGCCCTAGGAAGGAAATAATGGCAAATCTCTTCTGAAAAACCTTGTCAGCAAAAACCTGCAGCAACTTCCCCAGTTTCTAGGAGTCAAAAGGACTGCAAGATACACATAGACCATTCTTTTGGAGTGGAAGGAAAGCACTCCTTCCATTCAAAAAATGTTTTGCATTCTATTCCTTACAGTCCTTTTAAATACATCAAAGATAAAATAGATATATATATATATGCTGTCCCAGCCAGTCTATAGGAATTGTGAGCTGTCCCCTTAAGGGAATGCATCATGGGAAATGTAGTTAAAGGTATCCTGGGAAATGTAGTTCATGTCACGTGGCCACATCTGTAATCCTGATTGGTCACTAAATTGACCCTCGATGGATTGGGGGGAAGTTTCCTCCATTCTTGCCTGGACTCATGAACTGATAAGCAGCTTACCGCTATGTGATGGGTTAGGAAAATAACCCTCTTTTATCTGCAATGTTGATATACAAAGGATTGGTCATTATAGATGATCTTCGTCACAAATGTGAGTTATGAAGATACCTGATGTACCAATAAATGTACTTTGTTATGTATGTTTTGTGGAATTATCTATCTGCATCTACACAGCCACAAATTCACCTCTGTGCATGAGACAGGACAGAACAATATACATTCCAGATTCCCCCCACCCCATCAATCTCAATTCTTGACTTCACAAGAATTCATGCAACTTCATAGATTCATGCCATCTCTTAGTAACATTAGTAACCATTTCTTAATAGAAATGGTTTGCCATTGCCTTTTCAGGAATGTTGTTCAAGTTTTCAAATTCTGTAGTCCCAGTATTCCCTGGAGTTTTCCCCTCTACATATTAACCACACCAGATCTTGCCCAGCTTCTAAACTCAGACAAGGTCAGAAAAAGACTGCCATCTACTAAGATACATTAAGATAATAGCTATGTTCTAACGTCTGTCAGCCTCTGATTCACAGTGGAGTAACTATTCTGAACTTCTTAGCACATTAAAGTATATAGAAGAGGCAGTGCTTGCAAATAAATCCTACCAGATTCCTTGCTCACATTGTTCACATTTCAGTGGTTTGAATAGGATTGTAGTAAATGACTTTTTGTGCATGTGTGATGGTGATCAGAAAGATTGTAAAAGCAGGATTGGTTCAAGGAGTCTTTGAGCTGTAATTGTTGCCTCTGGGAATGAATGTTGTATAGGCATTAATCAGTTTTCATTATTTATTATTGTTGCATTTATTGATCTTACGTTGCAAAGGCCAGATGTCTTAAGGTATAGAAGAACTGTACATAAATTAATTTTAAAAATTACCCATCAATTAATGTCTTTCTAGAATAGATGTGTAGAGATGTTTTTTTCTGCTGTGGGTGCAATATTGTTGGGAAAAGGGACGGGATAGACAACTTAGTTACCAAGTGGCTTACAGAGTGGCGTCGCTAAGGTGCAGCTTTAGAAGAGAAATACCTTTTACATACTGACATCTGTTAAGCTATCATTGCTGAAAAAGCTCCAATTGAAATTATCCTCATAACAGTCTTGTTACCGATACAGCTTTATGTATGAATCCCATAACCTCAAAGTTAACTACTTACTTGGTTTCAATTTGTGAACAACTCTGAGTACTTTTTCCTAAATAGGTTTTGTTAGGAAAAAAAATGGCATTCATTTAAAGAAACATTCAATGTATCCGAATATTAGTACTTAAGGAATGTAGAATTTGAATTTTAACTTTTTTCTGGGTCACCCAGACAGCACTTAACTTACTAGTTTCTACTTTCATAATTGAGTCCCTCCAAATCAGATCGTCTTTGTCTGAAACTTTCCGGTTGGTGGTTTCATTTGATTATTCCCTGCTAATGAAAAAACAAAAGAAGAACTCTTTAGTGGCTTGCTCAACTGGACAACCACAAAGTCTGGCCTGGAGGTTTGAGTGGGGGCTGGGAGATCAAATCTGGTTGTCAGATGTTTAACCAAATCTGGCTTTGCTTCTCATGCAGGATCTATTGTGCATATGTGGTGCAGAGGAATGTCACGTGCACTCTTCAGGATGGAGTGGAGAGCTATGTGAAAGCTGAGTATCACAAGTGCAGCTGGGGACCCAAGTGTCCTGGAAAAGTTGTGTAAGTATAGCCAGGGATAAAGATGTAGAGATCTCTCAACATTATTTGACCTGAGAAAAGTCACTCCTGAATATTGATTTTATCACAGATAGTACCAAGAGTCTTGATTCCACTTCTTTCATCTTCTTATTAGTTTTCTGAGCCAGTGTGTTTAAGCTGGCTAAGTTGAAAAGTGAGGATCAGGAAGTCTTAAATCCATTCTTAGTCTATGGATGAACTGCTATTACATTAGTGTCAAAAGCACTTACCAAGGCACTTCTGAGCTGAAAGGATTAGCTGGTAACATCACCATTGCCCAAGGGATGCCTGAAGGCACTCCTTTTGTGTCCTTGTTATTTTCCCACCAAACTGGTATCTATTTATCTACTTGCATTTGCATGTTTTCGAATTGCTAGATTGGCAGGTACTAGGACAAATTAACAGGAGCTCATTTTGTTATGCAGCTCACCATGTGAGCCACTGCAGCCCCTCAGATTTAAGTCTAGATTTGTCTTTCTCTCAACCCAATCAATTTCACAGGGAGTTGCAGTTCCTGAGTTCACAGAGTAAAGGTGGGATATTATTATTACTATCATTGATGCAAAGTCAGTCAGATGTTTAGACTGGATATGGTATTTTTATCCACTTATGGAATCCCTTGCAAAAATCTGGGATAGGCAGATATTGTTGTTTGATGACATTAACGATATTGTTCCTATTCTGTTTGAACAGTTTCCTTTCTCTTCAGGTGAAAAGAGTTTGTTTTTAACTAGATACTGATGGACTGCATCAGCTATCACATCACTTAGCCATTTGAAAATTGTTGGTAAGCAGGTAATCAGCTTGTAGTTGCCTGGTGCTGTCCCTTTTGTTAGATTGTCAGGTATATTTTGTCAATTGTTAAACAAATTTCAGTTTCAGTTCCTTGCAGTTGTTAAACTGCTTGACAATTAGCAGATGACTTGTTAGAGAGTTCTGGGAACTGAAGTCCACATATCATAAAGTTGCCAAGTTTAAACGTTACACCATTAGACATTTCCAAAAGAAATACTATCCAATCCAGGTAATCAATAAGCATTACCAGAAATAAGAACAGCTTTAAATATAGTCAGGTAAACCAGTTTTAGGTTTTTCCTTCTTCCTCCTAGCCAATGCTAAATCTCCTAAACATAGTTCTATTTTCTTTTAATATCTTTTCATCCTTTCTCAAAATTCTTATCATCTTTCAAGTCTACTTGTAATTTTCATAAAGTAACTTCAATATATATCTTATATTTCAGTTTAAAAGGGTAGTCCATAATGTCTTTTTCAATTTTTAAGTGATTTCCAATTGCATTTGTAAATCGAATATTTACATCTGCTTCTTATAAGTTATAATTTTTAAATCCACCTTAGAATTCACCTCAGTTATCTTCAGAAGGATTTGTTCACTGAAGGGTTTTGCTCCAACAGAATTCAAGCACTTCACAAGCCCAGAGAACAAACAATTCCTTTAAAAGTAGCCAACGTGTGCATTAGTAATCGATCTTTAAAGTCTTGTTTGTAAACAAGATACAGCATATTTTTCCCACACAAAAAGCCTGTTCTAATTAACTTCAAAGCCTTTCTTTAAATCAATTTCACAAAGCTTTTAGCATTTATAAGGTTTTCCAGAAACTACTCTGGAATCACCTCTTTGCTGTATATTACAAGAAGTTACAAAAAATAATAATAATAAAGATCTTAAAAAGCTAGAAAGATGTGATATTTTTTCTTTTTAAATATATTGGAGAGAATCCCAACCGGTGACCGGGAGTCCTGTGATTTGGAAAGTTTTTCAGAAGCATAGAAACAATAAGAAAAATAAAACTCCAAAGCAGGGGTGGGATTCAGCTGGTTCGGCCTGGTTCAGATGAACCAGATGTTAAATTTATATCTGGTTCGCCAAACCAGTAGTTAAACCAACCAGCTGGCCCCACTCACCCCACCTCTCCCCTCCCTTTCTCTCCCAAGAGTCTCAACGCTGCCTGTTTTGGATGCAGGTAAGTGCAGAGTCTGTGCAGAGGCTCTGGGAGAGCGAAAAAAGGCCCAAACCAGAAGTTCTAGAAGTCCAGAAATGGGCCTTCGGAGGCCCTCCAGAGCCCGAGGAGGCTGTTTTCGCCCTCCCAGAAGCTCAAGGGAAGCCTCATGACTCTGGGGAAGGCAAAAAACAACCAAACTGGAAGTTCCAGAAGTCTTGAAATGGGCCTGTTTCCCGCTTCTGGAGATCCTCCGGAGCCCGGAAAAACCATTTTTGCCCTCCCAGAGGCCCAAGGGAAGCCACTGGACTCTGGGGAAGGTGAAAAGAGGCTGAGCTAGAAGTTCTGGTAGGCCACTCCCACCATGGCCATGCTTACCCAGCAACTGGGCAGAGAACTGGTTGCTGGGATTTTTGAATCCCACCCCTGCTCCAAAGTGATTAAAAAGATGAGGCTTGGTCAAGCTAAGTCATGAAAGACTGCATTTATGGAACCTTTGATTTCCAGTTGATTGCAAGTGGCTATAAAAACAAACGAGTCTGCTCACAAAAATCAGCGTTATCCAGTTCTCTCTTTCTTCAAGAGAGAATTTTGGTATATCCAGATGCCAAATTTGACTTTAATGCCCCACAAAAAAATGTGGGGATTGGTTCTCCTTGCCTCACCAGATATTGTCTCTATGAATAATGGGAGTTTTCTGATACCACTCAAAACCACTCAATAGAGAGGAACAGATATGTCTTTCTCCATATATGAAAATGTTACATTAGGATCATTTAGGCATCAGTTTCCCATGCCTCCTTTGCTTTCCCACATCATATTTTAAGTGACAAAAATGCTGTTGTACTTAAAAATTGGAATGGATGCAATGCTTGCTTGCTTCCAACAAAGGCTCACACTAGCTAAGTGTCCAATAACTGCTCAGCATGATCATGTATTTCTTGGAAGTTGACCCAAATATAGCATAAATCTTTCTTGTATTATGGACTGCATCCAACAAAAGGAAAATAGCTGTCAGCCCATTCCATAGATGCTTTCACAGACCTTTTATATGATGCTATTGGAGGTGGGTTCAATAGCAGTTGGTCAGTAGAAAGTCTGCAGCCAGGCTAACATTTTTGGAGGTAGCTTTACATTCATTATGAGCCAGAAAAGCAAATGTTTTTAGATGCTTTCTGTTATTTGTTCAGTGTTACTCTATGATTTCAATACTGAAATGGTACAGAGATATATGATGACCATGTTGCTTGCTGTATATTGTCCATATGCACAATTTTCAGAAACGAAGAGAAACTGTAGGCAGAAAGAATACCTACAGTTTAGAAAGAAGGATAACAGGAAAAAGATGTGGAAAAGGAAGAAAGATTAAAATGTACATGCAAGTTACATTACTATAGGAGAGGAGCTTTTTCTAAGCAGCCTCTCTCCAGATGTACAGGTAGTCCTCGACTTACAACAGTTCATTTAATAACCATTCAAGCTTACAACAGCACTGAATAAAGTGATTTGGGTCCATTTTTCACAGTCACAACCTCTGCAGCATCCCCATGGCCATGTGATCAAAATTCAGATGATTGACAAATGGTTCAGATTTATGACGGTTGTTGTGTTCCAAGGTCACGTGATCCCCTTTTGCGACCTTCTGACAAGCAAAGTCAATGGGGAAGGCAGATTCACTTAACAACCGGGTTAGTAACTTAACAATTTCAGCGATTCACTTAACAACTGGCACAAGAAATGTAAAATGGGGCAAAGCTCACTTAACACATGTCTCACTTAACAACAGAAATTTTGAGCTCAATTGTGGTTGTAAGTCAGGGACTACCAGTATTAGGCTACATGGTCTAGGGCTCTGGACAGCTTGCACTGCTGTTCAGGGATCCTCCACCTGGCCTGAGAGGGAACAGTAAGGCTTCTCTGGAGGACAAGTGTTTCACACTGGTCTTGCCTTCCTCCACTGGAGACAATGGATCCCCCAGCTCTATCTGGGCCACCCCAGTAACCATGGCAAAATCCTGATGTGGAAGAGGATTTTCCACAAGGCAATTCTTAATGCACTGTAGCTTTGGAAAGTTAGGAAATTGACTAGTTTTAATTATTTTTATTGCCGCAGTGAAAGCTACTCATTAATTTATTTGACATATTTATAAATTGTTTCTCTTGCCATTGAATTCTTAAGGTGGTATAAAAGTTCAGTTGAAACAGTTCCTTACTTTAGCATAGGGGAAAAAAATCAGTTCTGAATCTTAGAAACTGTGGTGGCGCAGTAGTTAGAATGAAGTATTGCAGGCTAACTCTGCCCATAGCCAGGAGTTCTATCCTGACTGGCTCAAGACTGACACACAGTCTTCCATCCTTCCACGTCAGTAAAATGAGGACCTTGATTGTTGGGAGCAGTATGATGACTTTATAAACCGCTTAGAGAGGGTTGTAAAGCACTATGAAACAGGATTTAAGTCTAAGTGCTATTGCTATTGCTAAATCTTACAGATTTCAGTGAGGAGTCACCTAAAACAGGTGATTTACTAGCTGTGTTAATGGATCTTATAATCCAAGTAACCTCTTGCTTGGTCACACCTTTATTATAAATCTATCTTTAACATATCTAGCCAGCGCAAGTCCCAAATTATGATGACTGCATTTATTTCTGGCACTGTTCTTAGAAAAATAACTAGATTCCAATTTCAGCCAGAATTTTGTGGCCACTTGATGAGATCTGACCCAACTTTGCACATTTTACTATTGTCAGCAGCCTCACTAATGACTTCCTCAGTATGTTTGCTTGGCTCTTGAAAAAGTTCTTTGGAAGAAAGATATAAAAGATTTATTCCAAGTAAATAGGCAATGAATCATAGTTTTAAATATGACTGAATCCAACTTGTGAGTCTGTCCTAGTATATAGAAACAAATTATTATATGCAAGTATATTATATGTGTGGACATTATCATAGGGTACTCCTATAGGTAGGTAGATTGATGTATTTTAGTATCAAATTTTATTATTATATAGTTCTCAACTTACGTTGTTTTACAACATTTTATATCTACAATGGGTTTTCTGTTTCTGCACCTTGTTAAAGGTATAGTATATAAATAATAACGATAGCAATAATACAAAATGTGATTTGCAATTTGGGTGGAAGTATTATGATCATAATATTGCCAAATATTATGAATACCAATTATAATTGACTATTTTGGGTCATCAAATATTTAAAAATTATTATAAGTACTTGGATGTCACATCACACAGTTTGGAAAAGTCTATTTAGAATAGAATAACAGAGTCAAAAGGGACTTTGGAGGTCTTCTAGTCCAACCCCTTGCTTAGGCATAAAACCCTATATCGTTTCAGACAAATGGTTATTCAATCTCTTCTTAAAAACTTCCATTTACAACTTCTGGAGGCAAATTTGGAAAAGTAACCTGCATCATCATAGTACCTCTATAATTCTTAAGTTCTTGCCTAAATCATTGGTATCAGGACAAAGTTGATTACACTTTGGACAATTAGAATAATAATAAACAACAGTGTTGTTAACTGAATCAGCCAATTTCCATCTCATGTTTATTACTGAAAGCTAGTTTGTGTAGGGTTGAGGATACTGGCCTGGAACCCAGGAGACAGTAAGTTCTGGGCTTCCCTTAGGAATGAAAGCTGGCTAGTCATTCTCTCAGCCCAATCCACTCCACTGGGGTGTTCTTTGGGAGAACATAGTAGGGAGGACATCCTTGAGTTTGGAGGAGGAGGTCTGGATAACAGATGTAGCAGTTTCTGGAGACAGCAGAACAGAAGAGAAAGAACTGGGCAAAAGAATCCTGAAATACAAAGACCTTCAAATAGAAGTAGAACATGTATGGCAAAAGAAAACAAAGGCAATACCAATAGTAATAGGCACCTTGTATGCAATTCCAAAACATCTGGAGCTCAACTTGAACACCATCAGCACTGACAAAATCAACATCACTCAGTTGCAAAACTCCTACCTGGAACATCGTACATCCTGAAAATATACCTTTAACACCATGAAATAACAGCTGCCTACCCCAAGCCCTTGGGAAGGACTCAATAGGTGGACAAAGATGTCAAGTCCAGTCTAAACATTTGGTTGACTGTGCGACCAATCATAACTTATCTTTATTTGTTTATTATAGATTTTAATAATTAGATTTTCATCCTGCCTTTATTACTTTGTGAGTAACTCAAGGCAACAAACACAATATGCATAATCTTCTTTTCTCCTTCCATTTTCTCCACAACAACGATCTTCTGAAATGGGTTGGACTGAGAAAGAGTGACTGGTCCAGCATCACCCAGCTGGTGCTCATACCTCTTTCATTCCTTTCTGTTAAAATTGTTAAGAAAATAGCAACAACAACAGCATCAACTAATAAATGATTTTGGATTTAGTGCTTGGGTGGAATTTAGCTCGAAATAAGTAAATAAATCTTAAATTTCATGAGGAAATACCTTCAAATCAAGGATTACCCTTTTCCAGGTAGGGAAGAGGGCTAGGGTTAGGGTTAGGGTTAGGGCCTCTCAGGATTAAGGGGATCAAGTCTCAATCATGAGATCACAGATGTCTTCTCAACCTTTTTGAGCCCCTCCAAGGACACCTCTGATTCTGCTGTTGCTTGAATGGATATTGTGGCTGACTACTGCTGATACTTTTGATTTAGTAGTGTTACCTTCTCAATTAATAATCCAATGGTTTCATGAGAAAGTAGCAGTCTTACCTTTCAAACTAAGAATAAAACTAGAAAAAGGGAATGTTTTTTGAACCAAAGCACGAATTCTATATAGCTTGGGAAACTAAGAATTAGGTGGAGCTTTTTTTTTTTCAACCTGGGGGTCACTGATAACTGTTTATGCAGCTGCCATAAATACTTCCTGTTATTGACATGTGAAGTGGAGGTGTTTTTCACTTTGAGAAGATATATCTTTTTTTTTTTCCCTGAAAAGAAGGCTCTTGCTTCTAACTGGAAACAGCAGTAAGGGAAGCATAGCCTGTTAGAAGAGATCTGATGCCAGCTGTTTTCCTCCTTTGGTCTGTGAAATGATTTGCTCTTTTTACAACTCTGACCTTTGGCCAAAACAAAAAGTCAGGCAGTGGCTCAGATGTCTGCGGGGAGCCAGAGCGATGGTTTGTGTGCCAGGCAGGCAGTTGGCAAGCAGTGGTTCAATACAACAACTTTTTGTACATTCTCCTACATTCATTTAGGCTATTTTGAGGTGTGTGTGTGTGTGTGTGTGTGTGTGTGAGTGTGTCTGTGTGTATACCATGCGCACCAGAGTTGTTCATCACAGCAACTCAGAGATTCCTTTGGGGAATAAATCTCCCCAAGGCCTTACATTCTTAGATCTTCCACATATCATTCAACAAAATAAAAGGCAAACAGAAGCTTATGGCAAGTTCAACAGCACACAAACTTAGGGCAGAATCTCAAGCAGAGGCTGCCAGAAGCAGAGGATTTTTCCAATATCCTCTATGCCAGAAAATAACAGAGGAATTGCCAAAAACATTTGCTCAGCAGAGGTACATGCGTACAGGAACCTCATTAAATTTAGTGTTAATACAGCCCATCGATTAGAGAGGATGCCTGCCCAATGAGTCTTATGACAGGACTGACAATGAGATATAATAGCGGGAGTCAACCCATGACACTATTAGCAATTTCGTAAAACAACAGGAGACTTTCATTTACAGAACAGAATGACGAGCTATGCCTCAGATCAGGGCTATATCTAAAACTAATCCATAGCATTTGCCTGAGGATTATCTTTAGCCTGGCAGATATGTAGAATATTAGCTTAATAGCATAAAGTATGTATATGTGACAATAAGGGGTACAGTATGGCATAATCAGGCTGTGCATTGAGAATTATGGCTGCAGGCATAACAATCACATAACTCCAAAGCCTTGTGACTTTCTCTCTGATGTTCAACCAGCATGTCTATACCTCACCAGAACTTTCTATAATTACATGGTATTATTACAACCAGCATGAAGGATTTCAAGAATCAATGTCATTATATGGATTATAATGGATGAATGTAAAGATACTACCAACCTGTCTTCCATTGAGGACCTGTATACTGCTCGAGTCAAAAAGAGGGCTGTGAAAATATCTGCAGATCCCTCACATCCTGGACATAAACTGTTTCAACTCCTACCTTCAAAATGATGCTATAGAGCACTGCACACCAGAACAACTAGACACAGGGACAGTTTTTCCCGAACACCATCACTCTGCTAAACAAATAATTCCCTGCTTTTATCCTTACGATTTATATTGACTGTTTCCTAGTATGATTTGATTGCCTATTTGTACCCTATGACTATATTAAGTGTTGTACCTTATGATTCTTGATGAATGTATATTTTCTTTTTATGTACACTGAGAGCATATGCACCAAGACAAATTTGTCACACTTGGCCAATAAAGAATTCATTCATTCATTCATTCATTCATTCATTCATTCAAGCACTTCCAAGGATCTGTTTATACATTCATCTAACTCACTGGTGTAGCAATTTTAAGTGTTTCTATTAAAGTCTCACCAGCTACATCAGAATTTCTGAGCAAAATTGTTATGGATTATTTTGCTGTTAGTGCTCAGGGATCTTTCACTCAATAGCTGGCAGCAGAATGCATGAGCTACCTCTAGAGGAAAATATGATGCTGGCTCAAGTCATGTCAGGTAACTTGGAAGTGTTTATCTGTGCAATCTGATTAACCATTGTACTCATTAGGTCATAATATTAAGAGCAACTGCATTCTTTTCGCTGATGATGTAAAGCTATTCAACATCACTGACAATGCTGCTACCCTTCAAAAAGACCTCCACTATGTGTCAGAATGGTCAAACAAATGGCAAATTCAGATCTCAACAAGTAAATACTCTGTCTTGCATATTGGCAAAAAAAATCAAAAAATAAAATACAAGCTGAATAGTCAAGACCTTGTTGATGACACAAACTTTGTCAAGGACCTTGGAGTATTCATCTCAAATTATCTAAGCACTTGAGCCCACTGTAACTACATAGCCAAAAAGGCATTAAGAGTTGTTAACCAAATTCTGCACAGCTTTTTCTCCGGTAATATCACTCTACTAACTAGAGCATATAAAACATTTGCTAGACCAATATTTGAATACAGCTCATCAGTCTGGAACTCGTATTACATACAGTATCTGATATTAATACAATTGAGAAAGTCCAGAAATATTTTACGAGAAGAGTTCTCCACTCCTCTACTCATAGCAGAATGCCTTATGCCACCAGACTTGAAATTCTAGACCTAGAAAACCTAGAACTACTCCGCCTTCGGTTTTATCTAAGTATAGTACATAAAATTATATATTGCAATGTCCTACCTATCAATGAACACTTCAGCTTTAACCAAAACAATACAAGAGCACAAAATAGATATAAATTAAAGATAAACCGCACCAAACTTGATTGCAGGAAATACGACTTCAGCAACAGAGTAGTCAATGTCTGGAATACTCTACCTGACTCTGTGGTTTCTTCCCCAAACCCCAAAATCTTCAATATTAGACTATCTACTATTGACCTTACCCCTTTCCTAAGAAGTCTGTAGGGGGCGTGCATAAGGGCACCAAAACGTGCTACCATCCCTGTCCTATTGTTTCTTTTGTTTTTCTTATTCATATCCATTTCATGTATTTATAACCATGTTTTCACTTATACCTGTTATCTAATCATTGTTTGACTAAATAAATAAATAAATAAATAAATAAGGAACATGGATAACTCCCACATAAAGTTCATTTCATAATTCATTTGTTCTATTTGAAGTTTAGGAAAAACTCCAAAAGTACGTTCAAAAGCTGAATCAAGTATCCAGAAAGATGGTGGGCTCTTCTTTACATGCTGGGTTCAAGTAAAGTCTGGCTAGCCACCAATTAGGGTGCTTTAATTTGGATTTCCGCACTGGGCAAAAGACATAAGTAGCCCCTATCCACTATATGATCATCTGATCATTTAAATACTGTTTTTTATTTTCAAATTCTAGTATAATATGAGCTACAGATAGTTAACAATCCTGATTTGAGATCCTGTATTACAACCCAAGCAGATCAAGGTTGCACACTCTATGTATGGAAGTTGCTGCCCTCTAGTGTTAATACGTTTTGAAGTTATAGTAAAAAAAAAAAAATTCATATTGATTTTCCTACCTGGTGTATGGGGATTCTCAATCATCCATGGCTGTCCCAAAGGTGCTTTTCCAAAAGGTAACTGGTTTTTTTTTTCCTTGAAAACATTTTGCTTCTAATCCAAGAAGAAGCAAACATCCAAGAGAACCAAAGAAGCTTCTCAGATAAGAAACTAAACATTTTCTGGGAGGAAAAAATTCCAGGTGCCTTTTGGAAAAACACCTTTGGAATTTTCCTAATTTCTTCTTACAATTATAGTTGGGACTGATGCATTTGTTTGTTTATATCCCATCTTTATTGTATTCTTCTTGCCTCATCAATCATTGTTTCCAGTCAGAAGTTCCAAGACATAACTAAGTTTGTCAAGTGTTCCAAGACATAACTATGTACTTTAAAACTATTCTAAACACTGTGCAAATGTTCAATATGTGACTTCATTGCCAATCTTCCTTGGAAGTCTAACACTTCATAATCTGTCCTGTCTCATGCACATAGGTGGATTTGTGGCTGTGCAGATGCAAATAGATAATTCCACAAAACATCCATAACAAAGTACATTTATTGGTACATCAGGTATCTTCATAACTCACATTTGTGACAAAGCTCTTCTATAATGACCAATCCTTTGTATATCAGCATTGCAGGTAAAAGATGGTTGTTTTCCTAACCCATCACATAGTGATAGAAAGAAAGCTATTATCAGTCCATGAGTCCAGGCAAGAATGGAGGCAAACCTCCCCCAACCCCTCAAGGGTCAATTTAGTGACCAATCAGGATTATAGATGTGGCCACGTGACATGAACTACATTTCCCAGGATACCTTTAACTACATTCCCATGATGCATTCCCTTAAGGGGACAGATCCCCATTCCTAAGTAACTACCAATTCCCATAGATTGGATGGGACAGCACACTTCATATAATCTTAATTTGATCTAAAACGTATGTGATTCCATAATCCATCACCCTTTCCTATTAAGTTTCAATGATCCTTGTGTTTCATATATTGATGTCCACATTTTTAACTCTTAATTTTGCTCTACCTTTCTTTATTCCTGGCTATTAGGTATCACACATTCTTCAGACCCAGGTACAAAATTGGATACAAGACAGTCACTGAAATAGCATGGAAATGCTGCCCAGGTCTTGTGGGAGAAGGATGCCATCATGATAATCCCACTAATCAAGCAGGAATTCCATCCCAGCATCCCAGCCCCAAGATGCCTCCAACTCAGAAGATGTTTCCAGGTCCCAGAGTTCCACCTCATCCCAAAATCCCTGTGGACTCATTTCCTATAACAAAAAAAAATAATTATGGTGAGGATCCAAATTTAAGTTTGTCACATCAAGGATCATAAAGAAGGTCTTTATGATCTTGTTCTTTGTTATCCAGATATGTTGGACATGCAAAAATAAGCACAGGAGTACAACTTTTATTGCTCAGCCTCTGAATGAAACACATCACATATTTGCATATGTTCATACTTATCTACCTATGTCAAAGTCTGGCTGACCAGAAAAATTAAGTCAGGATACCTACCATGCATAGTAATTCAATGTATATGAATGGATTAGCAGATGCCCAGAAGCCTTTCTGGATTATCATTAAATGCCATTTCACATTATGCACTGATAAGATGTGTGTTGTAGAAGACAATCTAAATTCTTTCCCATTTCAGCCTTGTGAGGTAGTCCAGGTAAGAAGCAAGCACAGAAATCCTAGCTCTAAAATTTTGATAAGGAATCTTGCAGGTCTCTCATCTTTATAGTCCTAAAAGCTAGGTAAGGTATCTTTTCAGTTGTTTGGCATATGTCCAGTTCTTCTGCAGACTCAGCTGCCACTTGTTTAATACTTTGTCTAATTTGTAGTTCTTCTACTGTCTCCCAAGGCCATTCTGACATACATTTACACCCACACAGGACTAATCTTTGTTTGAGAAGGCATAATTTGTAGTGGCTTTTGGTCCCTGATGGATAGCATGGCCTGAATCCAGAAAATCAGCATTTAAATGTACCTACAAAAGAGTAAATAATCACATTATTTCTCTTTATATCTTGTTCCTAGGTCGAAAAATGCCCAATGTGTTTGGAGACAGACTGGACCACTTGGAAGAGGAGGTCAGACGTCTCTCACAGTCTTATGATACCTTATACAATATGGTGAGTGGCTTGGGGGATCACTTGCGACTTGCCATCCAGGAAGATACTACTAAAATGATTGGATCCCTCATGAATAGTCCAACTGTTCCAGATTCAACCATGGGATTTGGAATTATTCCTGATGGAACTGTGGATGCTACAGACAAAGCTGAGCTCTCCCCCTATCCACCTGTGGGGGAGATTCTAGGCAAAGTGACTGAGATGAGTGATTCACTGAAAATCAAGACTAACCTACTTGAAGAAGTGCATGGTATGGTCCTAGATCATGATGGGCAGATCAAACACTTAATGGAATCAGCTCGGCCTTCACCACTCACCTCGATTGATATGTTAGAAGAATATATAGACAACAGGCTTAGCAACCTGAGAGTGGAGCTTTTGGATGGCTTTGAGAAAAAAATGATAAATATTCAGAGTACATGTGATTACCAGATCAAGGAAGTAAAACAGCAGTGTGAGGAAGAGAAAGCAGCAAACCTCCGACTTCAACAGATCTTGGATGGCAAAGAACTAGAGATCAAGAAAGACATTTCTCAGCTGGAAACACAGATCCAAGGACTGACAGTTGTAGAAAACTGCTGTAGCAACTTGAACTTCCTCACTGAACGGATGGATATTTTGGAAAAAGGCCTACATAGTATTTCTGAGTCTCAGAAGAATCTACACTCTCGGGTAGATAATGGATTGTCCCCTGACACTTTGGGGAATCTCTTTAAAGGATACTTTGTGGACCTTGAAGCTAGGCTGAATTTTACAGAGAGGGAAATAGGAAGTTGTTGTTCTAACGTAGAGGACAACATAAGAGGTTTGATGGGATCAGAGCTAGATGGCACAAAAGTTCTTTTTGAAAACAAAATGAGAACCTTGGAGGAAAGACTCATAACTATTGTAGGAGATGTGAATAATGTCAGTTCTGCAGTGGGACTAGATGGAGCTGTAATGCCATTCTTGGAAGGAGAGCTTGCTATTATAACAAGGGAAACAGATGAGAAGATGGAAGTACTACAGAGCCAACTGACTAACTTAGAGAGCACTTGCTTGTTGGGCTGCACTTCCAAATCCAAAGATGTAGAAATCTTCCGTACAGAGATAGAAGAATGCCAAAACAAGAATCAAGATTTACTGCTAAGGATGGACAGCAACTCAGATCTGCTGCAAAAACTCAATATTACTATCTTGGAGATGCAGAGACGGATTGAGGAAGAAACAGCTGGAACCTTGCAAGGGGAGATCACATTATTAAAGATCAATTTGAACACCATGACTAAATCTCTAACTGGGCTGAAGGATTCTGTTTCCCAGTACTCTGATTCAGTACTGCATGTTAACTCATCCTTGGATGATCATGAGCGCAAGATAGAAGATGAGGTCCATTCACTTCAAGAAAAGATCAGTAATCAAGACTCCCAACTTTTCTTCAGTAACAAGCGTGTCTTGAACCTAAAGGGAGACCTTGAAAGGCTGAGGTCCAGGATCATCAATGAGATGAGCAACTGCAAAAGTCTGGCTCTCGGCCTGCAGAAAGAAGTCATCCAATTTGATGACCGTGTGGCCCAAGTAGAAGATACGTGTGGCAGACTGGGCACTGTAACAGGAAGTCTGGAACACATCAGAAATGAACTGGAGAACAATGCAGGAAGTATGTGGGGTTACATGAATCATATTAACAAAACTTTAGCTACACACTCTGAGGAAATAACTGTGCTCAAGAATATCTTGTTGGATTGCCAAGCAAAAGTTACAATACTATCTGAAGATGTTGGTCTCCTAGAAGGCAAGCTGAAAAACAACCAACATTAGTTATATTGGGTCCAAAGTATACCTAACTTATATCATACAGACTCCAAAGAGATGGTACCAGGATTTTTGTTTTATTTTGGTTTTCGAGAGGGGGAAGGTTACTAAACTTTAAAGCTGCTATAGTCCTTTCCCTGATTTCATCGGTATGATTTTTTAAAAATACAATTTAAGTATGTTTGCCTGTTAACTATTCTTTCTAAGATATCTAACAACTGTACTTACATAGCAAGTGCCTTCTCATATTTCAGGTCATATTTAGGTGACATTTCCAATACATAATTCAGTTCAGGAGGAAACTAGAGATAGATCTTTTTAAAAAATGGTTTCTGTGCTTTGGGAATAAATCAAAATCTAATACTTAAGAACTGAAACAAAGAAACCCAATATCTACCAGATTTATTCATCTACTGGAAGAGAAACTCTTTTCAGAGGCCATAGTACGATATCTAGAGTCATGTGAAGGCTCTGATTTAAGATAAGACTTCCTCTACCCATTTTATATAAAATTTCCCTCCTCAAAAATATCTGCAAAATATGGGCTTAAATTCTACATGATAGCATCAACTGATACAAACTTATGGGGTATTCATGTAGGTTAGCAGCATGATAAGAGTTGTAAAAGATAAAAGAACTTGTATAGAACATGTTTTCCCTTTTTTGTTGTCCTACAATAATCAAGCTGAATTTTTCAAGCTGATATTCTCAAAAATTGTGCAATCTGACTTTGCATAAAGGATGGTAAGGCGCTGGTCACTGAGTTAGATAGGTAGCTTGTTGCAATTCTAGGAACAGAAGAAAAGAAAGCACAAATAATTTAGCGTTGTAGCATTACTTCCTGTTGCTTCCTATTTTTGCATAAAATGTGGAAGTTCAGTTGCACAAGATAATTATTACACCCATTGTATTTTAATCTGATTTCTTCTTGGGCACTCTTGAATAACCAATCCCTCTTCTATTTATTCTCACTTATTTATTTTTGAAAATGATTCCGTTCAAAGGAATTGTTCTTAAGATAATGTAACAGCAATGGCATGTAATAATCCAATTTTGTTTAGTTCACATTTACTTCATTTCAAGTCAATCTACAAGTAGAAGCAAATATTCTTCAAAATTCACATTATTCCCCATTCAGCAATACAGAACATGTGTGCCCTACCTGTGTGGGAAACATGCATAAAAATGTATACATTACTGAAAGTATCACACAAATATATTTTAAGTTATAATGCATGATGTTGTTAGTTGCGAAGTCGTTTCCGACCCATCGTGACCCCATGGACAACATTCCTCCAGTCCTTCCTGTCCTTTACCATCTTCTGGAGTCCATTTAAGCTCATGCCTACTGGTTTACTGATTCTATCCAGCCACCTCATTCTCTGTTGTTCCTCTTCTTCTATTTTCCTCAATCTTTCCCAGCATTAGGCTCTTCTCCAGTAAGTCCTTCCTTCTCATTAGGTGGCCAAAGTATTTGAGCTTCATCTTCAGATCTGGCCTTCTAAAGAGCAGTCAGAGTTGATCTCCTCTAAGACTGACTGGTTTGATCACCTTGCAGTCCAAGGGACTCACAGGAGTCTTCTTCAGCACCGTAGTTCAAAGGCCTCAATTCTTCAGTGCTCAGCTCAGCCTTTCTTATGGTCCAACTTTCACAGCCATACATTGCAACTGGGAAAACCATAGCCTTAACTATAGACACTTTTGTTGGCAGGGTGATGCATCTGCTTTTTAGTATGCTGTCTAGATTTGCCATAGCTTTCCTCCCCAGGAGCAAGCATCTTTTAATTTCTTGGCTGTAGACCAAATCTGCGGTTGATCTTGGAGCCCAAGAAAATAATGCCTAACATCATATAAAATTATAAGCAATACTGATGAAAATATATTTAATTTTAAAAGCAATTTGTTTTGATCCAAACTGAAGCAGAATCATGTTGAACTAAATTTAAAACTGAGAAATAAGGTTCAATTTAATGTATTAATCCATTGCTACTGTATGTATGACTACCATTAGACGCTCAAGAGAATGTCAGAAGAACTCAGCTGTAGATTAGCCCCAATAAGAGCATTCTGTTCTGCATCTGAAGGGCTTTTCTTTGCTTTTCTCCTATGATTGGACCCATTTTTACATTTTTGCTCCCATGTGAAGATTAAGATGAAATTACTGGGCAATTTGCAGAACATTACATAATGGCTGAAGAAAATGTTTCATACAAAGGACTTGCCATGCAGTAATTAACAGCAAATTAGATTGGCTCCCATGTGATGGTTAACAAGTCATTAGATTCAGAGTAGGAAAGTGTTCTGGGTCCAGCATGGGTTTCCTAATAGTACCTGTGACTATGACTATTTTAAGGAATCAATGACACACATAAAGCCCATACTAGGTCTGAAGCGTCCTACCTTCCTCCTTTCGATCCAAAAAGCTGTCCTTCTACTTGCGGCGCCTAAAGAGCTAATTCCTATATGTACCTTCTTCACACAATATACAACTATGTGTTTGGTGGATTGATTTTGTCAATCAAGCTGGCCTCAACTGTTAGCAGACATATAAATTAACATTCTCCAGCATGAGCTGTCACTGACTTGGTCCTTCCAAGATTTTCACATATCACTCCTAATAATAAGTCCATCCACTTTATTGCTGGCTGTTCTCTTTTTTCTTTCACTCTCCCAGCGTTAGAAATTTCTGACGTGATCTAGGTCCTTGTGTAAAGTGTCCAAAATTTAATTTGAACCTGGTCATTTGTGCCTTAGGTGAGAACTCTGGATGGAATATTATGCTTGTGTTTATATGAAGAAATGGAAGTATAAGCAAGACTGTACATAGTTACTACAGCAGGATGTATTTTTTCCTTTTCTGCTCATCTCCTTAACCCTTCTCTTAGCTAATTCACAACCTTCAACCTAGTTGATTGCTAACGAAAAGCATTAAGGAACACTTTCCTAGTATAGCTGTATCATTCTTCATAGTTAAGCTGCCAGTTCCTTTTCTTGTTTTCCTGGACAAAATGATAGTTGTGTCACATTTTTCTTTTTTGGTCTAGCAGCCCAATGGGCAATCAGGAATAATCTACTCTTACTGATGAATGGTACCCAATAAATTAATCCAAATTAATAATTTTATGCCAGTGTACAAAAACAAAATTCAGTGGCCCTTCTGAATAATGAATCAGAGCACAATTAAAAATCAAAGAATCCCAATACCCTTAATGAAAGTGAAGAAATTATCCTAGTGCATCTTGTATTTCTCTGTAGGAATTTAAGTTTATTAAGGGGGAGAAATCTTTGCAGCCTAAACTTTGCTCTAAACCAGAGTATATTCCATTCCTCTTTCTCTTTCTTTTACCTTGCAGGGTTGGTGTAAAGATGATGTGCATGAAATGTTTTGAACACTTGAAATCAGCTATGTAAATGTTGCTTTTATTAAACTGAGAAAATATATCAAATTATATCAGACAGTACAAACATATGTACTGAAAGTTATCCCACCCAGAAAGAGATTTGAAACATTTATATTATTTGTCTTCAAATTCCAAGTCCCCCAATAGAGCAATTATATTGCAAGGTTATTCTGCAAGCAGAGAAGATTCCATGGCTGCTTCAGGTCAGGCTATTAATGTACTGATCTCAGGACTTCATCCAATGCCCACCTGATGCAAATCTAGGACGAATCCGCTATTTCAGTGTCACATTCTGAGGGCTCCTCAGATAAAGGTGACATTGCAATTCCATAGTGTGGTTTGTTGCCTTGGTTCCTTGCTCTGAGAAGCCCCAATATTCTTTCCTCCAGCAGCAGCAACCCTATAGTGCATATACAAGACCCAAATAATACATTAAAAGTGGAGATTCATAAGGTGGCCTGTGAGTGAGGTCACTATGGCAACCCATCTAAGATGCTGAAGAATTCATAGTGTCTTCATAAGATGGGAGGGAGAAATTGGCCAGCCTTTTGGCATAGGCCAGTAGTTGAACAAAGCCAGTATGTTCTGGGCTTCCCCTCAAATAGAGCTGACAATTTCTCCATTCTTCTCTTTTGTTTGAATTTAGTGGTATTAGTTGTTATGAGTGATATCCTGAACTCAAATCCACTTTTTCTGAACATTCTGCATTCCCTGTGAAAAGAGCACTGGTTTCACTTTTTCTCCTCTCTTTTTGTAATAACTTCTCATGGGCTGGTGGTGTGGAGAGATTGGAAATTATTAGTGGTTTCATAATCAATGTTTTGGAGCCTGGCAATTGATCATATTGTATATACATTTACCAGAAGGAACTATAATTAGTTTCAATTAAGTTATCTAGGATTTTGAACATGAAGTACAGTTCAGCATTCTGAATTGAAGCATCTACATTCTATGAAAAAGAATTAGAGATACTTATGAAATTATAGTTGCATCCTATTTACTTACAGGCATTGGAGGTGCAACAAACAGTTCTAATGTGCATTTGGTTTGTTATCATTAATCAGCAGACCAATTTGACAGTTACATAACTTCTTCCCTTGTTCTTGGGAGTATTATTATGTTAGGTTCTATCACATGGTGTTGGAGTGACCTCTAGTAAGCATTACAGTACATTACAGTACATAATATATCTTCCATTTGTCAATCCCAGACTGTTTTCAGACTGCCAATTTACAAACTAAGGCGTTTTTTTGCTGAGGTTTTCAAGAAACAGGGCATTATGTCAATTGTGAAGATTTCAAATTTATTTGTTGTTTCTGGTAGGTTGTGACCATAATTGTAACAATAATGATAACCCTGTTTAGTCTAGCTGTTTTTTTTTATTGTATATTTGTTGCTGGTTAAAACCAAATTATTGTTTCTTTTGGGGGTAGGGGAAGAGAGGAAACTCTCACCAAGTTTTCCAGAATTATATTATTGTAACATCTTTTAAAGATAAATTCTCAGAAAACTATTGAGAAAATGGAACAAAACTGACCAGCAATGTTATTTTCTGGATTGGATCATGGTAAAAACTGAAAGAAGAAAAGATGTGTAAATACAGATACAGTTTGTACTTTACGGCACTAACAACATTTCAATTTGCAAAATCCACTCATGCATTATAAAACCAAGAGGGAATTACACCACTGAAAGGAAGTCTAGGTTTGTATAAAATGCTCATATGTACACATTTGGAATCAATCACTATAATTTAAACAGAAGAACATCTCTTCATTATTGGCAAGCCCATGACCAGGTATTTGGGGTGCTTCTCTCTCTTTTTTTCTTTTTAATCAATATTTTTATAGTACTTTTTTCTTTTAACAAAACTCAAATCATCTTTGACAGTACTGAGGCATCTTTTGTTACATACACACATTTCCATACATTTCTAATTATTCATATACATTTCTATTTCTTCCTCTAATCTCTATAATTCTTACTCCTATTGTCCATCCCTTCATACCAATTTTCCCAAACCATATAATATTCCGAGTCTTCCTTTCCTTTTAACTCTAAGGTGAGTTTATCCATTTCTGCACAATCTAAGAATTTTTTTTGATGACTAGATCTTCTGATGGTATAGTATCCTTTTTCCAACATTATGCAAGTGCGATTCTGTCTGCTGTGATTATATGCAAGATCATGTGTTTCTTTTTTTTTTCCCTGTGGAAATTCAAAGCCCCTCCATTCTTTGATTCTTTTAAACTAAGGATTAGATAGAACAAATCTTTCAAAAGGATATTTGTTTTTTCTAAACTAGAATACATCAGCTTTCAGTTTTGAAGACAATGCAAAATTATCACCTAACGATTTTGAAAATATCTTAGGTCCTCCAGCCTGCACATATGCAGCATGGCAATTGATGTTGGCTTAGGATTCTTTTATTTAGATCTTCAATCTTCAAACCCAAAATCTCAAAATTATATAAATATGTTTTTGAAAAAAGAACCCTAAATGGTGCACCTCTGTAGTCTCCAGGAGCTGTATTGAGCCCAATGATACAGCATATTAACCATTTAATATATAATGCAAGGCCAAAAACAAACAAACAAATCACATTATGATTTAGTATCCTGGACACCTGGCCAATCGCAACCTATTGAGCAAATCAGATTGATAATAATGTTCAAATACAAATGCAATAAATGCTGATAGGATTGAAGACTAGGTTATCAAATAAGATACTGTAGGTAAGTTTTCAAATGTACAGGATCCTTCCAGTTAAGTATGTACTGTATCTCCCATTCACATCACGTGTTATAGTAGAATGATGTTTACAGTGTATTGGGATTAAGAACTGGAAGTGATTGTTGCTTAAGATACCACATTGCAACAGGGATGACAAAGAAAACACTTTTTCATAGGTTTATGAAAATACATTCTGCAAAGTTTGGGGCCGAGACTCTTTATGTCACCTGCTACCTAACCCTTTAAACTGATGCCAACGTTTGAAGTTTGCAATTCCCACATATCTAGCATATATTTCATAATGAGAAATTATCTCCTCTTGATAGAAAACAAGGTATGTATAATGAAGACCATAAGAAATCCATACTGTTGCAAATAGATGGCTCATAGGACTTGAGTGAAATATCAGCTTTGTTCATTGTACCCCCATCTACATTTAACAAAAGAAGAAATCGTGTGTAGTAGAACAAGAACTAGTCCCTGAATCAAATTTTCATTAAATTCATAGCCAAACTATAAATGGGGAAGGGGAGAGAAAATCTGCACAAATCTTACAAAATGAGTGATTTTTGCTTATTGTATTGCACTTTTTCCATCTTTATTATTGGTGCTCTTGTGATAAAGAATATATAATCTTCAATTTGCAGAACTACCCATGCTAATGGACATTGGGTGTTTTGACTGTATTTCTAACAAAGACATTATAAAAAAATATCATAGCTCATAAAGAAAAGCATTTGGTGGCCATTAATTACCATAAGGTCAAAGATGACATTTTTAATCGTTTCATAGTTTAAAATATCCCATTGCAGTAAGTCACAGTATTCATGCCAGTTGCTATATTCAAGAGATAAGAGTTCACGATTCGGAAGAGGCTCCGTAAAACCAGGGGACTACTTTAGAGCAGCAGTAGAAAATATTTTTTAAAAAGTCACAGTACTTAGAAATGTTTAAAGAATGTTCTACTCATATTAGATAATACTGTAATCAACAAAAGCAGCAGAGAACTGAAAAGGGTATAATTTCTTGTAGAATATGTGAAACATGGTTTGGTAGGTTTTGAAGCACTGTGCTGATGAGTAGAAGAAAAATGGTTTGTATAAGCTGCTTATCTTGGTCACCCCTGAGTTGTGTTGACCCCCAAACACTGGGGGATGGAAGGAGTGGACACTTTCAGCCCTTATTAATATCATGAAGCCTACTTGCAATTTAAGAATAAGGATAGGGGTACAATCACTTAAAGACATCACAAATACACACACATTTCTTGAAAATGCACCTAACCATACAGCATATAAGTTAAATCTTGGGTTGAAAGCTGACATTTCCACACGAGATGTTCCTTACTATGGTAGAAACGTATGTCCTGAGAAATAGCAAGCTTTATTTTGCTGCCTATCCATCACATTGGAGGACCAAAAATTAAGGATTCTTTGGGAAATAATGTTGCTTCTAAGCAATCAGACAAACTCTTCAAAGTCTAACATAGGCAGGGGGGATTTCCAGTAAGAGAATTGGCTGAACTCTGGAGAAGCCAGGGAAGGAACCACATCTTTGCCAATAGGTGGAAAGAGAAATTCTACCACCTCACCCAGGCGCTCATACCTAGAAGAACATGAGGATAGGAACAATTAAAAAGAGCAAGCGTCTTTTCTTTCACATTTATAGTTCTAAAGTACACACCTTCCCTGAATTTCATTAAGGAAGCAAATACATGTAGTCCTCCTGCCCCTCCCCCCCCCCCCCAAAAAAAAAAAAAAAAAAAACCAGGCCCTTATGATCTGGATTTGAAGTTAGGATGGCTGGCTGCCTTCTGCAATGATAATATTTTGAGTGTTTGGCAACTGGCTCGTGTTTCTAGTGGTTTGCATCCTCCTACAGGAACATGACTGTGATTTACTTTTTCCCACCAAAAAAATTGGCATTTACTTTCTGTTTCTGGCCAAACAAAAATGCAGATAGTTTGCTTAGTAACTATTGCAAAAAACATCATAAAATTGGATCAATCTTGTGGTACCCATTTAATGACTAGCATGATTTTTGACTATAATGTTGGGTTCGATTACCCTCATAAGTTGAGGGCTACCTGTATGATGTTATATATTATTTTAATATTAACAAATGCATTTAATTATACCCTTATACCCACCCCATGCACATGCTCCTGAACTATGGATCTTATGTTAAACCCATTACAGAGATTTCCAGTAATAGGGATAATCTGTAATAAGATTTCTTGCTCATCATTTCTAAGAACACTTGCCATATAATACAGTGACATCATCATTTAGGCCTTCCATAATTTCCTCTATACATGCAGACAAACTGTCTGAGGGTCCAGGCTATGTGACCTATGAAATTACATCCAAAGGGCCTTCAAAAGTTGTAAAAATTATAAATGCAAATGCAATAGAATGGGAAAACAGTACTCTGTTTAATAAAACCTGGACTTTGAATGTATGTTTATGTACATGTACATTTTATTTTTGCTCTGGATATTTCTACCTTTCAGAAATAGGCAAGGCAAAAATAAAATTTATGTAATTTGTGTGTGTGTGTGTGTGTGTGTGTTAGATTTTTTGAGCTGATAAATAATTAAACAAGGGAGACTAGGATAGATCTATTTTGAGCTACTTAGCTCTTGTCAGCTAGCCATACCCTTACTGGGATTCGAACCAGGGAAATATTACATGTGAGGCAGTTGTAATTGCCATTAGGCCACTGGTTCTCCTCCAGATCAGCTGAGAGAGGGGAATGAGTATATACTTGTGTTACAACACCCTGGTAAGCCCCAATCAAGAGAAGAAGCATACTGCTGTCCTTTATATGTATATTATAAATTCAGGTTTTATTAAAGTTTTATCCCAATTGTACTGGGATTGGAATGGAGTGCTGTGGAATACATTCTACTTTTTAGAATGTATCCAACAGGATTCCATTCAAATACAGCATAATTGGGAGAAAACTTTATGATCTGTGCTGTATATGACTGAGTGATACTGGTAGAGATGAAAGAACATTTCAGCTGAATCAAATGATGAAGGAAGGAACCCCCTCACTGCATAGTTTTGCCTATATTAGCCACTTAGATATTTTAAGCAAATTGTTCTTTACAAGATAAAGGAGCTTTACAGACTACAAGCAAATAGGCTGGTTTGCAGGCTTACGTGGACTTGGTAATTTTTATGAGTTCCTGGATCAATTCCCCTTTGGGGTTTACAGTGAATATGCGGGATTCTGGCAATGCCACTTCCTTGTAGGCATAAACATCCTGTTGAAGAAATCACAAGCAGCATATAAGTTAAAATAATAATAGTAATTGGCAAGGGTTAGAAATTCCCTTTATACATTTCCTTTACACATGTTCCTCATTCTGCTGATACTCACAGTTAGTCTGTTCCCAAAAGCAGCATGGAAAGGCTGGCTATTGGAACCAAATAAATTTCGGATATCTGTCAGACAGGCAATTTTGAACACTTCTGGCTTCTTCTCAATCACTTCCCTAAAAAGTCGATAAATAGTTTAGAAAGGTGAACTGCTTTTCCCACTTCTTGATCGAGTACTTGCAGATTTAAAAAGAGGGGGAAGTAATTATAAAGTATTAATTTCCAGCCTCCGTCAAGGTAGGTTGAATTCCAGATGCAAACCAAAATTTTAATTTACAGTTTCATCTTTTTCCTTACCTGGAATCATAGTCAATAATTCCAGGTCACATACTTACTCAAATATCACATCCTCATACTATGAGGATCATCTCTATTGTACGTAGATATCACATCCTCATACATAGAGAGATCAGCTCTATGATCTCTGAAGAAAGCAACAAAACAGTGCCACACAAATTCAGACACCCATCCTCTACCATTACATGGAAATACTTACCTATGGAATGCCGAGAAGAGGCTGCTAGGTGCAAGCAGGATTGGTCCTTTCGGGAGCATCCAACCTTGGTCATTGACACATTCTAAATATCCCTTGGTGATGTGTGCCATGCCAATAGCTCTGGCTGAACAATAGAGAAACTTGTATCCATTGCTAGAATGGAAATGATACCAAATGGAATGAAACCATTTGCTTAACCCCTCCCGCCCCATCTGATCTGATCTGCTCCTCCAATAGGAATGGTACAGCTGCTTTTGTTCCTGATCAGCTCTTACAATTGGGTCAAAGGGACAGATATTTGAAAGCGATAGAACAAAGTAACATTTTTAGAATTTTTCTCGAAGACCTCTCCACACCAAATACAGGTAGTCCTCGACTTACAACATTTAGTGACCGTTCAAAGTTACAACAGTACTGAAAAGAGTGACTTACGACAATTTCTCACTTACAACCTTTTGTAGCACCTGCTTGATCATGTGATTGAAATTCAGATGCTTGGCAATTGGTTCATACTTATGACCATTGCTGTATCCGAAGAACATGTGATCACCTTTTGATAAGCAAAATCAGTGGGGAAGCCAGATTCATTTAACAGTCATGTTACTAACTTATCAACTGCAGTGATTCACTTAACAACTGTGGCAAGAAAAGTTGTATAATGAGGCAAAACTCTCCTAACAAATGTTCCATTTAGCAACAGAAATTTTGGGCTCAATTGTAGTCGTAAGTTGAGGACTACCTGTATATTTGCTCTTTCAAATGAATTATTTCCCTACTTCAGCGTCCTTTTCTGTTCAGCATTGCCTTTCCCACTGCAAAATCCTAATAAATCTGGGATCATATAATATGATGGTCAAATCAGCAAACTGTTGCAATCTGGCTAGGTTAATCATGCACTTGATACCAAAAGCAATATCTTCAGGACAATGCTTCCTAAATAATTGAATAGCAACAAATGTTGTTGTTGAAAGCATTTTTAATAGATTTTTATAATCCTCTTGTGCAAGCAACGAATTAGCATGTGCACTTATGCTCCATTTGCATGAGTGGTGGGAGTATGTGCTAGCCACTTGTGCAAATGGAGCTGCATGTGCTTGCCGGGCGCTCACACGGATTAATCCCTCTTCCCCTCCCCCAATGGTCCGCAAGCCTATTTTTCTTGCTGGCATATGAGTAACAAAAAGAAAGCTAGCTTGATCTGCCTTGGAAGATGGAATTAAGATCTAATATTTTAAAAGAATCGGCAAGTTAATAGAGCTATTGTACATGGACTATTCTATTATCTTCATATCTCTGAACTACCAATACCTACAGATGGATTTTATGGAAGAGCTTAGCGATGCCTTGATGAGTCCAGTCTTTCCCAAGATGTGGCAAGATATGGCCTAGAGCATCAGACCTGTGGAGAGAAAAAAGCAATGTAACTGTAAATTATCCTATAAGTGAAGCAACAGTGATAGCAGACTGTTCATAACTGGACATGCAGCGACATGTTTCAAGATAACCTATTCTTAACAGAGGTGTTTTTGTTTTTGTTTTCAGACCTCTAAAGAACTTAAGCAAGCCAGCTTATTTCTATTTCTTCCCAGAATGATCACTGAAGCCACAGAATGTGTCTAATCCATATAAGCTATGTATTTTGAATAGAAATAGGTTGGCCCTTTGATTTTTGTTTATTGTTTGTTTAACTTGATTAAATCCCTATGCCAGTCTAATTTTCTCTGCAATACTTGCCATGTCCCAGGCAGATTCATGTCATTCATTTCTAGCTCTTTCCTTCCACTGCTTAGAGAAGCATTTCTCAACCTTGGCAACTTTAAGATGTATGGATCTCAGCTTCCAGAATTCCCCAACATCTTAATATTATCAAGGATGAGCAATACTGGCTGAGATTTTCAGCATCCTCTTCCTGTTGTTTTTCTGCAGGCATCGGTGAGATGGGTCTACTCCTTTCTCCCACTCTAGCAATTGCAATCATTTGCAACCACATCTACAACACAGTCTTTTCAACAGTTCCAAGAAGGCTCCACACCAATTTGCACCACTCAGGTGTCCCTGATGACACAGATAAACCTCCAGGTGACCTTAATTACCCACTAAAAGAATGCAATGTATAAATCCTTCCATTCCCCACCATCCAGTCAGAGTTGAAGAAGCTTCTTGGATGAAAAGTGAAATGTCTTCAGAGAAAAACCAGAAAGTCCAGTTGCCTCTTGAAAAAGTTCCTTTGACACAACCACATTGACAGTTACTGGGGGGTGGGAAGCTTGGTTGCAAAATTGCTAGTATGCTATCCCTTCACCATCACAAAGCAATTGTTAAACACTTGAGGAAAACATGCATTATAGCTAGAAAGCCTTTCCTGAAAGCAATCATTCATATGTCTTTTGTAAACTGTGAAGTTGGGAGGATGGGGGCTTTCAGAAAAATTCCATCACCATTTGCAGTTCAATTAGATCATAGATTAAGTAACTGGTGGACTCAGAGTGATTTCTGCACATTCTCTACAAGCTTGGCAAGGCTGGCAAAAGTGTAGACAACTACAGATCAAATTTTAAACTCCTTTGTGGAAAAATGGTAAGAGGTGGCATGGAAGAGCCCACAGTCAAGTATTATAGGAAGCATTGTCAGTGGGAATCTACCTGGTGATGGTGCCATCAATATCAGAGATCACCACCTTGTCATTCCAATTCCATAAGTAAATGTTAGCTTCACAACGACATGTGCCCTGGTACTGAGTGGTCACACTGAACACAACATCATTGGGGCCATCCCTCAGGTTCAGCTTTTTCTACAGCAAAAGAAGAAGACAAAGAGGCAATTACAATATCTTTATTTAGAGCATGGCATTTCTCAGAGCTGTTTTGTTAGTTATACATCTAATTCAGTTTCTATTTAGAAGTGCCACAGAATTCAGTACTGCTTGCTTTCAAATTAATGTGAACTCAAGGATAATGTCACTCTTCTTTTTCCGCTCTCCAAGCAATCAGACATAATACAACAACTCATCTGTCCATTGCAATTTTGATTCTCTCAAATGTTTGTAAATCCTTTTTTTAAAACAAACTTTATTAATTTTACAATTAAACAAACAACACATACACAAATGTACAAAAGAAGAAAAGAAACAGCTGTGATCTTTTTGGTAGTCAACAATGGCATTGAAATCCCCTAAGATACAGATGTTTCTCTTTTCTAATCCTACTATTTTTCATATAAATGTTTAAAAAACTCTTTTTGATCTCCATTTGGGGCATAAATTACCACTAATATAATTGGAATAGAGTTGATCCAGATTTGCATAACCAGAGTTCTTCCTTCGAGATCCAAGCTTATTAAGTCTACTTTCATATCATCTTTGATGTACACAGCAATGCCTTTCTTTTTCCCAGAACCTGCCGGTGCAGTATATAGTTTCCCTAGTTTTGGGCATTTTAAATATTTTTCATCTGACTTTTTTATATGAGTTTCTTGTAAACATACTATATCTGCATTTTGTTTAATTAATTTGGCTAGTATCTTTCTCCTTTTTGTCGTGGAGTTGAGGGCATTTATGTTGATTGAAAGTATTTTCCTCTCCTCTTCCATTTTCTAGTTGAGTCTCGATCTTTGTCTTGTGATTGCTCTGGTTACTCTGTGTAACTGAGAGAGCGTCTTACTCTCTTTCTTGTAATTGGGTATTCCCTTGGTTTTCTAGGGGTTCATCTTTACTCTTGGAGGTCTTGGTCTTCTTGGGAGTTCGTTTCCAATTCATCTTTATTGCTCTGTTCTTCCAGGCCTATCAGCCGTTCATAAAATTCTTGAGCTTTCTCCATAGAATCTATTTTGGTTTTCCTTTCCTCCTCGGGGATTAGCTATTTGAATATAATACCTTTTTGGTTTAAATGAGCTGCTAGAAATTTATAATCTCATCTTTGTTGTCTCACTCTTCTTGGAATTTGCTTAAGAACGATGACTTCTTTATATAGAACTGGTTCTTCTCTTGATAGTTTGTATATGGTGTCCCGAACACTCCTTCTTGCGAATCGTACGTGGACTTCTTTTGGGCATTTGTGACACCTCGCATAGTATGTGCTGACTCTGTAAACTTCATCTAACTCTCTCAAGAGGTCATCTTTATCTTTTTCCAGTAGTCCGGTCAGTATTTCCGCCATCACCTTCTCCAGATTTTCTTATCTTGATTCCTCTATGTTCTGGAACCTCAGATATGCAGCGGCCTTATCCATCTCAAGAAGGACCAGTGAGTCTTCCATTTCTTCACTCACATTCTTCAGATGTTTATCTACCCTTTCCAATTTCCTTTCAGTTCGTTCTGCCCTTTTCTCTACCTCTTTTATTGTTGCTTCATTTTTCTCCAACTGTATTGTTCCGACTTTCTCTACTTTATAGATATCTGTTTTCATTTCTGCTTTTAATCTCCCCATCTCTTCTTTTAATTCATTTATATCTGCTCTCGTCTCGTTATGATTTTTCATCATTGTTTCTTGTAAATTCAACATAGATTCTTGTAGGGAGAGCAGGATCGATTGGATATTAGCATTCGAGGAAGTAACTGGTTTCTCCAATGGTATTGTTTCCTCAATTGTCTTTTGTACCACAGGCGAAGATGTTGCCGTCATGGTTGTTGACGTTGGGGTAGGCTTCCTTCCATATTTCAGAGTTGTAGTTGTTGTAGAAGTCATTTCTTTTAAAATTTGTTTCTGTTGTTGTAATATATTGGTTATATTATCCCAGATTAACATTCAGTGGTGAATTCCCTATGTTAAGATTTACCAGTAATCTAATTAGTTATTCTATCTATCTGCTGGATATCTATACTCTTTACCAATTTAATAAGTAGAGGTTCTTATAGATAAAGATATTATTACAGTATAATTTCAAATCCAAGTTCTAGATCACATTTTTAATTTTATAAGACCTTATTGCTCGACCTCTATATATAACTTCAGAATAATAATAATATATACAGGTATTGTACCCAAATCCAACTATATATAAATATTATAGCATATTTTATCTATGAAGTGCTTTATCTAGATATGTAAATTGTATGACCTTATTTTAAATGTTCTTAAACAAAAACAATATTACATTAATCTCCAAGTGGATCAATTAAATATTTAGAGTAATCAACACAATAAATTTGAGTATTAATATATAAAACCAATTATAGTTATTAATTAATTGTTGCTTAATATTATTAATATTTCCCTTGTCTTTTCCTATATATCTAATAGAGGTATAACTGTCACTATTATTAATAAATTAATTAATTCAATTATTTAACAATCAATTACAACAATCAATTCTCCTTTCCACATATAAACATATTTATATAACATTATAAAGAGAGATTAAGAGATAAGAGGTGACTAATCATAGAACCGGAGAGTAAGAAAAGAAAAAGAAAGGGGCAAATGTGTACCAAAAAAAGGGAGAAGGAAAGGGTTTAAAAGTAATTTTTTAGCTTTCCGTTTCTAGGAGTTAAGAGCTTATACTCAGAATGCACCAGAAGTGGGGAATTGGAAACTGCTGAATAATGGCTGTGGTTATACGAGTATCTCAACACCCTCGGATGTATCCACTTCTCCTTTTCATCTAAGTGTTCTTAAGTTCTTAAGTTCAGTTTTCCTGAATTTCTTCAGCTGGAGCAGCCTCAATTGAATCAATATATCACCTGGGCAGCAGCTATATAGTTTACAGCAATTGTGTTATTATAACAGTTTCAAAGTATCTTAGTTTCGCCTGTGACAACGCGCTGTCTCCATTTATTCCATCGGCTCTGATCTTCTTCTCATCTCCAATTTGATAGAGTCTTTCAAAATAAGAGTCCAGTAAAACAGTCCGAATCCCTTGCACCTTCCAGCCGCTAAGTTCCCTTCCATTGATATCGGTGTGATATATTTCCCCAACCTCATACACTTCTCTATTTACTCGTTATTGTCCCTCTTTCTTCTGTCTGTCAAGCCCTTTCACTTTCACCTGCCTCGCGTCCACTTCTTGGCCACTTCCATTTAGGGCTATGATCAGGCTCTTGTAGCAGCCTTGTGTGAGTCTATAGCATTCAAAGCTTTATCTGCCGCAAATCCCCTCTTCCACACTCTTCAGCGTTGATCACCACAGTCTGTCACTCACTCACTTCCTTTTGTCGGTGGAAGTCCGGACTTCGGAGCCACCATATATATGGCGGCTGTTTCTTGCTTGTTGGGCTCTGGAGGATCCCTCTTCTTTGCAGAGGGGGTTGCCTTCCCCACACTGCAGCTTGAGTCTCCCTGCACCGGCACATTTCTCTCCGGGATTCGTGCACCCCCAAAGGATCGCACCAACCGCAAGAAGGGTTAAGCAAAGCCGCAAATGGACTTCTGCACCTCTGTTCGTCATTGCCTTACCACTGGAAGTCTCTGCTTGCAAATCCTTTAAAGATGTTGGAAAAGTGAAGCTACTACAGCAAAGAGTCTTCCTTGTTGCTCAAAAATGTGTCAGTAATTTGCAAAGTCACAACTGAATTGAAATTAGGATTTTAAAATATCTTGATGTTAAAGTATTAAATGCATATTAAAATCATCCCCAATTGAAATTGATGCTCATATAAAAAGAACAAAAGGAATTGATGCTCATATTTGGACAAATAGTTTCATGTCCCTAGTGACTATCTACTTTTCACTGAAAATGAATTAAACAAAATGGTTCATCTTGAGAAAGACTTTGTTATATATTATCTCTTCTTAATAAATTGTATTTCAAAATAGAAATAGACATTTCTTTTAGTCTGACTTTTAAAAAACTACAGCTATATAACCACTTCCAAATCTAAGTATTATAGTACTCGTGTCCTATTTCCAAAGCTCTGAATGGAGCCTTCAGAGTATTACAAAATGAATATTAAGTTCTAATATTTAAATATTATTTTAAATTCCATTTAAAGCAAATTCAGATTTGGTCTTGCTTCTTGTTTTGGAGATTGTGGTCAAACTTGCCATTCAGATATGGCGCCAAATTGTGCAGGCCTAAATTATTTTATTCTTTATTTCACTGATATTCTCCTCATCCTTTAAGATCTCAAAGTGACTTACATGGAGTCATCATTTATTTCATCTGCATGATACAACAGTATGCTACATTAGGTTAGAGAAAGTGTCTGGTGCAGAGATCTCGAGATCCCAATGAGCTCCATAATTGATTAAGGACTTGCACCTGCATTTCAGTGATCTCAGTTCAATGTTTTACCTACTGGAGAACTGGTGTGATGTAGTAGTTAGATGAACTAGGGAGATTCAGTCTTGGAAGCTCATTGGTGACTTTTCTTTGGGCCAGTCACTTTCCCTCCAGTCAACCAACTTCCAGGAATGGAGAAAAATTGGAAGAAAGATTTACAAACATTCCTTTAAGCTCTTGGATCAGAAAGGAAATGTACATTTTATGAATAAATAAATAATACTACTGTATACCACTTTGGAAAATAATTATTGATGATCACTTAACAGAGGAAAAACTTGGCCCACAAAACTTCATCCCCTACTCATATTTTAAACTACACTTCCAAATGCCCAGTTTGCCCCAACATTTCTTATCTTTAAGGGCCAAACTCTGGGTTTTTTTTTTCCAGCATGCAACTCATAATTGAGAAGTTGGAACAGTAATTGTGAAGTCACCTAAGAGGAATGCCAATTAGGTAGTGTATTTTGGCAGCCCCTCTCTGAACAGAAAGTTATTTTCTGAATCAAACAGGAATATATAGAAAAGAAAATTTAAAGCTACATACGATTTCATCAGAGGAGAGTCTTAAGGACTTCTTGTAGGTTGGAAGAAATTTCTGTGTAATAGCATCTGGCATGGATCTGTCTCCTTGGTGGGAGGATATAGCATCTTCATCACTGGAGGAATCATTTTGTCTCCTATGGTTCACAGGATCAAAATAAATTGTCAGCATAAAAGAAGGTAATGGCCAAGAAATATGGGTCAAGTCTCATTGTGTGAAATAATACTCATTGAGGAAAATAAATCCTTATACAGTATCTATGATTTTTAAAAGAATAAAGGTTATCACCTAAATTGTTATTACAATTGATATCTTGACAAATATATTTATTTTATCACTAAACTACCTCATCCAAATATCTTTAGGTCATTCAATGCAAATTAATATGACATAGTTCCGTGACAACGCTAATATTCCAAAGACCAAAGACCAGCTGATCTAACAGGAAGGAACAGAAGTCAATAGAATAGCTCCCAACCCTGCACACCAAGGTAAATGTTCTCTTAACATACAACGAATTCTTAACATACAACATTCTTCCCATTTCCCATTTATTTATAAAGAAATCCACAAAACATTGTCAGTCCAATGTCCAAAAGTCAGAAAAATTTGGTTACGGCCAAACTTAATGATTAGACTAGAGATAGCAACATATCTATTTTAACTTTGATCAAATAAACCAACTTTGTATTTCTTCCTCTTACTTCTAGTAATCTTGATCCTTAGTCCTTTTAAATAATGTTGTAGAAGTTGATTTCTTTTTTCCCCCCCTCTCATGAAATTCTTCAAAGTTTTAACAACTCTCTTTTGTAAATCCAGTATAGAAAAATTATTCAGGTCACTTCGTTGGTTTGCCATTTATGACAAATTTAGATATCTGCCAGTTTCTTTTGTATGTTTCAAAAGTGTAGCATCTTTTCCCATGTCATTCTTATAGCCTGTCATTTTTAAATCCATTTTCAGAGCAGTCTCAGTCTTGTCTGTTTAAATTTGTTTTTCTTCCATAACATCTTTGAAATATATAAAGGCAGACACTCTTAAAATTAACTTCTGGGTCCATTGTTCAAAAATATCCTTCAGCATGTCCAATATTGCAATACTTTGCTTCATTGTGTATTAGAAAGTCTTTTTTTTCTTTTTTAAATATAGTATTTAGTGCCTTCTAGTTCCCTCTAGTGTCCAACCTTCAAAGTTTCATACTATCATTTTTAGAAGAATTTAAAACAAAAGCATTTTCTTATGGGAAGGATTCTTATAATTAATTCCAAAATCTTACTTCAAATCCATCTGGAGGCTTAGTCTATTTATAACTTTCCAAAGTCAAAGTTGTAATCATCCTTTTGCTGTTTATTCCAAAAGATTTTTTAAATCCTTAAAATTGCATTTATTTTTATTTTTATTTGGCTAAGGATAGAAGGAAAGTCATATGATACTGTAAAACCTGTTGATCCAAAGGTTCCTAACAGCTGGAAAACACTTAACAAGCAATTTCCAAAAGTTATCAGAAAAGGAAGTATGCAAATGCACTGTCCTTTTAAAGGAACCAATAGGCAGGAAGAGGACTATTTCCTTATCCCCTAGAGCTCTAAATCCACTGAAGACCACCTTGTGTGGCCTCACCATGAGAAGCAGTTGCATGGAGCACTTGTGGGTGATCTTAAGTCCTTTCTTTGTCTGGAGAGGAATTACAAGGAACTGGCAGAGATGGGCTGCACCAACTGATTCACTGGTTGTGAGTGTGTGCGTATGCACGCGCTTCACTCGGATGTTCCCCTTTGGGACTGAAATGCAGCATCAAACAAGCAACTAATCAGCTCAGGCAGTTCTGGTTAGTACAGCAGGGGGAGAGTGGAAATTAACTGGGCAGCCTGGGCAGGAGGAACGAGCCAGAAAGTTAGTTATGGAAAGGATAATATACAAGGATGGGCAGGCAGGCCCAGCCAGTGATCACAACTACAGAGTTCACCAGAACCCCATGCAGCAGCCCACCACTGGGAACCGGTCTATTTGCTACTCACTATTTCTTCCCTGGAAGCCTGTTAATTCTTGAGGACTGGCATATTGAAATAGATTTGAAAGAGATTCAAAGACATCTGGATCTGATGAACTTAGCTGCAGCTCACAAAACGGTATACTTTTTAATATTTATTTATTTATTTATTTATTTAATTAAACTTTTATACCGCTCCCTCTCCCAAAAAGGGACTAAAAATGTATTATCCTAAAAAAGTGCTTTTGAATTGATTTAATTTATTTTGTAGCCTGTCCATCTCAAATACGTAATTCTTGGTTGCTAATAATGACTAGCTTAAAAACAGAATAGAAAAATCTATAAACAATATAAATGCAGCTGAAATTAAATAAAAACAACCAGTATAATAATCAACATAACCATATTATGGATTCAACCACATTCCTGGGGTCCCAACTCAGTAACCAATCTAAGACTTCAAGGCCTTCAAAAGGCCACAGGCCTGGAAGAGTCTAATGTCTGTGGAGATGACCAGAGGGTAAGCACCACAAGAGAAAAAGCTCTCTTTCTGGGTCCCACCAAATGACACTGTGATGTACAGGCCACAAAGCAGTGTTTCTCAACCTTAGCAACTTCAAGCATACCGGCTGGGAATTTCTGGGAGTTGAAGCTTACACATCTTGAAATTTCCCAGGTTGAGAAATACTGCCCTAGAACACCCTTCTTTTGCCAGATCTAACAGAATGGGCAAAAATAAATGGGGAGAGATTGCAATTAACCAGACCCTAGAGAAACAGAATGAGTATAAGTGTATTTACATGTTCTGAAAATATTCCCTTGATTTTAAGTGAATTAGATGCACAGAATTTCTCATTATTATTAATAGTAAGAGCTATTAATCAGCATCTGGTAAACTTAAGTGGAAAGATTTGAACTTGCTTTATTTATGTTATTGTATTTTTACACAATATATTCAGCTATAGATTCTCAGTCCATAATTAAATCTCTACTCTATTAAATTCTTCTGCCTATTTTTTATAATCAACAAATTAATTCTCATATTTAAAAAAAATTCTGAGATGGGACGAGAGGGGAAAGACAACTAATTATCTTTTCCGAATTGTTAAGGTAAGTTTTACATGTGGATTTGTACTAGTAAATATTTTTTGTCATGTTAAGACATTTTAACCAAAACTACTAAATCTCCACTATAATTACTTATTGAAAATACAGCCATGCCCTTAGATATGCCAAATTCAATACAATATCAATAAATCACAACTTACCTCTGAAGAGTAGTGTCGTCCTGATTCTTGCCTACTTTGTTGGACTTCCTGGCACTGATTTCATGCTACAAATACATAAAAATACCTTCAGTTAATGTTCCTTAAATACCTAGTCAAGCACTAAATCATCTTTCTCCCCTTGTCACCTAGATAAGTTGTGATCACACATCCCAGATTTCCCAGTGAGAATGGGAAACCCACCATGTTACAGGTTTCATTAAATTAAGGAACTCATCTCTGCTTACAAAGGATTGGATATGAATATTGTAGATTTGGCCATAATTCTATAAAAGAAGAGGTGTGCTAGTATCTAATTTGGCTAGGACTTAGTACACTTGACGTAAGTCCATTTCAACTCTAACATTTTGTTGTGGACCTCATAGAGGGAGGTTTCCTTTCCATATTAAAATATACGTACCTCTTTTCGCCTCCAAGAAAACCACCATCTTCCACCTTTCTTGGGCATCTTCTCTTTCATTAATCTATCAACAGTATTCTGAAAAATGACAAGAAAGATAAAGAAATGCTAATAGTAATAGTCCCATAAATATTGGATAATCCCTAACCTCCAATCATGTCCTCAATATCAAATATATAATTCAAGAATGAAGCAACCAGTCAACAACTTTCAATGTATTTCTTCTGTTAAGTAATTTAGCCATCTAATTTGAACATTACAGTGATTCAGATAGCAGACTGCATTTTACAACCTAGCTAATTATATTTCTAAAATATATAACTATCATAATCTCATAGTAAGCTATGTTTTAAGAATTTGTGGGAGTACACAATATGTAATTAAATTTGGATTGGTAAAATGAAATGTGGAAAATGGAATATGATTTCCAATCCTAGCATCTAATATTTGAACAGAAAATTGATATCATATCCATAAAATGTAAGCACATATCTGGGCAAGTAAATGAGAGAACTAGAATTCATAAAAGCCATGCAGAAAGAAGATAATTTTGATAAATGATTGCTGTAATAGCATTCAAAAGCATTAAGATAATGTGAAACTTTGGATAAAAGGTTTTCTTCTCAATAGGTTAATTAATCTGATTAATTAATCTGGTCTAATTAGTCTGGTCATTTGGAAAGGTAATACCAATTAGTTTATTGGGGGTAAAGATTGTTTACCTTACTAGAGGTTAAGAAACTATATTATACCACTCTTTAAATGTTGACTGATGTTGACAGTTAAGTGTAACTTAACTAAGAAATTATACTTCATTATTAAACACAATTTCATATTAGCTTACTTGGGGAAGATTCTTTTGGAATGCCTGTAATGAGAGAACCATAGGAGCTGCAACTGCCCAATTGTAGTATCTACAGTTAGAGAGTAGAACAAAAATAATCTGCATATAGAGGCATGAGCCTGTTAGCAAAGTAATAGATGCAAAAGGATCATCAAGACTACAGAACTGAAAGATGATGCAGTACAAATGGATGAACGTACAGAATGTAGATGTTTAAGCACTGCACCAAATTATTTGCTTAACCACGTTACACCATAACAACACCACAAACCAAAGGCAAAGCCCAATGTTTCAACCCAGTCAATTTCAACTAAATCTCGTTGTTTCATGAAGTATCTGAGGTATTTGTGACAGGCAACTGAAACGTAATATAAGTCTGCAGGTATATGTCTATCTGTTTCATAAATATATAACTGAAATAGGTTTCATTATATGTTTTCATAAAAATCTAAATCTGGTTTCCTAGCTGGCCTCTAGAAGGAAGACTTGGCCTATAACAACATTTGCAGTCCAGCATATGAGAAGCCAGTTCCAACTACAATATATTTTCTGTTGTCATGGTTGCTGAACTCAGTTTATGAAAGTGTATGAACTTTTATTCTCACATATAGGTCTTTTTAAAAAAACTTTTGGGGGAATGATTGGGAGCCAGAATACATAAGAGAGGAATGTAAATTCCACCTTCATACAAAATTCACTAACTCAGCAAAGCAGGCTTTAAGAAGTGCCTAGATTAACATTTTTCTCAAAGAATACAACGAGAATTCACTCATGCATACACATACATGGCTATACAAAGCTCCTTTGGGAAACATAAATACCACAAGTGAAAGTGGCATTTCTACTCACTTCTTTTGGATCTGTATTACCAAGTTTGGATCTTCAAGAATTGCTGGGTTCTCTGCAAACTCCTGATAGGACACTATATGCTTCATAAACTTCTCTGCTAAAATGAAAGGCAATATATTTATTTATATTTTTATATTAACATTTATATATTATTTATATTTAGATTTCATGTTTCTAAACTGTCCATCTCCCTCAAAGAGGAGCTCTTCGATAGATAATTGTCTCCTAATTCATTCTGTAACTGGAGACTAGTTTTCCCACCCAATAAATATCTCCTTTAGAACAACCTTATCAGATAGTACTGTAGAACTCAAAGTCAGATCTTTATAAAAACTCTTACAGTACCAAATCGCATTCTCTCCTTTGCCCCTAAACATACCATGAGTTAATTCTCCATCGTCTCCTAGACCTCCACAGAGAGACAAGAGAATGGGGCTATTTTCTATAGGTTCCAGCAGAATATCTGCACTGCTGTCACCAGTTGCACCGGCCAGCACAGGGGAATGAGAGAAGATTCCAGGGTCAGATTGTGCTTGTGGCCAATTCAGTTCAGCATCACTGAAAACCAAATAATAACATCATAGCATGGTATACATGTTGTTATTGTTGTTAAATAAGAATAACAATATCTATACTACATGAATCCCTATTATTCCTTTAAGGCAAGAAAAATGATGACATATTTTATTTATTTGTGGAAAGTTCCTTGTTATTTTATCTCTGTGCCTGGATCATCTGTTACAGTAAGATTTGGGAGAAGCAATTCGTGTACTACAGAAAGTTCTTCAGAGTGGCTAAATTATGACTCTATCTTTTAAATTATGACTTTTAAATTATATCTTTTAAATTAGGACTGTATCTTTTAAATTCTGGTAACGAACCTATGGCCTTTGGACTCCAACCTCTCCCTAATCATTATCACAGCCCTTGGACTGGTAGAAATTGGAGTCCAGCAATTTTTGAAAAAAATCATGTATCCTTATTTTTACTTTATTTATAAACACACACATCTAAAATGTCATCTTACTTATACTGGATGAATATTAATCAACCTGAATATAGACCTGTTGTCTCACATTTACTGAAACAGTTTGCACATAAAACATATTTTTATGCCATACATATGTGTTATGGACTCATGGAATCCAGATTTCATCTTCTCTAATGTGTTAATAAGGTATTGAGAACCCAAACTATTAGTTGCAAGACTTCTGGAGTTGCCCATTGCATATGATAACCTTTAACTACTGGCAGATTGTAAGGCAGATTGAATATCCTGTTCATATTCCCACTTTTTAAGGACTTTGATAAATTCTGCTAATATGCAGAAGCTTCAAGAGTATCTTTGGTGACTATAATTAAATTATTTAGACTATGGCTTAAATTGAAGATTAGAAAAAACTTTATCACAACAATGAAATATGCTAGTCTGGTATATAATGGGCTTCTTTTTTATTAATAATTTTAAACAAAGGTTATGCTGCCGTTGGTCATGATTAAATTCCTGCATTTTGCTTTGGTCAAAACATTCAAGGCTCTTTCCTCCTGTAACTTAAATTCAATAATTCTAATTTCTTATCTGTAGTTTCTCCCAAAAAATCAGAAACAATAGCCATACCTCTTGGGGAAATAAAGTGCTAATTGCTCCGCATCCAAGTTTGAAAGATCATCTAAATAAATATCACTAGGTCCCAGGTGAGGGTTTTTCTTTATGGAACCTCAAAGAGATTAAGAAATGGTTACAATGGCCCAGACAATTTAATGAAGAAACTATATTTCTATAGACATTGATCTAATCACTCACCCTAATAATAAAGACAGTCCATCCCTTCCCCACAAAAAAATCTCAGTGAATACCTATATACTGTATAAATTATTTTTAAAAAATCTGTGGAACAATTTCATAGAATATCAAGAATTTAGTTAGTAAGATGTTATCAAAGTGGTTTCAATTTCTGATGACTGGATTAACAAAAAATGGTCAGAATTTTATGTGATGACATACTGCCCAAGGTTAGGCTATCCCCCACTCTTTTATCCTTTGTAAAATGAGTAAGTCCTCTTGTACAGAGCATTTAGGAACAAATATTTTTAACTAGAAGTCAGCAACTGATTTTGTTTTCTTTGGTAATTCGTTATATGTTTCAGTGCTTTCAATATTGTAAGTTGCATAGAGTCTGACAAGAAAGCCACATAAATACTATTGTAATTAATCCCCTTTCCTCCTTTAATAAGCAGGGCGTTATAAAGTCACTTGTCTCATTGTCTATGGAGATTCTCAGTCATCTAGGTTACGGTTGTCCCAAAGGTGTTTTTTTCAAAAGGCAACTAGACTTTCTGGTTTTTCTTTGAAGATGTTTCGTTTCTCATCCAAGAAGCTTCTTCAGCTCTGACTGGATGGTGGGGAATGGAAGGATTTATACTCCTTGCAGACAGCTGGTCATTTGCATTCTTTTAGAGAATAGTTTAGGCAACCTTGAGGTTTATCTGTGTCATCAGAGTCACTTAAGTAGTGCAAATGAATGTGGAGCCTTCTTGGAACTGCTGAAAAGACTGCTGTAGACTGGAGATAGATGATGTTGTAGCCCTTCCTCTCTGTTGAGAAAAGGCTGTTCAGTTTTGACATGGATGGTCTCTTTGACCCCTCTTTCAAACTAGTAGTCTTCTCTGTCCAAAATGTGGACTTTGCTGTCTTTTGAGACCAGCTGTCTACAAGGAGTATAAATCCCCACCATCCCCCACCATCCAGTCAGAGTTGAAGAAGCTTCTTGGATGAGAAGCGAAATGTCTTCAAAAAACAAACAAACCAGAAAGTCCAGTTGCCTCTTGGAAAAAGCACCTTTGGAATTGTCTCATTGTCTGCAAAATAGACTTCTGAATTCAGACTGAATATTCCAAAGTGGCATTCCCATTTGGAGGACTCTTTCTTATGGATACAAAACATAAACAGATCTTTTGCAAGTACACATAGTTCTTGTCTTACAACCACAATTGGGATCAGAATTTTTATTTCTAAGTAAGGCAATTGTTAAATGAGTTATGCCCAGTTATACTTTTTTTTGCCATGGTTCTTAAGCAAATCACTGCAGTTAAGTACATCATATGATCTGTTGTGGTTAGCCGGCAACAGGTGCAGATAGCTGAGGAGAGCAATGACTCTGATGAGGGGCCAGGACTATCAGGGAGTGGACTGCTACCTTCAGAGATTGTGGGGGCTGGCAGTAGTGATGAGGAGGTTCCCGAGGAGCCTGTGCCAAGTGCACGTGCATGAAGGATTACTCAGAGGAAAGAACAATTACAGCAGCACAGGAGACTTGGGAATAAGGCTGCAAGTTAATGGCCAGGTTTGAAAAAGCATTCTTTGCAGAAAGCAAAGAAGCTCTTAAACTCAATGGACATCTTAGTTCGTGTTTGGAGAATTTTGAAAATTAGTTCTTATCTCTGGGTTTTTGGCAGCCTTGACAAACAACTTGGCAAGGCTCTTTCTTGTCGGAACTAATTAGTGGAAAGCAGCCTTCAGAACAGAATTCATTATTAAACCTTAAAAGGTGGGGGCTGCTGCCTTTGTCTGTGTTTGCTCTTTGGGAACCCGGTTGGGTCAGAACATGATCATAACGAAATCTGGCTTCTCTAATGGACTTTTCTTGTTACAAGCAGAGCTGGGAAGGCCACAAATGGTGATCACATGACCTGTAGGATGTTGTCACTGTCAAAAATATTTGTTAGTTGCCAAATGTCTGAATTTTGATCATGTCATCATGGGGGATGCGATGGTTGTAAGTCACTTTTTTTCAGTGCCATTCTAACTTTGAATGGTTGCTAAATAAATGGTTGTAAGTAAAGGACTACCTGTACTTGATTTAGGAATCTTGATGGTTTCTATAGTTGGGAATAGAAAAAGCTTGGGAGGGACAGAATATGTTGAAGAAGATTAAAAACAGAACATCTTCTCCTATCCTCAAACTATAAATAAGGTTCAAGATTCTTCAAGAGAATGGGAAAAATATTCTCAGTGAGTTCCAAGTACATTTGGAAGGCTCCATTCTAGGTTGATCAATGCAGCAAAAAAGAAACATTCCTGTTAGAGTTTGAGGCTGCCCATTACACTTTGTTAAAGACTGCTCTCAACTGTATTGTTTCCATCTCCACTTACTCCTTCTTTTCTCCTGGTTCACCTCTAGATCACTGCAGGGTTCTTGACTTGACAAAGGTTTTTTCAAAGAAGGCACTTCCAAATCTGCATATATAGTCTGCACATCTGTCTCCTTGATAGAATGTGATCTGTCATCTTCTGCAATTGCTGCTATTACTTCTGTATCTCCTGGAAGTCCACGATCAGTGTCCACTTGATCTATAGCCGTGCAAATGGAAGGACAGGGGTCTTCATCTCCCAGAAGTCCATTTCCAGAAGGAAAAACAGGGGTTGGCTTAATTATGGGAGTAGATGCTGTATCATCAGAATCAACTGTTCTCAGGTCACTTTCTGAGCCAGCTGTAATAGCCACAAAGTGAGTTGTCTCGTCCATTGGAATAATAGTAGTTGAGTCATTAGCTGTTGTTGCGGAGAGATTTGAGACAGGCTTGGTTGCTTCTACATGGTCTGATTTGCTCATCTTGAAAAGGAAAAAGTCTTGTGAAACATCTCACAAAAGAGATAAAACAAAACAATTTTGGGGAACACAATCATTTTCTTCTTCTAACCCTACAGGTGAGACCTGTCAAACTGGCAGTCCGTGGGTTGGATATGTCATGTGCAGGTCACACCCGCCCGGGCTTCACAAAAGCAAAAAAGTCACATGCATCACAATCCAGCCTGTGATGCAATCGAGTTTGACACCCATGCTACAGGTATTTATTATTGCACCATGCATGCGCATGTATACAAGATACTACTGTCACATGAGTAATTTTGGAATTTAAACCAAGATTGCAGGATGTTAAAACAATGCAAAGAAATGAAATAACTTTTTGATTTTTTTTTTAAATTTAAACTTGAAAATTTTTAATTTTTGAATATTAAATATATTAAATATAAATAACTTGAATATCTTATTTGTATAAAAAAGAGATAAGGGTCACACCCTCTGGTTTAAATTACTTTCACTTGCAATTATTTGTCGATTTATGATATATTGATATAATTCAGACATACACAAGTCTGAGGTCACAAGTAAATTCCAAACTTCTGGTCTCATTGATCCCTGATGAGTGATGGTTGCTGAAAAATTTTGCAACTCTGAAGTAAGAGCAATTCCAAAATTGTAGTATAAACTTTAAATAACCATAGTATTGATTGAAACCATTTATTTCTAGTGGTTTCTGCCCAACCACTAAGAACTAGAAAACTGGATTTTCTATAGATATCACCTCTCTAAGTAGGTCTGTAATTCAATTAAAGATTGGGGTGATATAAATCCATCCATCCATTCCCAGGAAAATACTAAAATCCCTGTCTTGGCCCATCTTTGGGACACATCCCTGCCTATCTTATATCATTTAACTGTGTATTTCAGTTCCTGTCCCCACCCTTCTGAAATATTATGTATATTTTAGGCCAGTGATGGCTAACCTTTTCCTCGTCACGTGCCAAAAGTGCGTGTGTGTGCCTGCACCCATAATGCAATGCATACATGACCCACCCCACCCCCTGCACATGCACGCACATCTCCCTCCGCGCATGCATGGCAGATATCTGACACAATCAGCTGGCTGGTAGGGGGCACGCACACATTCGCAGTGGGTCTGTTCTGGGTGACTCTCACATGCCAGTAGAAATGGCTCTGCGTGCCACTTCTGGCACGTATGCCACAGGTTCGCCATCACAGTTTTAGGCCATCGTGTTATAAGGACTATAAAAGGGAGTCCTAAGCACACTGTCAGCCTTGCAGGCTTTTTTTTTTTCTTTGAAGCTTCGAGGCTGCCACATTCAGTGCCTGGGAATTTGGGAGGGTGGGATTTCACATGCATATAAACATATGGCTATTCTTTTTTATGATTATGAGAATGAGAACATTTTTGCATCTATTCATATAAGACATGAAGCTATGCATCTCAGAAACCTTTCTTTTATCTACACCCACCTCTGGCAGTCTACCCCAGGACCATTGTAGCTGGGATTCAGAACCAAGAGGTAGTTCAGGATTTCTGATCTCCAATTCAGAGTCGCTTTTTGGAGCAGATGAACAACTTTGAGAAAGGCTGGGGAAGGGAGATAAATCAGAACACTTTTAGTATTGATAGTGGAGAATACTTATTTGCAGGTAAATACACGATAGAAATCAACACAATCAAGAAATCATCATAAGAGTTGATGTAATAGATTAGGAAAGAGAAGTTTAGGAATACCAGTAACTTCATAGAGCAAAATCAATTGAAGGATTAGAAAAAGAACCTGGCTATTTTATTCCTGTCATATAATCTCTCCTAAGGAAGAGTGTTTATCCTTTTCTTTCTTATTGTTCAAGTTTAGTTCCACCATTTCCTTTGACTTGAATCTTCTCACTCCCAATTAATATTATAGCCCAAACTGATCCAATCCTACTATCTTCAAACAGATAATATCATCACCACTTCTCTATTAGCTTCTGGGATACTTGAAGAGGCCATATGTCCTTTTCTATAGACATACAATTGGAGACAAGCAACTGGAAGACAAGATCACTTTTCTTCTTTGACCATTGTGCTCCCTAAAAGCTTGGTATGATAGCCTTCCTCTATTTACTCTCCAGAAATGCTAGATATTAGTTAAATGTCAACCACAATGTCCAGTTACATGTCATGGACCTCTTCAGAGAGTGCCAAGTATAAGTCACCTGCTATATTTTAGCTCTTTTAATATTACCATGGTGACTCCAAAATTCCCATACCAGCCAAGATCCAGAGTTCTTCAAATATGTCCAAAAAGTTTAGATGTCCCAATAGAAATTTGGAATTTTTCTTTTTTTTTTAAAAAAAAAGGCAGATACATCATATCAGAAATGGCATACAGATGGGATGGCCCTGGATCTGTAAGTACAACCATTGCATTTCCTGAGTCATATCTTATATTCAAACAGGTAGAACTATTTGGCTCCTTTGCATCCCTGCTATACTTACCTCTGCAGGGGAGCTAGTTCTCCATCAGAGTACGGATGTACTTCTTGAAGTTGTAGAGTGCCATCTTCTTGTTGTTGGACATCTCCAAAGGAATAGTACAGTGTGTTACTGATGAGGAAAGACAGAATGAAGTTAGGCACAAAGACATCTCTATGGTGATAGGTGACATTCATGTACATAGACCAAAAAGTACAGTGCTGGCTACAATCATGGCTGCCTTCAAAAAAGGGTTGGAGCAATTCACAGAAGTCACAGAAATCAACAGCCATTAGCCTTGTAACTGCCTCTGAAAGCCATCTTCCAGGAGATTAGTGGGTTCCCTTGTGCATTGATTGGCCAGTGTGAGAACAGACTGCTGGCCTAGAAAGGCCAGGGATCTAATTCAACAGGGTACTTTTATATTCTTGACAGGAAAGAGCCTTGCACTGACTTGATAGCACTAGCACTAACTTAGACTTATATATAGCTTCACAGTGTTTTACAGCCCTGTCAAAGTGGTTTACAGAGTCAGCATATTATCCACAGGAATCTGGGCCTTCATTTTACCAACCTCAGAAGGATAGAAGGTGGAATCAACCTTGAGCTGTCAAAATTGAACTCCTGGCAGTCAGCAGAATTAGTCTGCAAGACTGCATTCTAATCACTGCGTCACTATGGCTCTTGTGAACACTGCATAGAATTATTTCAAGTGATTGGTGACAGTTAGCTTCAGTGCTGGGAAGCTCTGTGGGTTACAACAGACCAGGGGTGGGATTCAAATTTTTAACAACCGGTTTTGTGGGAGTGGCTTAGGTGGTGGGTGTGGCTTGGTGGTCATATGACTGGGTGGACATGGCTTGGTGGTCATGTTATTGGCTGTGTGGGGGCCAACTCAATATTACTCACATCGAGGAACACATCTCCTCGCCTGGTTTCTCATGACTGTGGGGATGCTGCAACAGTCGTAAGTGTGAAAAATGGTCATAAGTCACTTTTTTCAGTGCCAGCAAAGGAGGGGAAAAATACTCCAGAGACGTTCCTGAGACAGGAAATCTAGTCCTGCCAAGAATGTAAAAAGAGTTAACGGAGAGGCAGTTTCTGTAAGCAACACCAGTATGTTTCTTTCCTGCCCTCCTTACAGGATTAGGCCAGTAATTTCTTCTAACAACCGGTTCTCTGAACTGCTTAGAATATTAACAACCGGTTCTAGCGAATAGGTGCGAACTAGTAGAATCCCACCCGTGTCAAACTTTTAAATAACCAAATGATGGTTGCAGAATGGCGATTTACAGACTACGCAGGAGGCAGAAATAAAATCGTAGAGGACAGTCCTTCACTTATGACTGCTTGTTCTACTGATTGTTGAAATCATAATGACACTGAATGAAGGGATCTACAGCCCTTGCCTGAAGTTACAGACTTACTAAAGAAAACAGAATGGAATGAATAGAAATTCCTACCACTCACATTTTAATACAAGCTTAACTATTTTATTCTTCTGAAATCTATATGCAAACCAAGCTACAATTACTTGTTTGAATCTGGATTTTTCAATGCAACTTTCTGAACAAAAATGGTAATATCCCAAAAATATATGCAGATAAAAATGCATTAAGTTTCAAGAACTGGCTTGCAAAATGTGCTTATTAGAAGAATATATTCAAGAATTTCATATCCTGAAAATAAAAGGTATGAAAATATATATGAATCTTTTTTGAAAAATGTAAACTAATGCAAAGACAGGATGAAAATAATTTTCAAACAGAAAACTGAGAAATTAGGCAGAAAAATGAGAAATGGGATCTCATACATATGTACAACAGACCTCACTTTTCTAAGCATAAGGCTAGGACTACATATGTCATTCATAAGAGGCTGAATTAATCCTGCTGGTATAGCTTTCATATTCTTGTATAAATAAGAATATTTTAAGCAACTCTGTTATTCATACACTAGCTTGTTTCTGATGTTTTATAATCATGGAAGGCTGGGATGGGATATTCTGTATTGCTCCCAAATGATTTTGGCCTAGACTTTTGAGGTGGCTCTTATAATCTAAATAAGGAGTTTTGTCACAAGCACTCAAAATGTCTCAGTGTGTTTTGGGAATGGAACCTATGGCTTATATACAAATATATTCAGCTTTAATTAACCAACTACGCTACTGTGATTTCTTCAATCAGTTGATTGCCAGAATACAGAAGTCTCACTGGGCTCCAAACTCAAAGGTTTCTTGACTGATGCGGCAGGAAAGCTTGCCAGCTGATCAAATTCTGGTTCGTGACTGCAACCTTGTTCATTTGTTCACTTCAAGTAGGTATAATCCATATTTTGACAAGTTTCCACAAGACTTTAATTTCAAATTATAAATATATAGCTGTATAAAGGCAGCCCCAAAACAAACAAAAAGCTCATTCCATATATTATGTTAATGAAAAAAATCCTGGAAAATAAAAAAGGGTTTCTCTTGCCATTATAATAGCTTCAAAGTAGATGCTAAGCAAGCTTTCCTGGGAAAGAATTCTGCAGCTAAAGGCCATGTTCCCCTTCACCTCCTTTTGCATTTGAAATGCAAAAAAAGAAAAACCAAAAACCCAACCATCTTTTAGAATCTTATTTGCAAGGCTGATATTTCATTAGCTTAGCATTGCTTTCATTGGGCAAGGCAAATCCTTATCACATATCAAATGTTATCTGACTTACATCTTTTTTTCCATGTCATTCATAAACAGTAACATCTACCTTTGGAACCTTTAAACTATTATGAAAATTTGAACAGACTTGTTTCTAAAAGCTACAGAGGCAGTTCTCACTTCTTGTCTTTTGTCTCAGAAGATCACTCAGCAAATTCAAAGATCACACCTGGGAAATTGTGCATGAGTAACCTTGAGAATTTCATCAGCATGAATACATTTGGATTGGGAAAATGATACAAATAGGGAGGGTGTGTCTTCTTATTTGCATTCAGAAAGAAAACACAAAATCTGAGACATTATTTCGCTTTAGTCCTACTTGAAAACAAGAAGGCCAGAGAAATGCCATTCTGTCATCCAGAAACACAAAGCACATTTCATTACATTACAACAGAATATATTAAATTGCAAATGCATAAACACTGTGGGAGAAATTAAGATTCTGAAGTGTTACAGACTTAAAAATCTTAAGTTCAGTACCCTTTCTCCCTGTGGGCCTCATTATTCTGAAATATAGAAAAGACAATCAACCATGACACAAATGCTCATTAGACAAGATCAAGTAATCTGAAACCTGAACATCTGCCAAAAAGTCCCTTAAAATTCAATAATATATTTCGAGAAAGTTTGATCCACCAAATTAAATACAAACTGACAGCTATTTCAAGTTGTCAGAGTTTCAGCCATCTTCCTGTCCCCCCATCAGAATAGGTAGAAAATGAAAGATTTTCATAAAATCTTTGAAGAATCATAATATATTGAGGATTCAGTTTGAACATAAATTAGATAGGCTTTAGGGTACCAATATTGAGTCCACATTTTATAAAGATCTGAACCAAGTGTGCGGTGGTTTTCCATGGATTTCCTCTCCAATAAAGCTATACAAATTTTATAATTAAAATCAAGGAAGACATTTCTATCTGCATTTAGAGCAAACAATCAAACTAAAAACCTTACTGCCATTGACGCCACCCTAGTTGTAGAAGAACTGATTATTTTGGTAGGTTTACCTTTATATATTTCATTCATTTATTGATTTCAAATTAGAAACAAATCCTTGGAAAAGGATTTTCCAAGGCTAGTTTATTTGTGCACTTACTTTCACAGAACAGCTGCTTCATACTTCTCTCCTAACTTGCTTTTCCAATATGTCACACTGAAATATTGATTATAGTCCTTGACTTACAACATAGCAATTGTTCTAAGTTATGACATATTTGGTACTTATGACCCAGTTCTGAAGTTCTGATGACTATCCTGCCCTGCAATTATGTGACCACTTGGTAACTGGCCTGCATTTACAGCCATTTGCAACATCCCATGATCCCATAACCTTTTTTGACACTTTTCCGTACTCATTTCTGGTTTTCGGCAAAATTGGACTATAGTAAACCATTGGATCACTTAACTGCCACAACAAAAGATAGTAAAATTAAGTCAGTCACAGGGGTAACCTGTTTTGCGACCATCAAGACATACGACCATGATGTTCAGGCTTCATTATGGTTGTACTAGAGGATTATCTGTATAAGTAAAGCAAGGATATTGAATCTAGCAGATCAGCAGCTAAATGAAAAGGGGGATAAATTCAGATTAAAAAGATTCCAAGCTCAGTACCTGCCATCTGCAATTAAAAAGAATCTCAACAACAGCACATGTTTGAAACAAGATGATACTACTGCTAATTTGGTCTACACTCTTACTTGGAAATCAACAATTTTCGCTTCTCCTCCAGAGATCTCTCGCTCTCAGTCCCTTCTTCTTCCGATGTTGAATCTGCAGATGATTCTCTTTTCTTTGGTTTCTTCTTGCGCCGTCTTTTCTTGCGAGCAGCTGTATCAGAGCCCAAGCTATCAGAGTTCCCATATAACTTGACAGATTTGGCCCCAGCATCAATGCTTTTCTCAGTGGGGATGGGAGATGTGCACAAAAAGCTTGGGATTCTCTCCTGGGAGACAGATGGCACAAATCTAATCAGTTTCTCTGCCAGGATTGAGTCAGGTTTAAGCCATTAACACTAGAAATAAAATGCAAACTCAGGAATTGCAGACTAGAAGACCTACATATTCTGATTTTACAAGTCCAGAATTCTAAGAGCTATGGATAGGTTTCACCCCATGCCTACCAGGGAAAAATCTACTCAAATAGTCAGGGAAAAAGCAGCTGCAGAAGCTAGACCAGGCTGTCAAACTGGTGGCCCGCGGTCTGGATGTGTCACACGCAGGCTATGCCCCTGCTATGCAAAGGCAAAAAACATTGCGGTACATTATGATACATCACATGACATGATCAGGTTTGACACCCGTGAGCTAGACTCACTCAATCATACTTTTTTTACATTATTAACAAACACTCGGAAAAGATTTTAAAATATGTGTTTCTTGGGACTAAATAAAAAATGCAGAACATATTATGTCTCGTCAACAACTATTTTGAAATTTCATCCTCTTTTTTTAAAAAAATAAAAGATAAACTGCCTAATCCTAAATTCAACAATAAGCTTATTTCTTTAAGGATTCCCTTGATGGATATTTCAGAAGGGAAGATTACAGTGATGTTCTCGTCTTTTCCCAATGAAGAGCAATCCCTAACAAAACATGAGAAATCAATGAGAAATATGATTTTGGTAAGGGTGCATGTGTGTGTGTGTCAAAATACTATGCCTTTGGTCTAACCCAGTGTTTCTCAGACTTAGCAGTTTTAAGATGTATGGACTTCAACTCTCAGCATTCTAGGAGTTAAACTCCATAAATCTTAAAGTTGCCAAGGTTGAGAATCAATGGTCTAGTCTACTAAGAAGTATGTCTGAAAGAAATGGCCAGATGCATATTTATGCCATGTAAATATGCCCACCTTTTGTTCTTCTGACTCCTGGACAAAAAAGGCTTCTCCATTGTCACCCAGCTTCATATGCAGATGGACTGGCTCTCCATTGATCTCTATGTCAACCTGATAAAAGAGGAAAGGTCAAATTATTTTAAGCCTAGGAAACCATTTCTGAAAAAATTCCAACTATTTCCTGTATAAGAAATTGAGGGTGAGAAAATGGATCTGCTCTACAGACATTTAGAAATAAAGAGATCAAAATTTAAGTTTATTCAGTAGCCTTTTTTTCATGTTGCCATGAAAGACAGAACTAAGATATCAATGTTAATTTTGTGGGTTTTTTTAAAGAGGAAATATGTTTAAGGGACATCTGTACAGTCAGTATATTTGAAATGTCTAAATAAATAAGAACATGTTTACTTTTTAAATAAATCCACAAAAATCTATGGGTTTCAGTCAAATGTTATTACAGATTTATTTATAAAACAAATAGATTAATGTGGGGGAAAACTCCATGGAGATACGCAGGTGAAAATATTATGGAGTGGAAAAGAACCTTTTTCTCAATTACTACTAATATCCAAGTTGGATTTGAATTGTTGCCTTTAGGGAGAAAAAAGAATAAAGGCAGTGCTACTACAAGCAGGATTCTTCCACCTGATGTTCCTTGCATAAATAATGCCTATGAAGATTCTCAGTCATCTAGGTCATGGTTGTCCCTAAGGTGTTTTTTCAAGACGCAACAGGACTTTCTAGTTTTTCTTTGAAGACATTTCGCTTCTCATCCAAGAAGCTTCTTCAGCTTTTCACTGGATCTGCAGTGTCATTCAACTCCCCCATCTCCAGTTTAATTAATGCCACTTTCCAGTTCCATATTCTGCTGTGGAGGCTTCTCCCTTTCTTAATTTTCCCTTTTATCGGTAGGAATGACAGATTTCAACATAGCAGGAAATGGGTGAGAAGATAAAAAGTACACAGAGCAGTTTAAAAATATCTGGTGTGCTGCTGTAAATGGCTCCACAGAGAGACAACTTTGTGCAATGTACATCATTCAAAAGATACACAGAGGATTTCGCCTCTAATCCAAAAATGTCAGAAGGCAATATACTTACCTTCTGATTGAAATTACTTAAGTACCCCTTTGCTTTGATTTAGCATAAACAATTAGTTCTAATTCTTCAAATAATAATTATTCTAAGTATAACAGGGCTTATATTATGGAGGTGAAGCTGGCCCTTCCTTATTCAGCTGAAGAGAGAGTTTGAAATGTATTTTTAGCCAAGCTCTTTAGAATTTCCTTGTTGCCGATTTTGATGCTGTAATTGGTAAATGGGAAGTTGTTGTTTCTTTTATAATTCAATAATCTGCCTAGAATGATTGGGATTGAGTGGCATACACATTCAATAAATAAATTTGGCTTTGGTATTTGAGGCTCTGTAAAAACAATCTTATGTTTCCAGTGTATGAATGATTAGTGTGGCATAGTTGACAATAAAATGAGGCAGATGAATCTAGGCTTCAAAGCATGTTGAATTTTTCACTGCTAAAAAGTAAACAGGAATGGAGATATTTCCTTTTTTTTTTTGTATTGAACATTTTCAGAGACTAATGAAACAAATTGAATTGACAATATAGGAGATGATCATTTTTTTGCCTTCCAGATATGTTAGCTTATGGCTGCCATAATCATTTGGATAGTGATAGTAATCATTCATTTCACTTTGGATAGTGAGATGGACAGCATATAAATTTAATTAATAATCACTTCCAGCCAAAGGAATTCTAATTGAAGGCTGAAGCACAAAAAATTGGGGTGATTATTAGATTCTTTCATGATAGGATTATTAGATTCTTTAATGAAATCTTTGTATCATGCATAGTACAAAGATTTGTAAATATGCCCAGTGGCTACAGCTGTGATGGTAAACCTATGGCAACTTTCCTTATGTAAGCCTTCTTTGTCCCTATTTAATGGCCTGAAAACATGGTTATTTTACTTATGAATGTGCATCCTGCCAAATTAAGACACACAGAAAGGGGTGGGGAGAGAGATATAGAGAGAGACAGAAAGAGAGAGAGAGAGAGAGAGACAAACAGACAGACAGAGACAGAGAGAGAGAAAGAAAGAGACAGAGAGAACCTGAAGGATTTCTGTTTAAGTTGCAGAAAATTACAGTGTTAGCTGCCACACATCTGTAACTACTTACCACTTTCTCACTGGAATGCAGAACTCGCAGCTTCCCGAAGCGCACGTGGAAAGGTGAACAACATAAGGAACCATCTGGTTGCCTTACCACAATGACATCAATGCAGCCCGTAAGGGTGGCTGGATTCAGACCCCTGTACAGCTCCTTCACCGTGCCAAACACAGTTTCAGCAATCTGACCCACATAGTTCATTGTCTGAGTCTAGGAGGAGAAAGAATAACAAACAGAATCTTATTTAAATAAAACATTAACTGTAGTCCCAGGGTTAGATTGTGTCACCCAACAGTTTCTAAACTTAAGAAATGGTATCCTTTCAGATATTAATGAAACACTAAATGTTCCCATCTCTGACAAATTTGCAAGTTTTCAACATTATTTCACAACAAAAAGATTCTCCAGATGTCCCATGCCAAAGTCAACCTCAGGTTGCATCTCCCACACTTGGTGGTTTTTTCCCCCTGTCCCACTGCCCACATCCACCCACAAGACTCTTCTGGGCCTTCCTTATCCTCTAGCCTGTTAGAGATAAGAATAATTAAAGTGGTAAATAAGCAATCTCAGCAGGGGTGGGATTCTACCAGTTCGCACCTATTTGCTAGAACCGGTTGTTAACATTCTAAGCAGTTCAGAGAACCGGTTGATAGAAGAAATTACTGGCCTAATCCTGTAAGAAAGGCAGGAAGGAAACATTCTGGTGTTGCTTACAGAAACTGCCTCTCCGTTAACCCTTTTTACATTCTTGGCAGGACTAGATTTCCTGTCTCAGAAACATCTCTGGAGTTTTTTCCCCCTCCTTTGCTGGTACTTTGCTTGTGTGGAGTGACCATTCAATGTTACAATGGCACTGAAAAAAGTGACTTATGACCATTTTTCACACTTATGACTGTTGCAGCATCCCCACAGTCATGAGAGGCCAGGCGAGGAGATGCATGCCTCGATGTGAGTGACATTGAGTTGGCTCCAGACAGCCAATAATATGACCATCAAGCCATGTCCACTCAGTCATATGACCATCAAACCACCCCCAGCATCTAAGCCATGCCCACAGAACAGCTTGTTAAAAATTTGAATCCCACCCCTGAATCTCAGCCAAATTTGTTACTCTCCGAATCCTCATCTTGGCTTGGCTGCTTCCATTTATCCAGGGCAAAGGAGTTGCTATTTGAGCAAATGCAAAGATCGGAGAAGATAAGCCATTTATCTTTAAGTTTTGACATGTGCAAATCTGAGACACAAAATTATAAATATCTTGATTCCCGATGGTGAATTAGAATATGAACAGTTTGTTCAGTTCATTTCCTAGCTATAACCATTTGTGAGTTGCATCTTAAAATGTTGGTTTTGTCATCCTCAGTCTGTATAAATAGATATATTTTTTTAAAAAAATTTTTTTAAAAAAAACTGTGGTCTCATCAAAGTCAACTTTTTTTTGTTTCTCTAAAATTAAATTAATTAAAATCAATTGATTGAAACAGATCTGCTTTTTTGGGCTGTATTTAAACACTAAACATCTGAGAAAGAGCCTTGCTGGAACAAGATTGGTTGGACTAGAAAACCTCCGATATCCCTTCCAACTCTTATTATTTTATACCAGAGGTCTCCAAACATGGCAACTTTAAGGCTTGTGGACTTCAACTCCCAGAATTCTCCAGCCAGCTGGCTGGAGAATTCTGGAAGTTGAAGTCCACAAGCCTTAAAGTTGCCCAAGTTTGGGGACCCCTGTTCTATACTCTAAGATCGTAAACAATAAGTAGAGAGCATATGTAGCTCAGGGTTCAAATGTTCAGTCCTTGGCATCCTCTGAGCTTAATTGCTTGCTTGCAGTTATCAGATTTGGCAACATCTCTATGATAGAAGGGAGAGAGGTTCCTCCTCTGTTTAAATACACTAGTTCGGTCTATTAATGTTGGTAGGAGCGTTGCTTCTTCGTAGTTCCTTGATTTACTATTTGTTTGTCTGAGTTGGTACCCTTATTCGTTGATTAGAGCATTATATACTGCTTGTTTGTGTGGTGCTAAATCATGTCGTCAATCCCTACTTATCTAGATGTTGATTGATTGCTGGCCAGGAATTTCCTAGAATTTGAGGGTTTAGGTTGGTTTTGGATGCTCACATTTCCACAATTGAAACCATGGTTACATCTGTCTATGTGTTGTATAATTAAATATATTTTATCATGTCTTCTGGCTGTAAGTTGGATGTGCTCCACCACCAACAGGCATATTTACATAGCATTCAAAACTTTGATAAGACAATAATAAAAAGCTGAATAGAAAAGAAAAAAAAAACCTCCTTGATTGCAATCAACATCCAGAAAACAGAAATTAAACACCAGGATCAACACCAGACAAAAAATCCAACAGTATAAAACAGCCTAATCAAGGATATGCACACCGATAGGGCAAGCTACTGTACATAAACAGAGAGCAAATCCCACTCCCTTCTAGCATTGAAGATGTTATGTAGTTGGTAATGAAACATCTGCTAGCAAACAACCAAGTCAGAGAGCACCAAGGACTCCGCAGTTGATTCTAAATATCTAGCAGGCAGATGTTGTTGTTTTTTTGGCCAATACTCTTCTGGACTTGTGTTTTACCCTGAATAATCCTAATTATTATAGATACATCTTCATTACAGATGATAAATAAAATTTTACAAATTCAAGACAAACAAAGGAGAGGTAGACAAGTTTGTTGGCAGAACAAGCTTACCTCTACGCTTTAGAAAACAGAGAGGTGGATTGGAATATATATTAAATCCATTTTAGCTTTAATTTCAGTTAGCTATAGCAGGGGTCGCCAACCTTTTCGACCTCGGGGACCATCAAACTCATAATTTTAAATCCCGAGGGCCACTAATATGAATTTTTAAAAAAAGATAATATATTTAATATAAAATTTTATTTTTATATTAAATATAAATTTAATATTAAAAATAATTTTTATTATACACAAACACACACACATATAAATGCTTATTTAATTGTAACAAAATTGTAAATGCTTAATCATAACTGTGGGACAGAATGAAGGGAAAGGAGGGGCCTTTCTCATCCTTTGGCGGGGGAAAGAGGCAGGATTTAAGAAGCCACATGGTGCCTGGAGGCTGGGAAGATCTGGACAGGGAGGAACCGGTTCCCCCTCAAACGGAAGAAAAGCAGAGCCATCTCAAATCTCCCCCAAGTCAGAGGAAACCTCTCCCTCCTTTGCCAGGTGTGGCTGCCTGGAGTTAGTTGGGGGAGGGAAGGAGGGCCGGGCTGGAATCGCCAACGGGCTCCTAATACCAGGCAACAACCCCCTTCAGCCTCTACATAAGAAGAGGACTCCCCAAGACTAAGTTCCAGGTTTCTCCTGTCGCTTCCAAGCAGGGAAGGATCCCTCCCTGTGTGGAAGCTGAAAGGGGTGTGTGTCAAGTCCAGAAAAGCTGGAGCTCTTGCCTGCACAAACAGGGTCGTTATTAGGAGTCCATCTTCCCCAGTGCTCTTTTGGTCTGGGCATTTGGTCTCTCCCTCCTACCCCATGCCAAAGGAAAGCCAGCCAGGCTTCTTCTTTCCTCCTACCCTTCCCCCCACTCAATCTTACTTCGGGACAGAGGACAGCATGCTGGAAACGTGTGTTGGCTTTTCCAACATGCCTTTCTCTGGCGCTCGCTCGCAATTCTTCACGTTCCTCCAGGCCTGGTTTGCTGAGAGGGAAGAGCAGTCCTGACATCTCTGCTCCCCACTCCCCCCAGGAAAAGAAAGCAAGCAGAATCAGCTCTCACTGGGGCGAAAGAGCAGAGATCGGAAGGCACAGGCAACAGAAAGCGGCACTTTTCAAAGGCAGCAGTTTCCGTCTTCTCTTGCTTGTGCTTTCCTCGATCTCAGCTCTTTCGCCCCAGCAAGAGCTATGTTTCTGCTCGTTTTTCCTGTGCTTTCCCTGGACAGCGATGGCTTGGGCCAAGGGGGGGCAGCAGAGCAGAACGCCGAGAGGGACGAGAAAACTGAGGCCAATGCCCCATTCTGGACCTTTGAATTGGATGGTGAGCACAGATGTGCCCACTCCGCCCCCTCCCACCACCACCAGCCAGTACTTTTCCTGCCCAGGGCCATCCCTACAGCCCATGGCCATCGAGGAAGATCCCAGGGCAGGAGAGGCAAACTGGAAGGTGTGGGAGTGCCGTGTAAATGCAAGTAGCATGGCGTTCCTGTACCTTCCGACCATCACCATTTCCGCTTCAGCCCACCTGTGCTGCCAGCCCCCTCTTGCTGCAATAACACCATTACCTTGTCCTGCCTGGCAAGGGCTACTCTGCTTTTTGCAGGTTTGCGTTCGGCTGCAGGTTGGGAGCAGGGTGGAAGCGGGTGGGCGGGCTTTGGGGGGTGCTTTGGGGGGACATTTCTCTGTGGCCCACCAAAATTTTCTCATGGCCCACCAGTGGGCCACAGCTCACCGGTTGGCGACCACTGAGCTATAGGATAAGCTTTTAACTTTGTAACAAAGACATCAGAAATGACAAGGCATTTAGAAAGCCGCTTTAAAAGAATGTATTGATATTTCTTGGCTAGCGGCATGTTAAGCAAACATTCAAATAAACACTTAGTCATTGTTCTTACAGTGAAATTCAAAGCTGTACGAGACTTATACTCCATCAAATAGATAACTACATAGAAGGAAACCTCTTTCACTTTTATTATATGTGTTTCTAGTGCACTGGTTAGAGTGCAGTACTGCAAACTACTTCTGCTGACAGCCAGCTGCCTGCAATTTGGCAGATTGAATCTCACCAGGCTCAAGGTTGACTCAGCCTTCCATCCTTCTGAGGTGGGTAAAATGAGGACTCAAATTGTTAGGATAAACAACAACTTCTAATTAATGGTCCATAATAGCAACTTAATAGTAAAATAGAAAATCAGGAAGGTTGATAATTCTGATGAGTAATAGAGCAGCATCCAATCACTATTCACAATTATAAAAAAACTATCAGTGAGAATAAAACATGGCTTTATGCTCATCCCATTCCATTCATCTGTTTATTTGTTCTACCAAGAGGTGGTGAATAGTAGTGTGGGATTGTGTCACTCTACTGTCTCCATCTATAACCTCAATAGCCTCAGCATAAGTGACTCTGATGGGTTGGGAGGAAGAGAAGTACAGCTAGATCACATCAGACTGGGAGAGGCTGTTTCAAAGGAAGTGGAAGAGTCAGTTTAAAGATATTATTAATATTTTAATGACACAACAACCTTCTTCATTTAAATCTGGATCCAGCAAAGCAAACAAATCTGACATTAAATTTATCTAACCAAAAATAAAACACTCAACATAATTAAATACAAAATAAAAACAGTTCAAATCAATGGTATTTTTCAAGAATTAATGCTCAGTAAAAGCATCTAAAGCATTTCTAATCTGTGTCAATCCATTCACTATTTAACAATTTGGTGGTTAAACCTTTTACAAGGTTCCCACTTTGAAGGAGGCTTGGCTTGTTTTATGACTCCTTGGTCAGTGTGCACTTGAATTCTATTTTTTGTTTTATTGATAGAAGTTTTAGTGTTTTACTTGATTGCTTTTAACTGTTCAGTTTGTATATAAAATGGGCAGCCACATCAATTTTCTAAAATTAAAATCTTTGCTATTTGGCCTTCAGATGGCCAACAAAACATATTAATAAGGAAGCAATATCTCAAGGTTCAATTGACTCCGTCCTGTTCCGTTTTTATTACGGAAAATAACCACAGATATTTCACAACATCCTGTGTGTTAAGTAGTTTGCAATTGTCAGTTACACTTTGATTATGAAATACAGGATGTGATCTAAGGACATTCCAAAATTATCCCATAATATTTTAAAATATCACCAATATATCATGTATAAAAGAGGGTGGCCCAAACAAGGAATGTTGCAGATTCCAAAATCAAATTGCATTAAACAGATCAGCCTTTCATCATGTTCAGTATCTACTGCCAAACAGTGCTTAACATACAAAGACAGAAACAAAACCAATTGGCTTCCATTTCCATCCAGAAATTTTGTGATGGAAATTTCCCCAATTTCATTAAATGTTGTAACTAGAAAAGTTTAGCAGCATTACAGGTAATTCCCAGGTTACTAGCATTCCCTTAGTGAACGTTCAAAGTTACGTGATAAGCGCTTCCTAGTATTTGCAAACATGGCCCGAAATTACAAATCTTGGAGCACCACAACACTTGTTCACCCATGCAAAGAACCGCAGAGGCTCTACAACATTCGTCCTGCACGTTGGCAGCTGAAATGGAGCTTCTGTGGGTAGATCCGCTCCTCAGAAGTCGTTCTGACATCCAGAGACCTCACCTGGCACATTGCTAGCCGAAATGGAATTTCTGAGGGGTGGATCTGCCCCTCAGAAGCCCCATTCGGGTGTCCAGAGGTCTCCCCTGGTCTGTTGCAAGCTGAAATGGAGTTTCCAGGAGCCGGATCTCGAGAACTACCTGTATATTTAATTAATTCTTGAATAAGAGACAACACGCCCCCCCCCAAGGAAATTTATAGGTTCTAGAGAAGTTGGAAAAACATCCCGAAGATGATCAATGGCCAATCTTTTGCATGGTTGCTGCCAAGAAAGCGACAAGGATGCATCTACATAGCTACTACCGGTAGGACTCAACTTGAAGGAGACTTTTAGCTACAGTGACATGTAGACTAACTTGTACAACTGTATAAAAAGAGATGTATTATAGCATAAAGTATCATGTATTATAGCATGGAAAGTCTGCAGCCCCTTTGCTCCCCAGGAAGGGCTCTGAAAAGGGCAACCCTAGTTTAGGTGAGTAAGGAGAAGCAGAGATCAGTGAAGAAAGGCAGAGGCAGAGAGTTGCGCTACGGCTGCCATGTGGTAAGGAGAGTGGGGAGAGCGCCATGTGGGATGGAGTCATGCAGCCAGCCAGGCAAGCCCGGGAATGGGGAGGAAGCTAGCTAGGCCATGGCCAGAGCCGCTGCCTGGGATGGGGCCGCACCAACAAGCAAAGCCAGCCAGGTGAGTTCCAGGGATTGGGAGGCAGCAAGTTCCAGGGATGGAGGGGCAGAAAGCTCTGGGGAGAATTGGTGCCCCAGAAAGCTCTGGGGATGGTGGGCAGCAAGCTCAGGGATGGTGGGAGGGCCCTGGCAAGCTCTGGGGATGGGGGGGCTAGTGCAACTCACAGGCTTACCTGTGAGTAGGAAGATCAGGGCTGCTCAGTTGGGGTGCAGGCACCGTTTGGGAAGGCAGCTTAGAAAGGCAAGCCAGAAGGACCCAGTGTACCGCATAGGAGGTGAGGAGTGACTGGTGGGGCGAGCATCGAGCGGGCGGGTGGGGTGAGCGAGAGTCAAATGGGCGGGCAGGGTGAGTGTTGACTGGGCAACCCGCACAACCAGGTGGGGACATGGCCAGTCAGAGGTCACTACCGGTTCGATGACCCATGCCAAATTTCCCCTAACAGATCGTGCAAACCAGTGTGAAGCAGCTGAATACCACAACTGATGGAGTGTACTTATCCTTAGAGGAACAGAGGCTGAATATGACAAATGTTGATTAAAAAAAAATGCTCCTGGAAAGGTCTATAAACAATAGTGTCTTCATCTTCTACATGAACAGAGCCATGAGGTCATGAGACAGAGCCCTTTCTTCATAGTAACCTGCAGAGCTGAGCATTCTTCTCTATTTAATTGGCAGTTCTGCAGCCAAGCTCATAGCACAGAAGTTATCAGAGGCTACATTTCTCATTTCTGTATTACTAAGCAGCATGGTGTTTAATAGCTGGAAATAAATAAAAGAGACCTGGAAATAAGTGTATCTGCAAGCAGCAGTTCTGAGTTTTTCCATCGTGTTTACTCCATACTGAACATAGAAGAGACTCTAGCTATGTGTCTGCAGCAAAAATGCAGCAAAAAGGACATGCTTCTCCCAGTTTGAAGGTATCCACCTACTAGTAAATTAAGCTATTTTAAGAGATAAAACTTTTGTAGAAAAGATAAAACCTGTGGATACCTGATAGATTATCCCAGACCTGAAAAAAATTAAGATGATCAGATTTAAGGATACCTCATTAAAGTTAAAAAGAGTAGATCACTCTCTGAAAAGATTAACTGAAAAGTAAAGCATGAAGAGAACATATAAGTGAATGAAAAGTTTAGCTTTTGTTGCTATACTGAATAGGAGATGAAAAGAGGTGACAAAAATAGGTTCCACTGGAATGAGTAGAGAAAGCTATTTTAAATTATTTTATAGTTTATATGTCATGGTAGCATAGTAATTCTTCCCCAATCAAGGTTTTGGATCAAATAAGTTTCCAGCTTGCCCAAGCTATGAGATTATATCATATTAATATTATCAGTTTCAGAGTTATGAAACTTAACTGGACTTTAGAATCTTTCTCAGTTATCAAAGTTCAACTGTGAAAGTATCAAAAGAAGTCCAATATTTGAACTGCAAAACTTAGGCGAATATATTTACATTTGAAAGAAGAAATGTTTTCTAGAAGGCTAAGTTCTCTCTCTCTTTCTCTCTCAACTCTTTTTCAAAGATTAAAGCAGCCTGTTGGAAATGGCCTCCTCCTCCTCAACAAAACACTCACCTAAAGAAATATTTCAACATGAAAATCTGCCTGTATTTGGTAATGACAGTTGTGTAAGGATATTTCCTTACAAAAATTGTTATCTTCGTCAACAAAGGAAAGCAACTTATTTCCTATACAGGAAATTTAACAAGTAGGCCTTTAAGACTACAGCAAAATAACAACAACAACAACAATAATAATAATACACACCAGAAATCACAGTTGTCAAAAACCAAAGCATACAATTTATTGATATCACTGTACCAGGAGATGCCAGAGTTGAAGAAAAAAAACTAGAAAAAATCACAAAATATCGCAACCTGGCCATTAAAATTATGCAATTATGGATGAAACATGTAACAGTGATACCCATTGTCAATGGCGCACTTTGTATCATGTCCAAGAATTTTGCAAATTACATCAAGAAGTTGCAAAGTCCTACTGTAGTGCCAATGGAGCTACAAAAAACTGTTCTACACGGAACAACATACATTTTAAGAAGATACTTGGTTAATACCTAGGATGCTGGCAGAAACCCACAACAACCATCAGAGCCAGTCAATGATATTTGTGATACATTTTTAAATGTTCAGTTGACTGAGTTTCATATTTAATGAATCAAAGATAATAACAATAATAATAGCAATAACAATAGCAATAGCAATAATATGAGATGTAAAGCATATTTTCCCATGCAAAGAAACACTTGGAAAATGGACTATATTTCATCAATTACCTTGGTTAGCAATTATATATATGTTTCTACCACTTGCATTCTTAGGCTTTTTCTAGCCAAGATCACAAGGGTGTAGCTTGCCTTTCTTCACCCATGAAAGGCTATTCCTTACCACTGGGGAAACCTTTTTGGATGATGGATAAATACATATCATACTGAATGTTGAAAGCCATTATGTAATAGAGGTATGGGGAAGATGCATGCATTTATCAAATCAAAGCATCATTTCTCCTCTACTACTAATCTACTCTCCCATCTTATCCAGTCATTTAAGATTGAAAAGCAAGAGCAGCTGGAAAGAGAAAGATAATAGCTAAGTTGAAACTGACATTAATATTTTATGGGGAAAGAAGATAATCCCACAACAAGACAAAAGAGAGACTTGGCAGGAAAGAATCTGATCAAGGTTTAGATATCAAAGCATGACTGAGTTTCCCCCAAAACTGTGTAATAGTCCATGATGAATAACTAAGAAAGAGGTAAGAGCAACAAATCCATTTCATGGCGTACTATTTAAATTTCTGTAATAATTACATATAAACTAGGGCAGAAAAATAAATTAAAAAACAGAGAGAACATTAGCAGGAGACAGTGAAATGACAGTCTGTCAAAAGAAGCTATCCTGCCAAAAGAAACAACATAGCTATAATCTCACCATCTCATTTCATCCTCAAAACAGATAAAGTTGAAAAATAGGGGGCCAAGGTCCCAAATCTTTGGGTCAGTCACTAATTTCCAGACCTTTCAGTGAAAGGTGGAGAAGAGTAGGCAGCTGTTGCTCCTTGTAAGACATGGTGAGCAGAGGGATGCAAGCTTTGTCAGGCCAGGAATTATACATGACTTTTAAGTAGCATGAGGAAGAGAGGCAGACAAGACAAAAACCCAGCCATGTGGGAAAATTTTGTTTGGGTGTAAGCTACAAATTAAAACTGATTTCATCTAGAATTAAGTAGCATGATATTGCATTAAATATATTAGAACTCTTCTACATGGATTTAATCATTTCCCCTTTTATTACACTGAAACAAACTCATTAGGACACCTGGAGAGACTCAGGTTTTACCAGTTTGATATATACAAATAAGAAGTAATTGAATTATCGGGGAAGTTCATTAGTTACATCTGTTTCTCACAGAGCACTGTCTTCCGTAATTAATTGTAAAATACCTCATGCCTCATTGAATTGTATCTTACCATAAATTTTGTAAGGGAAGGCTAACAAGGTAGCACTTGCTCGCATATATTTAATACAAACAAATAAAAGAAGCTGTACTATTTTATAACACAGCTTAGACAATACAGTGAAATGTTTTCTCTTTAAAACAAGTCTTGCTGCTCAGCTAATGCACCTCACTAAAAGGTTCCAAAGTAATCACTAGCAATGTAAACAAAAAAAGGTAGTAACATTCCCCAATTGCTACCAAATGATAAAGGTATTAAAATGGTTACAGTTTAGTAATTCACCCCCAGTATTTGCCATTCAGCTCATCTTACCTGGAGTAGTTAACCCAATCTCAGCAATTTGTGGACTTTGAAAGAAGCATGAGGTTAAATACAACAGATAACTAAGTAGATACTGCTCCAGCTCCACCCACTTCAGCCTGATGCTTCCTGTTTTCCTCAATACCTGAGCAAGTGGGAGGAGTTTATACTGCAAGCATCACTAGTGTGTTGCAATCAGAGCTTCTGGAATAATCAGAAACCTATTCAGTCTTTCTTTCATCATAAACCTATCTGGCTGCATACATTTCAGCTTGTTGTCACTTTAATTCACTTTGTTCTGCTCTTTTCATGCATAAGGTACTGATCAGATCTGAACTGGTTGAAAGGGGTTCCAGATTATTCAAATGACTATTGATAGGTAATGGGATTAGCAAAGCAGTTTCAAGAAACAGGATTTTTCTAAGTAAATAAAAAGTAAGCAGCTTAATATTTTCATCAATGATGGAAAATAGGCTTTAAGCCATTAAATGGCCTTCAGAGGTGGTATTCAGCAGGTTCTGACCAGTTCTGGAGAGCCGATAGCGGAAATTTTGAGTGATTTGGAGAACCGGCAAATATCACCTCTGATTGGAAGTTTTACAGTATCCTCCCCTGCCACGCCCATCAAGCCACGCCCACAGAACCGGTAGTTAAAAAAATTTGAATCCCACCACTGACTAGCTCCCTTCTAAACAGGACAGGATTGTTGCCAAAGTGTTGAGGAAAAAAACTTTAACCTTTGGGAATCATATTCTGTATGGCAAATTTGTATGTGGGGAAATGAAAGAATGTGCAGTATTAAAAATGAAAGTTACAGTTTTTATCCTTGGAACGTTTACGGCTGCAAAAAGCATTGTGCTGAACCAGAAATCTTGGTTTAAAAGCAGAAATGGCTGGGATGGCATTTGGATATGGCTTTCACCATGTCTCCTGTTTAGTCTAAATAAGTGTTTCTCAATCTTGAGAACTTTAAGGCATCTGGGTTTCAACTCCCAGAATTCTCCAGCCAGCATGGGGGGAATTGAATTCTTGGGAGCTGAAGTCTAGACATCTTAAATTTTCCAAGATTGAGAAACTTTGGTCTAGATTCAAGATATCGATATTACCTGACTCCATGCTAGAAGATAAACTCTCCCAGCAGTATCATACAGCTATTAAATAAGAGGGATAAGTGTTGAGTCTGAGACACACCACAATATAGATTCCACGTACATCTCTCACACATGCCCTAACTGGAACTGTCCCTTCAAGAAAGAGAACACTGTTTCTCACTCCTGATCCTTGGACACACTTGAGTAGAATATGTTGTATTGATCCATATCAGCAGTGGGATCCTACCTCTTCCACTACCGGTTCATTGATCGCGTGTGCACACAGATCTAATGCGTACATGCAACTTTCCACACACCGGCTGAGCCCTGCATTGCCAATCAGCTGATAAGATAAAGAAGAGAAAAGCACAGGGGCGGATGAAAGAGCCAATCCTGTGCTTTTCTCTTCTTTCTCCTCTCAGCTGATTGTCAGCTTTTTTCCCACAAATCAGCTGATCATCAGAGGCTTTTTTTACTACTTGTTCTGCCAAACCGGTAGGAATTTTTGCTACTTGTTTTGCTGAACCAGGCCGAACTGGTAGCATACCACCACTGATCCATATAGGAAAAAAGCTACCATATATACTCACAGAGAAGCTGAGAATGTTAGATGCTACAATGCACCTAAACAATGGGTTTGCCTTATCTGCAGATGGGCCTATCCATGAATATATACTTTGCAAAATACCTGTGTTTTCCATATATGCTTGAGTATTAACTCATCTGCTGGAAAGCAGACCAAAATGTGGGTTGGTTTATCTGTGGGTACACATTTTTCATATTATTTTGCAGGGCTCTCTAAACTTGGCAACTTTAAGACTTGTGGACTTCAACTTCCAGAATTCTCTAGCCAGTATGGGTTCTGTATTATTTGGGCAGGATTGTTCTGACCCACACCCTTTTCCAATAAATCAAACATAATCCAAAAGAAACAGAAACCTTGTAATGCTTTTACAAAATAATTAGCTGTGATAAGCACAAGCCTTGCCAAACTGTGCGAGACTTGCCAAAAGATAATAGACAAGAAATTTTGCAATACAAGAATCTTCAAATACAAACTCAGGATACTGGAATGTCCACAAGACTGGAGTTTCAAAATGTCTTTGCCTTCTGCAAAGTACATTCGTTTCATAGCTGGCTTTTATCTTCTTGAAGGAGGGGTCATTACCTTGCAGCCTTACTCCCGAGTCGCCCATGCTACTGTAGCTGCTCTTTCCTACAAGCAATCCTGCACACATGCGCACTTGGCACAGGCTCCTCAGGAACCTCCTCATCACTTTTGCCAGCCCCCACAATCTCTGAAGGCAGCAGTCCACTCCCTAATGGTCCTGGCCTCTCATCTGAATCCTCGCTCTCCTCAGTCGTTTGCACCTGTTGCCAGCTAACCACAACAAGGATTCCTACTCCTGAGTAAAGGTGTATGGTAGATTTATCCTTCTAAATATGGTGAGCATAACAATAATTGGATTTAATGATGTCATGCCCAATACCTGGGATTTAAAGTTTTATTTATTTTTCAGTGTAACATACCATATAATTTGGCAATTCTTTTCCAATATACTAGGTACCACATTGTATACAGAAGATAGAGCTTCATCATGGCTGCCATCTTGACTTCTTTGACTATCTCCTGTGAAGCATAATCAATAATAAATTCTTGAATTTTAAAATAAATAGATGCCTTTAAAGGATTGCACATTCATTTTGCTCATGTTTATTCAAAAGCAAGCACAGTTTACTCAATGAAATATCTCCCTCCCTTAAACATTTTTATTCACATAAAATGGCTTTGCAGCTAGAATTATTTGCAAGCTATAGAACAGTGTTTCTCAACCTTAGCAACTTTAAGATGTGTGAACTTCAACTCCTAGAATTCCCCAGCCAGCATTACATACTGGGAATTGAAATCCACGCAACTTAAATTTGCTGAAGTCGAGAAACATTACGATAAAGGGGAAAGAAGCATATCTGGGTATTTTATTCCTCTTTCCTAGTCAGACTACTTCCTACTCATTACTCACTTGTATTTTGTGCCTTTATATGCTGAAAATTCTGTTTCTTCCAACAGATTGTCTTGCTGTGAGGAAAAAAAAATTGGGTGTAGCAAAAATAAAATTCTAGCTTGACTACTGATGTATCTTGCTGGGATCTGGACAAAGTTCTACTATGCGGTGACAGTCTTCCATGAAATATGAGGAAGGTGGATGGGAGTGGGGGTTGTCTGGGGGAAAGTGAAAGTGACTTCTGCTTGGGGAAAGCGAGAGGAATGGCTGTATTGCCCTCCCCACCCAGACGCTGCTTGCTGTATCAAGGTCACCCAGCTGGGAGAAGAACACAGCTGCATACCAACAGATGCTTGAAGTGTCCATTCTCAAAACATCTTGCTTGAACCTGGTTGATGGGGGTGGGGTGGGGAGACAGTGATGGGAAGGAGCTAAGAGTGGAAAAAACTTGAACTTAGGAATTTTAAATTTTAACTTGAATTTTAGCATGTGATTCTCAGTTCTGGCTATGCACTACTGCAATGCACTTGACTTCTAATAAAACAATGTCTTTCTCAATAAATGGAGCCAAGAATCATTTCTATTTAGAGCAGGGGTTCCCAACCTTTTCTATATTCTGCACCCCTAGAATGCATCTGATATATTCTCGCACCCCTTATAAAAGTAAATAATTATATGCATATAATTATACATATACACTATAATTTTGAAACTTCTAAATCCAAGTTTTTGCACCCCCTGGAATATCATCTCACACTCCCAGAGGGTGTGAGCACCCCTGGTTGGGAACCCCTGATTTAGAGCTTTAAGTTGCAGCAGTTAAAAGCAGCTGCTGTTGCAGCTAAATATTTACCACCACCACTCCAAGAGAAAGGATTTCACCACAAGATGGCAATCACTCATCTGTATTTAGCTCCATGGCTCCATTTGTTAATCCCATTTGTTCCAGGTTCTCTATCTCCATGCTCAGATAAATGGATTCAACGTAAAACAAATATGCTGCAGACAGACATAGGGTGAGTTCACACTATGCCATAATATGAACTGTTTGTGGCTTAAAAGTTGTGTATTTTTTGAATATTGGCTGGACCTTTACCACCTTATAAATCAAACAGAAAAATATTAAGAGTGTATTCATAGAACAAATTAATATTATAGCAGCTTTACCATGATTTATTGAATAAAATGAGATTGAGTCTAAACTGCCAGCTATGTTTTAGAAACCATATTACATTTGAAGGGCACTAGACAAAATATAGAATTGTTATAGCTTTTTGAGTAATGGTGCTAATTAAAAGAGGAATGTAACTCATTCCCACAAAAACATATTTATATATTGATTTAGTTTTCAAATTTCTCCCTAACAAGAATGTCCATGTTCCATTAATTAAATGGGAAATAATTGTCAAACGAATAATACAATTCAAATATAAAATTAGGTAAAACTAAACTTTTTTCTATACCATTCCTAATTTATTAAAATATTGCTCAGAGGTCCACGTGAGTTCAGTTCTATTTATTCTCAAACAAAGGCACATAGGATTATAGTTTGTCACATCTAAATGTAATCAGTGATGAAGAATTTCTATTTGAACGCAAAGCTCAACTTGGCTCTTTCAAATAGCAATTGTAGCCAATCCCAGTTAACACCTTATGTGATCAGATTTCAAAATACATATTACTGATTTTCTGCTTATGAATATTTTCAGAATTCAAAGATCCATTTCCCCCCTACATTTTTGATCCCCTTAAATTTATTCCCATTCTCCTTAAATATAATACGAGGATAGAAGTGTGTCAGTCTGAATAATCACTTCATGTCATCTCTGGCACATTGTCCTAAAAAGACAGAGGCCTTCTTAATCTTCAAGTGCCTGTTTTAAAACCTCCCCATCTATTTACATATCCCAAAAACTAAATGCATATGTATAAATAAAGGATTGAAATTAGATGACCATGGAATAATGCCTGTTACTGGCATCTTGAAGAGAACATTCAAAGTGAAATACTATGTGAGCAAACCATAATGCCACAAAACAAGGTACAGATGCATAAAGCAACTCATTCTATATATCCACTCCTTGCTTCTGAACAAGTACAATACCACATTTGGTGGTGATGGATTTAAGGTGACTTATGAGGTGTGTCTTGATGTGTAATCATCTGGATTAACTTCACGTTTTCTTCTGCTTCTGCCTGTTTTTCTTCCAACCAGAAAGGCCAAAACAAACAAAGGATACTATGCTAGCCTTCCTCAAGTTTGAACTTGAATTCCCATAATTCCAGACCATCATGACAGATTAGAGAAAAATGACTTACTATTTGTTAGATTTATGTTCCACCTTTGTTCCAGAAACTTAAGGTAGCTGTGTACTATAACCTCCAATAATTTTTTCCCACTATAATCTTCTTGTGAGAAAGTTGGATTGAGATTGTGATTGGTCGAAAGTCTACCACTAAGTTGTATGGCTAAGTCTGGATTTAGAATTTTTTTTTTAGAATTTAGAATTTATTTGATTTATCAATCGCTTACAAGATAATAGGTATAAGTATATACATAGTTATGAATACATGAAATGGGTACATATTAGAAAAATAAAAGAAACAATAGGACAGGGACGGTAGGCACGTTGGTGCGCTTATGCACGCCCCCTACAGACCTTTTAGTAAAGGGGTGAGGTCAATAGTACAGTGGTACCTCTACTAACGAAAGCCTCTACCTACGAAAGTTTCAGGTTACGAAACGCGTCTTCGAGGAAATATCGTCTCTACCTAAGAATATGTTTCAAGATACGAAAGGCTTTCCTGGAAAATGGTGCATCCGAGCTGCGCTGCCATTGGTTATCTTCCTGGCATGTCTTCTTGGCTAGGAGGGATCTGTGCGCACGCACCACGCCGCGTTCTCAGTCTCGCGCTAGCAATCCAGCAAAGCAGGAAGTAAGAACGAAGAAGTACAGTTTGGGGGCTTGGAACGGATTAGGATATTTACAGGTAAAATGTGCCTCTACTTACGAAATTTTCAGGTTACGAAACGGCTTCCGGAATGAATTAATTTCGTAAATAGAGGTACCACTGTAGACCATCTAAGGTTAAAGTTTTTGGGGTTGGGGGAAGAAACCACAGAGTCCGGTAGAGTATTCCAGACATTGACTACTCTGTTGCTGAAGTCGTATTTCCTGCAAACAAGTTTGGTGCGGTTAACCTTGAGTTTGTATCTATTGTGTGCTCTTGTGTTGTTATGGTTGAAGTTGAAGTATTTATTGACAGGTAAGTCATTGCAATGTATGATTTTATATACCATACTTAGATCAGACTGAAGACGGCGTAATTCAAGGTTTTCTAGGTCTAGAATTTCAAGTCTGGTAGCAGGTATTCTACAATGAGTAGAGGAGTGGAGTACTCTTCTTGTGAAATATTTCTGGACTTTCTCAACTGTGCTAATATCAGTTTAAACACAGAGAGAGGGGAACGTGGGAGAGGGGAGAGGGAGGAAGGAAGGGAGGGGGAGAGAGAGAGAGCGCAAGAGTACATCAGAGAAGTCCTTGGTGCTCTCTAACTTTAGTTGTTGAACTTCAATGAACTGAAAGTGTTATCTACTTGGGTAATGAAACATCTGCAAGAAAACAATGAAACTCAAGAGAGCACCACTGTCTCCACAATTCAGCCCTGAGCTACAGTACACATATCCTAGTAATACACATCATTCTGTACTGTTGTCAAGAAAGCAATATTGTTGTGTCTATACAATCATCAAGAGTTCTGCTCAACTCTCAGGTATCAATTCCCAAATATATAATATTTTTCTGCTTCAAGCCTAGATTGAATCTATCCACTATTGTAAGCACAATAGGCACAATGGCACAATAGGCACAATGGCACAATAGGCACAATGGCACAATAGGCACAATGCCTAAGGCCCATGCAAAGGTTTAATTTTTTTTAATCACAAAGAAGCAAAATAAGATAAATTTATTTAATTCCATGCCATTTAGTAAATATTTATTTACCAATAAAGAATATTTGTAGCACAGGATTGAAAGGAGGGGTCTCTGGTGCTCTCTGGGCTTGCTTGTTTTCTTGCAGGCGTTTCATTACCCAAAGTAGGTAGCAAGCACAGATGATGTTACCTAGTTTAAGCAATACAACATCTGCAATAAAACAAGAAAGTCCAGAGGACCTCTTAAATATTTATTTTCATACCATTTATCATCAACAACAACAAAAACTGACAAGTACAAACTTTGAACATTAAACCAAAGATCTTATTTATAATCTATAGGCAAAGCATAAATACTAAACTTAGTAGCCTTGATGATACATGATAAGACATCATTAATAATCACCAATGGGAGATTATTACAAAATAATACATATTTTACTATTTCCCCCCAACTTCTCTGTATAAATACAAAAAAATATTGAACATCATCTGAAATGTAATTTTTAATGCTATTATTTTTATGGAGGGAAAGACACAAAGTCATCATGCAGTTCTGCTTCCAACATTAAAAATTAGAGTGAACAGGAATTTGACAGAGAGTTCAACTAAGGACAGGGAAGATGCACAAGAGAAAGAAGGAAAAAGAAAAGGGATAAAAATTGCTGGCTGCTTGCTGCTGGTTGCTTCCTGAGAGCAGCTGATTACCCATTGTGTGTGATTGCTGACCTAGTTGAATCGGCTTCAGGAGACATAAACTTGTTTCTCAGAAAATGGACAAACAGGAAAAACAAACAAGTCTTCAATGGGGAGGCCGTTGTTTGTTCATCAAAGGACAAGTCCCCTCTATTGTGATAGAGGGAATTGATCTCTTGACTTGCAGGGGATGTGCCGTATTTGTTTTACTCCTTGAGCATACCAGACTACATATGTCTCAAGTGCAAGCTGACTGCCTTATTAGAAGAGAAAGTGAAGGAACTAAGACAAAAAGTGTCCAATTCCTAGCTCATCAGGAAAGGTAGGGATTTCTTGAATCAGACATAAGAAAATTTAGTGGTAGGACAATACTTCCAAGACATTTCTGAGAAAATAAAAGAAAAACAAGTAGAAATGATTGGGATAGAGAAAGCTTCAGTATAGGATTCAATGGCACAAGTGTTGGTGATGTTTGTGCATCTCTGGTTAAAGAGGTGATGCACATGGCTCACAGACTAAGAAAGAATACACTACAGGTTCTGTGAAGGGAAGGATTTCTGCATCTGGTACAAAGAGCAAGGAGTTGTGATGATTGGAAACTTCCAATAAGAGGGGCTGAAAGAGCAATCTGTTGGTGGACTGCCTATACTGTATATAGTCATCTGCGGCCTTTCCAGAGTACATTCAAGATAGGATGGAAAGATCCTGAGACTCTTTAAAGCCACTGACAAATATCACTTTCATTGATATTTGAGAACTCATTGAGAATGACACAGCTAGATAGAGATGTTACCCAGAAAGAGAGAAAAGAAAACGGGAAATGATTAACTATGTAGATAATACAAGAATCTCAGGGGCTGCTAGAAAGAAGAGGGAGTCAAGCTATTCTCCAAAGCACCTGAGTGCAGGACAAGAAGCAATGGATGGAAACTAATCAAGCAGAGAAGCAACTTAGAACTAAGCAGAAATTTCCTGACAGTTAGAACAATTAATCAGTGGAACAACTTGACAGCAGAAGTTGTGAATGCTCCAACACTGGAAGTTTTTAAAAAGATGTTGGATAACCATTTGTCTGAAGTGGTGTAGGGATTTCCTGCCTAAGTAGGGGTTTGGACTAGAAGACCTCCAACTCTGTTATTCTATTCTATTCTATTCTATTCTAATTATTTGAATTGTTTGATAATGGATGCATTTTCACAATGAAGGACTCCTGGCAAGAGATGGGCTGTGTCTCACAAGAACTAGCAGGAATATAAAAATATGTTTGGAAGGTACCTTGAAAATCTGATCTGTTGAGCTTTCAACTAAATCTGGTAGGGGAGAAAGAAGACAATCCAAATGATAATGGAACATCGAATATTGTACTGGGAAGGATGAGGAAGTATGAGCCAACAATTACCATGTAATTGCTAGAAGAAACAGGTCAAATTGCATGACCCAGGGATTTCAGCAACTGTATATAAGTGTAAAGATTATGGGGAACAACAGGAAGAACAAGAAGTTTTAAAACATGAAGGCCAATGAGATTTAGTAGATATTACTGAAACCTGATGGGTTGAAATTCAAGGGTGGAGTGTGAATGTTGAAAGTATAATGCATTGAAAGGAATAAATCAGACAAAAGGAGAGAAGTGTGATATTGTAAAGAAAATATATGAACAAAATGCACGTATATATTGAGATCCTGAAATATAAGCTTGCAAGATCAGTCAAAAATATTTGAATAAGAATACATGGAATATGAAAGAATAAATTACTATAATAATTTATTTTTTGATCCTATAGATCACCATTCCAGGCAAATGATCTCCCTAATGCTCTCTTGGACCAGATTACAGAATATTTTAGGGAAGAGAGACATCTTGTTAATAGAAGTTTTCAGATATCCATTAGTAAACAAACTCAGTCAGAACTGGAAATCTCTTGGTGTCTGTTAGCCCTTCAAGGTAGATCAGACAAAGAAATCAAAATCATGTAGAATGGCAGTATGTTTATTATAAATCTATTAAAAATCTAGAAAGTCTAAATGCACTTCTCCCCTTTCTCCCTTTATCTGTGTGAAAACTAGGGAGGACCTGAAGCATTTTCTTGGGCTACATTTCTACCCTGGATTCAATCCTCTTTAATCTGTCTATTGTCTTGGCAGCATCTTTTTCTCCTTTCTTTCAAGGCTATTCCGCTTTCACTATGAAACAATTATGGGTCTCAAACTCAAAGGGATACTTCAAATTAGACATGATTTTGAAAGTATAAAAATCTGTGTATTGTATCTCATTCATTTATACAGTATCTCTTATTATAGTTTGACGTCATTATTATGGCTTAAAATATAATGATAGGCTATCATATTTTTCGTGTGGTTTTGACATACAGTTTTGCCTAAACCCAACCATTTATATCTTATTTGATGTATCAAATAAGATATAAATTATTGGGTTTAGGCAAAACTGTATGTTGGGTTTGTAATATATAAATGGTTGGGTTTAGGCAAACCAGTGATTAAGCATGACTTGCTGTGAGGTGTCTAGGTGTTTGGTGTACTTTACAAGAATACTGGTTTCCTGGTGTGAAATATGTAGGTAAATGTGTACATCATATCACCTGACCACCATTCATCATAGCAATAATTAAGAAGTCAGAGAGATTTTTAACAGAAAAGACAAAATCTTGTTTAACTAACTTTCAACATTCCCCTTCAGTATCACTCTGCATTTATTTAAACTTTGCATGGTATTTTATTTTAATAAATACTTTTCTACAAGTTTTCCTCAAGTGTCCCTTGTGTAAAAGTGTACTGTAACAAATACCATTTGAAAGCCATTCCTCCTAATGTTTACTTTTGTTTAAAACATGTGAAGTGCATTGCAAAACCGAAAGAAGCTGTGTACTGTATATATATATATAATTTTGGTATGTTAGACTGATTTATGTTAAAAAGCAAAGTTAAGGTCGTCCTAAATGCAGGGGGTAAATAGATATCTTTGCCCTGCTTATCAGGAGGAAGCTGCCACTTGGGTATGGCACCACATGCCACTGTTTGCACCATCATCTAAAGCAGATCTTCAGGATGGAGCAGTAAAGTGCTGTCATTCCAACAGTGACATCCTTTCCAATGAGTCAGACAAGGTGAAGAAGACCAAAGCTGGGTGTGCACAAAGGTATCATTAACTAAACAGGTTGTGCTTGGAAGTTTCCCTGAAATGAAATAGCAGGGATGTAGGAAGCATGTTGGCCAACATACATATATTTACAAAGTTCCACCCACATGCATGAAGCAAATGTAGGTACTTTTGGCCTAAACTCTGAAAGAATGTAGGCTAATGGTAATTTGAAAACCTCTTAAAATGAATCCTCTTCCCGAAATACATATAAATATATGTTTCTTTCATCATTAATAGGCAATGTTACTAGTTATAATCAGTTGACTGTTTTCTGAAACTACAGAGAGTCCTTGGTTAATGACTGTCCCTGTTTAGTGATTGTTCGAAGTTACGATGGAATTGAAAAAGTAGCTTTACAACCAGTCTTCAAACTGAAGATCATTGCAGCCCCCATGATCATGTGACTATCCCTTGATGCGTTATGATGGTGGCAGTGTCTCACAGTCATATGATTATTTGTGCTCTTCATAGCTTCCAACAAGCAAAGACATTGGGGAAGCCAGCAGGAAGCTGAAAGTCATGGTCGTGTGATGTGTTGCTTAACCACAGGTGATTTCCAGTGGAACTGCTGTCATATGTCCAGCACAGGCATATGACATTTCACTATATGACTGCATTGTTAATGATGAACTTGCCAGTCCCAATTGTATTCTGAGGACTACATGTATTGATTCCACCCCACCAAGTAAATAACCAAGATAAATAATAGGATGGGTAGTTTGTTTGTTTTGCTGGCAATTCATTTATTTAATGTGGCATAACACATTGATGAAAACCAATTTAGTCTACAGACCTATGCATATGTAAGCATCATTACGCATTGCAGAATTTACCCAGCATCAAGTCATTGCTCCACATTTTGGGTGGAAGGACTTGCAGGCAAGGCAACTGCTCTGTTTCCTAAACATTATGAAGAGATGCAGATGATATAGCACTCTGCTTTTAACCCTTCTCCATTTCTCTTCCCTCCCAACAAACCTTTCAATATTTATTTTTTCTGGGGAAGTATTTCCTAAGCTGGGCAATATTTATTTATCTATTATTAAACTTCTATGCTGTTCATAAGCGATTCTCAGTGAGATACAACAGTGATTGGTCTCATTCGAGAAAATGACGAAGCCACATATAGATGGGAGATTGTACAACTTGCTTCATGGTGTAACCGGAACTATCTGGAACTGAACACACTCAAAACTGTAGAAATGGTGGTAGACTTTAGAAGAAACCCTCCCATACTACCACCTCTTACAAGACAAGACAACACAGTATCAACAGTGGAGACTTTCAAATTTCTAGGTTCTATCATATCACAAGACCTAAAATGAAGCACTCATGAAGCTTCTCTTGGTTTTTCACCTACAGGTAGTCCTCAACTTACAACAGTTAGTTTTGTGATGGTTAGAAGTTACAACAGCATTGAAAAAATTGAGTTATGAAGTGAGCTATGACACACTTCACACTTACAGCTATTGCAGCATTCCCATGGTCACATGATCAAAATCCAGATGTTTGGAAATTGACTCATATTTATGACATTTGCAGTTTCCTGGGGTCACGTGATCACCTTTTATAACCTTCTGACAAGCAAAGTCAACGAGGAAGCCAGATTCACTTAACAACCATATTAGTAATTTAACAACTGCAATGTTTCACTTAACCAGTGTCAAGAAAGATTGTAAAATGGGGGCAAAAATCACTTAACAAATGTTTCACTTAGCAACAGAAATTTTGGGCTCAATTGTGGTTGTAAGTCGAGGACTACCAGTATGAAACCTTCACTCACCTTACATTACTTATTCTGTAGTTTTAATTCAGAATGTTTATGGACATCTGTACTTAAAAACCAATAACTATGAACAATCCCATATGAGAAAGAAAAAAGTGGGGAGAATTTAGTAGGCATCTGGAGATGTTATTATCCATTTGGGGTGGCAAATGCAGATGGCCTCTGGGTGGCGGTGAAGAGCTATAGAAAAGTCTCTGCCGTCATCTCGTGGCCGTCCACATTTGGCACCTCAGGTCCGAAATGGCTATTTTATAAAGTACTGAACGGATATGCCTCACTGGTTACATCAACCCCTAACCGGGTTTGCACAACACAGAACGAAAGTAGAATTTGGCTGGCTACGGCCGATGCCTTGTACAAACCCGGCTGTTGAATTCATTCAGTAAATCGTTATTAATTTAAGCGGCGCAACCACAGCAGCTCGAAACGCTTCGCTTTTAAAATCTTGGGGGTCGTGAGTTGGCGAGGTCACTTCATTGGAATTATTTTGCCAAGCAGAGCTCGGCTGGATAGCGCTGCCCTTCTCCACGGAGACTTGTACGATACTTGCCAGGCTGCTTCTATGATTTCTGCCCCTTCCTGCCACGCCTGGAGAGGGGATGCCTTAGGAGGACCCCTCCGTTCAATATTTGTGCTCTGGTAATTATAAAGAATTGAGAAATGAAAAAGAGGTAGCGAGAATAAACGTGAAAAAACCGATGGAGGAAAACCGGGTGAGCCAATGGAAGAAAAATCTGCCCGAGAAAAGAAAGAGAAACAAACGAACAAAAAACTTATCAAAAGGGAACATACACACCAAAAAAAACCCCTCCCCCGTCGGCGTCAGTCGAATGAAACAACTCCCCAAGTCTGTACCGATACCCGAGCGCATGCGTACGGATCTGATTACGTCACTCCCACTTCGACTTCGACTCCCCCGTCACTTCGTCAGTGTTGCAAGCCGGTGCTGATGTCCTTGTTTGCTGCGCTCGCCCGTGCTGTTTTTTTTTTTCTCTTCCTCCCCCTCCTGGCACGGCAGCCGAGTGACTGAGCCCACCCCTCGGCTTACGTCGGTGCTGTGGCGTCGGTTCGCCAGCCCCCCCCCCCACTTCTCTCCCTCCCACCGGCCGTTTCCACGAAGGACTGAGCCACAGACCGGGCCTGGGCAGCTGGGTGGCCGGACGGGTTTCCGATTCTCCGACCGGGAGCTGCCTAGGAAGTCTCGCTGGACGAGGTGAGTCCTGGGAAATGGAGAGTTTTAGTGGGTTGGAGGCGTTCCAGTTCGGGTCTCGTATCTGGACCTGCTCTAGGTGGGTCCCGCGGCGTGATTCGCACCTGGCACCCAGGACACCCTGTCATTCCTTCCGTGACCCCCTCCTTGCCTTCCGGCTTCGTCTCTCTTCCACCCCCGCGTTCCCTTGTTTCCCAGCACCCTTTCCCGCTCCGCTCCAACATACGGTCTCCTGGGAAGCGCTCCCTCTTTGATCTGACTGCGGTTTCCCCCAGAGCCCACTCCGGCTTGAACCTCTTTCCCACTCCAATGAGTTGCGCTCTTTTCTCTTGACCCAGTTCTCTTCCCTCCCCCCCCTCCCCCCGCACTCCAGGGGTTTCCCATCTTTTCTCCCCACCCCTTTATTCTAGGCTGACTTCCCCATCGCGTCCATCTCCCTTTGTCTTCCAGCCACACTGTCCTCCCCAGCACCAGACCGCTTCTTTCTCAGCCACACAAGAGATCATAACTCCTCTTCCTCCCACTGTTCAGCTGACTTGCAGTTCCTTGCACTGCTACTCTTGTGTTTCCCTCAACTCTTGTTTCTCTGGTAGTTTATGACTCTTTCTGTCTATGACCTCTTCCCTTCCAAGCCATCCCTCCTTTTCCGGCCTTGACTACTTCCCTTATCCCTTGACTTTTCATAACTTTCTTTCTTTCTTTCTTTCTTTCTTTCTTTCTTTCTTTCTTTCTTTCTTTCTTTCTTTCTTTCTTTCTTTCTTTCTTTCTTTCTTTCTTTCTTTCTTTCTTTCTCTCTCTCTCTTTCTCTCTCTCTCTCTCTCTCTCTCTCCTTCTTTCTTTTTCTTTCTTTCTCCACCACCAGAACCACTCCACAACTTCTAATCCACAAAAAAGCATTTCCTTTTCATCTCAATTCCCTAGAAATGGTTTTGATATCAGTACAGCCTGTCCTTTATCTTACATCACAGGAATTGGCCGGCTGGGGTTGGGGTTGCTGGAAGTTGTACTGTCATTCAGCTGTCTCTGAAAGCCACAGGTTCTCCAGCCTCTTTACTAAAAGAATTGGCAAGGAATAGAGACCTTTTGCATGCTTAACTATGGATATTTTTAAATACTTAAATGGCCCTTAGGAAAGTTCTTCAGTCACAACGTTGCTATTCTATGTTTTTTCTTTCACTCTTGATTCATTCACATACAGGCTTAGATTTCTTATTTTACCCCTGGTCTCCTTATCTTTACTCTCATTGTTTTTAATGCCAGGATATATGTTTTAAGGGGAAAAATAACATGGACTGGTCGCACAAGGTTGTTGTAAGGATTTCAGCTGATCAGTACATAGAAAGCAACTGGAGCAGTCAAAAGCATTGAGGGTGTCATCTTACCCTTCTCTTCCTGCCTCCTGATTTTCAAGTTGTTTGCTTTCCACCCTCCCACCCCCCCCACCCCCAGTCTTACTGCCTCCATCTTTTATCCCCTACATCTGGCAGCTTTTCTACAATCCTATTTTGTAGGATTATGTAAATATTCAATTTACCGATTTGATTTGAAATATGCTTGAATGAATTGTTGAATTAAATTTTGTTTCCTACCGGAACTGAAAAATGTTATTTAATGCCAATATATTCATTTGAATATTTCTACATATGGAGAAACAGCTGTTGATTAGGAAATCTGAATTGAAACACTCTGAGTTAATATTTCCACTTAAGTGCTTAAATTGAATTGATTTGACAATTCAAATCAGAATTTAACTGATGATCATAGTTTTGCCTAGCAAATTACTGGAAAGCTTTGCAAGCAATTTAGTTTTCCTAACAGAATAATTTCTATGGAGGAAACTGTATTAAAATATAATAGTGAAACCAATGAAAAATCCTTAATGGCTAAATACATTTAAGTAGTGTAGAATTCACAAGATCAAATGCGTGAAATGACAAGTGGCAGGTAAGAGTGATGTAGAAATGAGTTAGTGAAAAAATGGTTAAGCATGAAATGAAATGGTTGTGAAATGCAAAACATAAAGTATATAACAGTTTTTAATTTATACTCTATATATAATGCATGCAAATAATATAAAATAAATATTTTTCATCTAATGAAATGGACTACAATCCAAGAAATATATGCCGTAATAAACCTGTTTATCTTAACTTGTCACAAGATTCTCTTGGTTTATGTATAACTTACAACCACAATTGAGACTGGAATTTCAATCTCTAAGTGATTGAGTCATCACATCACATGACTTGATTTTATTTTATTACAATTTTAACCACACTGTTAAAGCTAGTCATGTAGTCATTAAGTGTATCATACAGTGTTAAGCGAATTCGGTTTCCCCAAGGAGGGGAAGTATTGCAGGCTAACTCTGCCCACAGTTTGGAGTTCGATTCTGATGGGGCTCAAAGTTAACTCAACCTTCCTTCCTTCCAAGGGTAATAAAATGAGGACCCAGATTGTTGGGGGCAATATGCTGACATTGTAAACCACTTAGAGAGTGAGGTGATGCATTTGAAATCCCATTGAAAAGCAACTGTAGGGCAGGAAAACCTTTGAGCTGTTTTCATAACAATCTGCGTTGGCAGGACTTCTTCCAACTTTTGAAGATATTTTGTTGTACAAAGTATAGCTGTTATTAACCATAGTTTATTTGAAACACATTTTATAACTTATTTAAGTTTCATTATTTTACAGAAAGTGTGGTTCTTTCTCCTCCAAAATACCATGCTATTTCTCCTGTACTTCTCTCCCTTTTTGTCACAAAGACCAGAAACTTGTATTTGTTTATTTCAGTTTTTGGGGCTAAAATACTGGAAGCTGGAACAGGCTGCCTGGAGTTGATGTACATATTTCATGAACAAACAGCAACTAGAATTGTTTGAGTGCTTGAAGTATGTCGATACTTTTCAATATTGTGTCCTTATATCCTGGCAGAAAAATCAAGTGGAATGACTAAACTTCGACAAAGTAACAAGCATATAGGATACATTAAAAAGTATAGTACAGTCTCAGTTCAAGGGCACTCTAAATATTATATAGAAAAAAGAAAAGGCAGGTAGGAAAAGAGCTCTTACAGAGTTGAGGGCCAGCAGTGAGGAGGATTGCAATGTGCACTTTTCAGGAAAGACGTGTAAGAACAGATTGGATTGCCTGAGAAAAGGCTGACCTTCAAATAATTTGGACTTGAGTTATTTGACACTTTGATAGTTACATTAACGTATTGCAAGTATGTGTCATAGACTAATAGAGTTACCTCATTCCATGAGATGGTGCTTGGTCATTATTTATTTTTCAAATTTATATGGCCAACCATCTCATGGAGAGTGACTCTGGTTTGCGTACAACAATCCAATAAAATAATAAATATAAAACAATCATTACCTATAACCATTAAAAACATTTAAAATAAAAAGGCAAGACTAAAAAAAAAATGGACGAAGGGATGTTAATCATGGAGCCATAAGTTTATCTGTTCCTTGCCTGCGGGCATAACTGGGCCTTGAAGGATCTTCAAAAGCTCAGGCGTAATGAGGCCAAACTCATCTCTGGTGCAGAGATTCCACAATACAGGGGCCACAGCAGAAAAGGCCTGTCTCCCAGGACTCATCAAATGTAGCTCGCAATACAACTGAACCCGTAACATGCCCATTCTGTTGGATCTTGTGAGACAGGCAGATGAAATCAGGAAGAAGTCGTCTCTCAATTAACCTGGTCCCATACCATGTATTGCTTTAAAGTCAACAACCTTAAATAGGACCAGGGAACAAACTGGCAACCAATGCAGCTTGCATAGGAAAGGGGTAACGTAGACAGAAACTCATGTAACTGTTCGCCCTGCTGCATTTTACACTAGGTGAACTTTCCAAATAGTCTTCAGAGGCAGCCCCGTGTAGAGCATACTGCAGTGGTCGAACTGGAAAGTCTATCATATCACGTGGGGGCCATTTTATAGTGAACCTTGTAAGCTGTGTCACTTACAATTCTTGATCAAAAACTGAGAACGCAATCTAATCTGTAAAGAACTCAGTGTCATTCCACTGAGTTCTAGCATGGCAACTGTGTTGGATATATTAAAGTAAACACTAGTATTTTATCTCACTTTATTTAACATAGATGCATAAAAATAACATGAGTTATTTTCTTTCAGTTAGTACTGACTGTTAGATAGGAATAATTCATGTCTCAATACCTTTTTTTTCTGTTGTTTTAAAATTCCACTAGTAGAACCTTTTTTAAAAAGTTGTGATCGGTATTAAGGGTTTTTACTAATGTGGTTGTTTGTTTGTTTTCAAAGTAACCTTGCATACTGAAATATTAGGGTTCACATTCCAGCCAATGTGACTGACTTCCTATGACTTCAGGCCACAAACACAGTGCATAGTCTTACATGTAGATTTCTCTAGTATTTTTAATACATATATTAAGATTATACTTTGGAATACCATATATAGTTTTCTTCATAAAAATGTTGAGCTGGAAAATATAGAAAGAGGAGCAATCAGTATGATTATTCTCCAGCTCTCACAAGAGAGAATACACAATTGTGTCTTTTTAATTTAAGGATAATGTTTCTCAACCATAACAATGTTAAGATGTGAGGACTTCAGCTCCAGGCATTCTCCAGCTAGCATGCTGAATTCTGGGAGTTGATATCCACATACCTTAAAGTTGCCAAGATTGAGAAACACAGACTTAGACTGCTAGGTAAAGGCATTTTATTGATTCAGTTGCACTACAGAATGAGCTGCCATCAGTGATGATCACTAATTTAGCTTGTTTTAAAAGAGGATTGGCTTCTGGTTTTGATGGCTGTGTGTTATTTCCTCAATCATAGGTAGCATACCTGACAAACAAGGTATGTTTTCTCCTACAGCAGTTAAAGCAACTGGAAATAATTTTGAGTTTAGAAAATAGTTGGTGTGGATAAAATAAAACTTGGATCTGCCCTTTTAATCCCCCTAATTGTCATGCTTTCACTTTAAAATAAAATGTCAGCAGAGTAACTCATGGGTGTGCAACTTTTTGGCTTGCATATGAAATATATAATATAGTTCGTGTATATAAATCACATAATGTTAAAAGTTTACAAACTTGTGGGATGACATTACTAGCTGTCCAGGGCTGCATACAACCTACTGGCCACATATTGGACAAGCTTGGTGTAGATTTATATGCTAATTTCCTGTATTTATTTACTAATTTATTATATTTAGATCTACATGACTTTTATCCGCTTTTATCCTACTTTTATCCGCTTGATAAGAATGATGAGAATTAATGTAGATTGGCACTCCAGCAATCAGCAGCAGCAGGAATCACAAACAGCCCCTAGAATTTTCATTCTAATCTTAAATCTGGGGTTAGTTATTTTATATATAAAAGTGCTGTAATTAAGTTTTGTAAAGGCTTGCATATATAACATAAGTTAGTTAAGATTGTATTGACCACTATTTTTTGCATGTAGTTAGCTTCAGAGGGCTTTGGGAATTGGAAATGTTTGAGTGGGATGCCAAAGCCAGATGGAAGGAACATGTGCTGGGATCTTGCGTCACTTTCACTTGGAAAGTTAACATTTATGGGAAATGACTGGTCTGGGATTATCATGTTCTTTAAACACTCCAGGTTTTAGGAATGGAAAAGATTTTTATTTAAGAATTGAATGCCTTAAATTCTTCCTGATCTCATCCCTTTTTCCTCTAAAAATCTTCTTTCATCCACTCCCCAATTTCTAATTATAGATCTTGAGAATAAACATGGGTAACCCTTTCTTTTTGTAGATTTTTCCATCTGCAATTTTAATTTCAGATTGATTTACTCTGTGTTCTTTCCATGCCATCATTTGTATTTTGTTGGGCCCTAATTAGGATCATGGTGTCCTAAGAAAGTTGGATTCTCCATGGAGATAGAGGAGCCAAAGGTTTCCTCATGAATTGGAACTTCTTGGAATGAAAAATATATATAAATTCAATTTCCTTTCAATATTAGAGAGATATGAACAAACAGCAAAAAAATTATAAGGCAGTGAAACACTGAGAGGCAAAAGAAATTGTAGTTAACAGAGCTTTTATTGCATTAAAACATCTTTATTTCATTTGATCTCTGTTGTTTAGTTTGACTTATTTGGCTGGAAAATGATATTTTGATATTGTAACCTACATATTGTATTTAAAATAATATTTCTCTTTTATAAACGAGGAGTGATGCTTCTGTAGCCAATATCTTAGTCTGAAGCAAATAAACAGAATATTAAAACTTGATGCATAATACATTGTATCTACATGTTCTTATAATTGATACTCATTGAAAACCTGTTGAATGGAGGCAGATGTATATTTTCGTAAAATGTTCATGTTGAATAAATGGTTTCTGTATTTTTTTGGCTATTTTTTTTTCTTGCAGCTTTAAATTGGACAGCTGTCTCTTGATTCTGGTTTTACCACCAAAAATTGCTTCTGACCTCTTAACACTAACATAATTATTGGTAGATTGTGGCTACTCTATGAGAGTTATCTTTCAAAAATATAATCCAATATGTAAAGTGTTAATTTAGCCCCTTCTATTTCATACAGTTTTGTAGCATTCTTGCAACATGGTTAACAAAGCATTTTTGGAGGATTGTTGCTTATTGATGGCACAGATGTTTTGAACCAAGAATATCTTCAGGTAGGACTGAAAAAGATCAGGCCTGAAAATCTGTGGGGATGTGAAGTTGTTGGAAGGAAAACAACCCTAGTTTAGAGACAGTCATAAAAATCAAAGCATACTTCATTCCTGATGTTTATTTGTGTTATCTGTTTTGAACGAGGTCATCAATGCTTGTGCAGAAGTGTTTGAATAGTTTATTAAGCAGTGTTCTCTTTTAATTTTTTTTCTTTGTTCCTGAACATATGGTAACATATTAAGATTCACCCATAATCTCAGTATTTGGGGCATTTCTAGCTGAACGGATACTATTGAGCTTAAATTCAGAGATTCTGATTTATTTTTCCTCTTTGATCATTAAATTAACTATGTTTTTATAGTGATATAATATTTTATCTTTCTACATGCTAATTTGATATATGTATTGAATACATTTCAGTATTCAATATCGAGCATCAAAATCTTTCCGTATTAACAATAACACTGCTCATAAATTGTCCCTGAGCACAGCTTTGATTTGTTTAAAAAAAGCCCAATAACTTGTAGCTTGTCTCCTAAGAGTAAGTGTCATGCCCCTGTCTGAATCTGATTCAGAGGAGTGGGGGGCAAGCAGCTGACAGGGAGTGGAAGTGTGGCTCTGTTGGCTGTGGAAGAAACTGGGGAAGGGCAAAGGCCAGCTGGGCAGAGCAGGGGAGAGATAGAGCAAGGGAGAGGGAATTTGGAGGAAGACCCAGGCCCACTCCCCATTTCATCCTAGGGCACGCAGGGAGGTACAGAGAAGGGAGCAATGTGAGTTGTGTAGCTTATGGGGGAGGAAAGGGCCCTGATTCCCTTCATTAGCTGCAGCTGGGAACACAGTGTCTAAAAAAGGAAGCTGCGCACAGCAACTGCGCACAGCAAAGTTGTTGGGAGCAAATTGTGAATTATCTGGTATCATCGAGGCTTATCTGGGTTCCTGGCATTTTCCCAACTGTGTGTGTTTTGCTGGGCTTTCAAGTCTGCAATTCCTTCTCCTGCCCTGTCAAGTTAATTACTGCAGCTGTGGTTTGTGTGGATTTTTATTTACAGTTTGTATGTACTTTGTTTTTGGACTGAATGTCCTCCACTTAAAGACTGTTCTTGGGAGAGTTTTTTCTCCAGCTGAAGGTAACCTGGGCATTGGGGGCAAAGTTGGAGGTATTAAAAAGACATTTCTTGCTTCTTTGACTGTGTTGACTTTGTGCCATGCCGCGGGTCATCACATTAAGTGTGAGTATTAGGACTGAAGAATTCTCAAGAAAAGCAAATCATTACCGGAAAACAGAGAGACGATATGGAGTGGTTTACTGCCTTGTGAATCAATGATGACTCAGAAGTTCTAGCTGTGTTTGCTGCAGCCTTAGTATGCTAATATTGAACCATCTGGTTCTTAAATTCAGAACTAAGATATTAACCATTTACAGATTATTTTTCATTCTTTTATGATAATAGACTTGTCAGTACCAAAATTATTTAATTCCTTGTCACTTTTTATTTTATTTTCTGAGCTGATTTTTGTAGGTTTAAGATCTTCATCTTGCAGGCATCCTGGTGTTCAGAAAGTATGAATATTTACAGGATTTCAAATGGATATTTGAATATCCATTACTGGTATTAGATTTTAAAATAAACATTAAGTTAGTTTGTTGAGGAGCTTCCACTATGTGTGTGTAAAAACATATTCTCAGGATGAACATGGTGAAACCTATTGCCATTAAATGTTAGTTATCAATACATGGTATACTAAATTTATCATGCTCGGGATTTCCATGTATTGTGGCCAAAAGAAAGACTTGAATGTTTTGCTATAGCAAAACCCATTTTGGAATTGGATTGTTTCTGATCTGCCTCAAACCACATTCCTTCCCGAAAACCACCAAATTGTCTCATGAAGGGAGGTTTGTCATGGACTGGAGGAAGAAGGGAGTGTTCCATATTTCTCCAGAATATTGTTTCTGAATTAGTGAGTTTTGTCCATCCTTATATTTGTTATTATTTAATATAATTTATCTTACTGCCTTAGTCCCACTAGGATTCAGGTAAAGTACAATATCAAAATTATTTTTTAAAATTAAGTAATATATGTAGTGTGGTATAACACATTTTAATAATAAATATTTTCTGGCACTGGAGATTCCACAATGATCAGTACCCAATGGTGTACCAAAAGAGTCACATTTTTTTGAAAGCTTTCTCCAAAAGAGGGAAGAGAACACTTGCCATTGGACCAAATCCTGTTTCATCTTGTAGTAGAAGAGAATCTTCAGCAAATACTCCTTGATCATCTGGATTCAGCAAGGAGAATCTATGTGGGAAGGATGGTTTCTTAGGTACGTGGGTTTTCAGATGGCATTGTCTTGTGTGGTTCTATTATAATGTATTTTGATACTTGTCCAAATGTCAGTGCTTGGCCTCACTTATTTTATTACCTGAAATTTGCTAAAAGTTAGCTATTCCTAAATATTTCTCAGTTGTCTATAATAATTGGGTTCTCTCACTTCATGGTCCTTGATTCCTAGAAATAGTAATGAACTGCTTGAATACCCATCTCTCTCTCTTCAAATAGTTTGAATACCCATTTCTCTCTTAAATTTCTAATGTGGAGAAGCTGCTTTGGAGATTCCAGAATTAAATGTATTAACACTGGTTAAGGTGTGATATATTAACTTTGATTAAATAAGTATGAGACGTGCAAAATAGATATATTGCACCTTGATAGTTAAGCTTTCTTAAGCAGCAGCAGCAGACAGTGTGTTCTTCCTTGTAAAACACTGATATAGAGTTGATCTGCTGGGTTGGCAGCTGAAATGAAATGGATTGTGCTCAGAAACCATTTTTTTCAGTTAAAGGTAGACAGTAAGTTGCTCCAGGACTCGTGTAAGGGAACCTTTTCTGGTTTTACTTCAAGCTGGTGCTCTGCTTCTTTGATGTTCCACATATCTCTGTTAGGTATATTTTTTAGTGGTAAGGTATTCCAAATTTTATTTGGACATAAGGTAGGATATAAGGTGTATTGCTGTGTAAGAGCCATGGTGGTGCAAGTGGTTAGAATGCAGCACTACTTCTGCTGACTGCCAACTGTCTGCAATTTGGTAGTTCGAATCTCACCAGGCTCAGGATTGACTCAGCTTTCCGTCCTGCTGAGGTAGGTAAAATGAGGACCCAGATTGTTGGGGACAATATGATGACTCTGTAATTCGCTTAGAGAGGGCTGTAAAGCACTGTGAAGCAGTATATAAGTCTAACTGCTATTGCTATTGCTATCTACAAATATCTACAAAGCATTTGAACTAAAAATATTTTCTATCAGAATTTGGTATAGTCAGGACTAAGCAGACATTTGATGCTGCACTTTAATTGTTTGGCTTCTATGGGACCATGATATCATTGGAATGGGCAAGGTCATATATTTAGGGGAGGGGAGGAGAGGAGATGGTGTTTGTTAAAAGGGGATTAAAAAGATAAAACGGATCTTGAAAGTTTGAGAAATCATGTTGCTATTTAACTCTATCAAGATGAGAAAACTGGCCCAATTTCTAGTATTCCCCTTAAAGTTAACCACCATCCATTCAAACAACCACAAATAACAACCTTGCTGTCTCTACAATGGAGCCTTGGAAACTGTAAAAGAGCTTAGTATTATATAAGAAACTTGAACCTCAATCAGGATTCAATCAGCATTTTGTTCTTAGGCAAGAGGTGCAATTAACTTTTGAATGGCATGCTAGGACTGTACGATACTCCAGAAAGTAGGGCAGGACAGCATAAAGAAGTGAATGAGACCAAGAAAAAAAATCAATTTCAATCTATTTATAATTTATTCAATATATTGAATATATTAGCTTCTCGTGCATTTCATAGTTTTTTCCTTTTGTTGCAAAAGACTGCAAAATTCTCTTAAGATTTTGGCAGCCTTGTATGGCTGTGAAATTCAGGTAATAGATTTGGTCGTAAAGAGGGATAAATAAGAGGTGTGAATAAGCAGCTATGGATACAGTATTGGACACTGTTCTGTTATGCCTGTCTGGTCATGTATAAGGAAAGGTTAATTGACTCCAATATCAAAACAGCAGGTGACTAAATCTATTCTCTTTGAGATAAGTACAATTCAAGAGAAGGAATGATGAAAAAAAAATACTTCTGTACTAATGCCAAGGAGGATCAACAGAAGAGAGTAAACAGGGTGTCTATTTCTTATTAAGAAAAAAAAAGTCAGCTGTTTTAAGAACTTGTTATGAATTGCTTTTTCTATAAACCCACTCTTGCGTGTAACCCAAACACCTTTAGCAAGGCTGTAATTATCTACAGTTGCCTAGGTTTCCAAATAAAACACATATCTATGCATAGCCAAAAGTATATGATATTAATTTTAAGAAACCTGATTTAAAGCTAAGTGGTTAATGAGAATTCAGGCTAGAGTCAGAATTAGAAAAGGACTCCAAAATGTAGCAAGAAGTGAGGAAACCAAAAAGCAATGTTTATTGTCCAGATGTACTTAAAACCTTTCAGAGGTAATTTCGAAGTTGGCTTTTCCCAGCTGAAGTAACTACCTTGTTGCATTTTAATCTGGGTGCTGGACTTAAAATGTGACTTGCAAAATGAAAGAATAACAACTAAAAAAATGACATAGGCATCAGGCAAGCATAGTGACTTCTAGTTTTTGAAGCAGAATGATCAAATGAGGATTAGAAATAAAATCAGCAGTATGCTAGCAAGTATATTATTTAAACAATTGACAATTATTTAAAGAGAAGTATCTGAGAGTCCCTTGTTGGGGATGTGGAAGATTGGTAAATATTCCGAATTCTCCAATTCCTCCTAAATTTTCCATTTTCTAAGGGAACTTCGTGTAGCAGATCGTTATTCTTGCACAAATCTGTTAGGCTTCAGAGTGTGTAATACTGGAAGGAATTTGGATAAAAAAATTTGAAGAAAATTTTGAAATGATGCTTGAAGCTTAAGTTCTGTACTTCAGTCCAAGAAAGGTCAAACCAAGCAGGATTGTAAAATCATAGAATTTAACCTCCTGCAGAACCTCCTTCACTGCAGAAATCTATCATTACAATACCCCTGCCAGATGTCCATAGTTCCTCTGTGTAGACATCTGAAAAATGAGATTCTATGACCTCTCCCATAGTTGTCTGATTATACTTTCTATTTGAAAAAAAAATCTTGATGTTCAACCAAAATCTCCTTTTGTGAATTTAAGCACATTGTTTCTGGTCCCATCTTTTTTAACAACTCAAAACAATTTTATCCAACATGGTTGCCTTTCAGATGCTTGTAGACTGTTATCATACTTCCCTTTTCTGCAGATTAAAATATGCAGAGCCTTCAGCCATTCCTCTCTTTTTTTTCCTACACCCCTTATCTTCTTGGTTGATATCATTTGACATGTTCCTTTTTCTCAATAGCCTTCTTAAAACGTTGGACCCAGAACTGGATGCAATATTGAGTGTAGCCTAAGTGTGGTCTATCCAACGGATAACAAAGAGCAGTTGAGAATCCTTTTAATCTCGGAGAGGAATGGAAGGATGTATATGAAACTTGGAGTACCAAGAGGAGCACATCATGAGATACAAGAGAACAAAGGTGGCAATTGAGAGAGAAAAATGTTCCAAAATGATAATAGGTGGAGGAAAGGGACATGAGGGAAGAAGTGCAGAATTTATGTTGATTTGAAAATCAGTGAGATCTTTGACCTCAGGCCTGTAGTCTACTCTAAATGTTCTATTCCATTTGCAGAGTAAGATATATCAATAAGCACCTAGAAAAATGTTTAGAACATTTTATGCTCTGGAAGAACTTTTATAGAGGCTTTTACAGTAAGACTCACCTGCTCAGCATTTTTCATAGCTTAATCTTTTATTACGCATTATTTTTTTTCCTGGCAACTACTTGGTAACTTTGTAGGTCAAGGTCTTTGTTTTTCAAAACTGGGTTCTTTCCAAAGTATGTTGAAATCTTAATCACCAAAGAGAAAAATCCTTTTGTATATAATATTTTGATATATATTTTAAAATTGAACTTCAGTTGGAAGTTTAAAATAGTTTGGCATCCTTCTATATCCTATCTTTATTTTTCACTTATTATAGAACTTTGAGTAGGAGTGCTTTCTGAATAAATCACCACTCCTAATTTCCCTTCCATCATTATGGCTTTCAGATGTGTTGGATTTCACCTTCCAGAATTTCCATTTGGGTTAATCAACAATCTGACTAGGAATGTCTGAGTAAGTCCAGAAAACCTATCTACAGTATATAGAGTTTGCTGTGACATCACAAACCTGTTTCTGCTGTTATAGTTACCAAATAGCATTGGAATCCTGCATAAATATTGTAAAAGTTACTTCCAAGTCTGAGTTTAGTTGGAAGATACAGGAATAATGCTATTGTTGCTGTTTTTACAGAGGTCTAAAGTAAGGGAGCATTATTGCTTTTAAAGTACTAGAGAAGGTAACACTGATCAAGTGAAAGTGGCTGAGTAACATGTAAGCTATTGTGATATACTTTGCAGAACTGAAAGATCTAAGTTCTCCGTGCTGTAGTAATTGTTATGTAGTACTGTTTGTAACTGCAATGTTTGCTAGATTTAGGCCCAAAGAAATTCTGAATAACTGTTTATAAAGTTCTTACATATTGTGATTGTTGAACTGAGATTTAACCTTTGATCTTTCTGTTATCATCTTCATTTTATTGGGTTTCACATTAAGTCTGAAGAGGAAGTAAAACTGAATGAAAGTGGGAATTGAGCTTATTATGTGTGTACATATAAAAGTGAGGAAGAGAGAAAAAACATTTTTCCTACAATTTATACTGTGTAACAAAACATGTGCATGTTATAAATGTTATAACAAACATTTATGCTGTATGTGGTGTAACACCCATTCATCAGAATGCACATTTCTTTTTCTGAAATATTTTACTGGTGTTTTTCATTATTTTTATTTATTATTTGCAGAAAACTGCACATTCTTCTTTTTTAGCTTTTCTGTTCATATTCCCTGCCTCTTTGAACTATTTCTTTAATATGTATGTTATTAGAATATATATACGGAATAATATGTTAACTTACATGTTCTGAATAATTACAAAAATGTGTATGATTATTGTTCAATATCTGAAAAATCTAAACTTTTTAAGAGGTGCATCAAATTTTACAGTTGCTGAAGAAACAACTGTTTGATGTGCATGCATTGGGTGTGTTAAGGGAGTACTGCATGTATACACATCTTTAAATAGAATAGTCAATTATTTATTTATTATTTATATCATGCCTATATTATTTTTACAAATAACTTAAAGCACATAACATATCAAACTCACATTCCTCCTCCTATTTTCCCCACAAAAACAATAACCCTGTGAGGTGAGTTGGGCTGAGAGAGAGTGACTGGCCCAAAGCTTATCTTCTAGTAGGTCAGAATTCCTAAGGAGATTCTCAGTCATCCAGGTCAGGGAGCCCCAACCTGTGGGCTACAGTCCATTATTGGGCCGTAGCCTATTTGCAACCAGGCTGTGTGAGTGAGGAGCAGGCATGTGTATGCACGCATGCAGCTTCATTTGTGTGAGTGGTGGACACCAGAGCATGGAGTCCCACTAGTGCCAGCTGCAGACGTATATGCCCAGTGCTCACACAAATGAAACTGCATGCAAATTACCACGCATGCCCCTCATACAAAAGCATCCCTTCTTCTCTCTTTCCCCCCACGCCAGGTCACCAACCCAGAAAGGTTGGGGAATGCTGATCCAGGTCATTGATTTTTGGATAACCTGGATCCTAAATCCACAAAATTTTTGGAAAATTTTCCACTGGGACAACCATTACTTGGATAATTGAGAATCTCCATAGACATTATTAGGCAAGGTAGGTGTTTAATGAGTTGTGCTGAATTTTATGCCTTTTTTTTTCATGGTTGTTCAGCGAATCATTGCAGTAGTTACATGAGTCACGCAATCCTTCAGTGAACCTTCCTCCTTCCTCTATTGACTTTGCTTGTTGAAGCCAGCTGGGAAGGTTTTAAACGTTGATGAGCCTGGGCCACTGCAACCATTGTAAATACATACTGATTGCCAAATGTCCTAATTTTGACCAGGTTATCACGAATGTGCCTCAATGGTCACAAATGCAAGGACTGATTATAAGTAACTCTTTTCAATCCTGTTGTAATTTCAAACAGCCGCTAAATAAATAGTTGTAAGTTGAGGCTACTTCTATTTTCATTGTTTGTAGGTGGGACCAGAATGAACATTGATTGTCTAGAGGGCAGGTCCACGTAGTAGAAATTTAGAGATTTATTTGTTTGGCTACATCTTGCTATCTGCAGTTGAGGTTGGATGATTAATTAGTGCTCTTCTATGTAAGGCAGGATATAATAAGAACTTGCCCTAGGTCTAATTCTTAAGGTTAACTGTATGGATTTTTCCAAGGAAAAAGTATTTACAGTGACTGTTTTGCATGTACTGATCTTTCTAAGAATCCTACAATTATGCCCTTCAGTAGTTAGTCAGCAGCATTATCTGGATGTGTGCTGTTAATGAGATCACTAAATAGCTATTGCAATTTTTTTTGTATCTGTTACTCAGAGTGATTTAAGAGTTCTTTAATTTTACAGTCTATGCTGGGGTGTCAAACTCACATCGTCACCGAGGCGTCACATGACGTATTGGGCATTTTTCCCCTTCGCTAAACCAAGTGTGGGCATGACCAGCACGTGATGCATCCAGCCCATGGGGCAGGAGTTTGACAGCCCTGGTCTATGCAAAATGGTAAGCAGGGTGACTGCAGTTTGTGCTTGATCACTGAAAGGGAGTTCCATGAAAAAGTATTGACTCCTTTCTCCAAAGCACCTGAGAGCAGGACAAGAAGCAATGGGTGGAAATTAATCAAGGAGAGAAGCAACTTAGAAATAAGGAGAAATTTCCTGACAGAACAATTAATCAGTGGATCAATTTGCCTCCAGAAGTTGTGAATGCTCCAACACTGGAAGTTTTTAAGAAGAGATTGGACAACCATTTGTCTGAAATCCTATAGGGTTTCCTGCCTAGGCATGGGGTTAGACTAGAAGACCTTCAGGGTCCCTTCCAACCCTGTTATTCTATTCTATTCTTTCAGATTTTCTGAGTGTTGCATAGCTTTTGCCATTGAATGTTATCAAAGCTTCATGGGGGTTCTGTTCTACATAAAGGGAGCTTGAGAAAAGAAACAGCATTCATATTTAGGGCTTGTTTGTTTTAGTTCATAAAGAGAGGCATCCAAGATGTGATAGAATAATGCAAAAAAAAAAAAGCTAATATTTCCTGGTTGTAGCATATTTAGCCATAATAAATGTCATCACTTAAATTCTACAAAGAAATTGAAGTCAAAATATAAGCCTAATAATAAAACTAAGAAAGATATAAATATGTAATCCCATGACAAAGAAAAAATAATGAATGTAATACATGAAACCTGATTTCTGCCAACCAGTGAAAATCAGAGTACACATACAATTCACAAAATGCATACATACATCTATTTCTGTTCATATTAATTTTTTTATTTCATTGATTTCTAAATAGGTGGATTCATTTAGTTTTTAAAAAGCTTTCACACCAAAGGAAGATAGCCTTTCCTCTGAAATGTGTCCTTTTTAAATACAAGAACTTTATGAAATATATTATCCTGCTTATTTTGTTTGCCAAGCAAAACCAGTTACTACTCAGGAAACTTGTTTTTAAAAAAACCTTTAAAAAGAGACAGATTTTGAAGAGGAAAATTTTGTGGTTGGAGTGTAACAATAGGAAATACAGATAGTCCTAGACACATGACAACAATGGATCCTGGAAGTTAAGTTGAAAGTCATTGCTGTGTCGTAAGTAGAGGCACCACCTAGCTACATTTGGTGTCGATTTTATGATCATTTTAATGTAAGCCGTAAAGCAAATCACCATGGTCATTAAATCAATCATGTGGTTAAGCAAACCACATGGTCTTTAAGGACCATTAAAGCTAATGGGTGTTCTTTGCTATTTTCTGCTAGGAAACATAAACATTGCAAGCCACAGTCATATAACTGTGGAACACTGCAGCTGGTTGTAAACATAAGCCAGTTACCCAAAATGTGATTCACGTGATTATGGGGTGGGGGCTGGAGTCATAATTTCAAGGATGGGTCATAAGTAGCTTTTAAAAATTCCATTGTGACTTTCAGTGGTCATTAAAGGATGGATCATAAGTTTAGAACTGCCTGTAGATTACAAAACAGAATAATAACAACTTTACAAATTGGCCATTTATGAATGTTTTACCTGTGAAATTTGCTGTTAATAGTTCAAAATATTTGAGGTTCTTTTTATTCTATCTCACTTTATTCTATCTCACGCCCTGGAAATAGTGATGGACCAGTCTACGATGCCTCTCCGGGCTCCATTTTCGCTGGCAGAGGGCTGTAGAAGGATCCCCCCAGCCCTATCCGGGCCAGCACAAGTGCCTCCTGACACGAGCTATGTCAAGCTGGCCATACCCACCCAGGCCATGCCCATTTGGCTCCACCAAGGTCAAACAAAACCCTGATGCAGCCCTCAATCGAGTTTGACACTCATGGATTAGATGATTAAACATTAGGGCTGATTGTGAGCTCCAAATCAAATACTGAGCTATTTCCCAAATAGTTACTTAGGCTTGACTTGGGAAAAATGAGGTTTTTAAATATGAAATTGAAAGATTGGGGCAATGTTAATGATAATTATCTCAGGAGAGAAGTCAGTTGAGCATTTGGCTGATTGTTTTTGTTCATAATCTGCAGTCATGGCAATGATTTTCTGGATTATTCCCCACAAGCATGATATATCATTTGGCTTACCAGTTGGCTGGAAAAATGGCAGTGTTAGTGTATGATTATGTTAAAGACTCCAGAAACTTTTACAGTATAGCCTGAGTTTATGTCATGAACACCCTGGGAAACTAAAGAATAGAATAGAATACTTTATTGGCCAAGTGTGATTGGACACACAAGGAATTTGTCTATACTATACTCTCAGTATACATAAAGAAAAGATACATTCATTAAGAATCAAGAATCATAACATACAACACTTAATGATAGTCATAGGGTACAATCAACAATCAAATTATACTAGGAAACAGTTAATATAAATCGTAACGATACAAGGGATAAAGCTACAGTCCGACAATCACAAGTGGGAGGGGATGGACTGGAGTAATGAGAAGATTAGCAGTAATAGTAGTGCAGACTTGAAAAGCTGAAAAATACATTTTATATACATACACATTGTACATACACATTGTTTATATATATACAGAAAATCTATACTAGACATCTAGAAAGCTGGTGGATGTGGTTGGAAACATATTTAGGCTGAAGCAGACTTAGTAATATTTGAAACATCAACACTGTTGAAACAGTGCTTAAATTATATCGTCTTACTGTGATCATTTTGCATTTATGCAAGACCTTTCTGAATTTTCAAACTTTGTACATATATTATTTCTTATACATTTACACACAATATAAACTAAAAAATTTAATTGTTTTTTTATAACCATTTCATTTTTTTTGCTGTATTTTTCCAAGTACACAGCCATTAACAGTGAGACTGTGCACAGCATAATTGAGGTACCATTCATGGCAGACATGCAATTTATATTGGAGATCAAGTTTTATTTCAAGATGTAACACTGTAAACCAGTCACTTAATGAGGGATCTATTGCTTTCCAATTCCATGAATTTTTCCCTACTTTGTTGCAATATTGCAAGAAAATTTGATAGAGAATTGAGGACAAATAACAATTCTTATCTGATGTATAAACAGTATGTTATCAGCATTAGAATAAACAAAAGAGAGTTCATTATAAATCTTACCTTATCCTTGTCATTGTTTTATTTCTGTGGGCAAGAGACAATAATAGTAGTATATAAAGCCTTCCCTATTGTTATATATTTTGTCTTCCCAAAAGTGGCATATTTTTCTTTAAACTGGTGTTGCTTATCTTCAACACATTGCTCAAATGATAGGCACTAACTCATGGACTATTGTACTTTTATGTAATAGGCTTATCCTACAGTAAATCACTTTGGGTTAATTTTCTTGGAAATTGTCCTCTAGTATCTAGCAATTTTATTTTGAACTGATGAAAAACATTTGTCAAAGTTCTTCACTAAAAGCATCTGTAAACATACTTGTGATTTAAGAGGACAGAATCTGGAAAAAGGAACTGACAAAATGTTTAGGCATTGGGCATTCTCTACCAATTATTTGGCTTCAATTTCAAGTAGTTTCCAAATAATTGCATAAGTTTTATTAATCTCTCTGAGAGGCTTTGTGGCCATATCTTGCAACATTTAGTTGAGAATTCTGAAATCTCTCAATATTTTTGTTTTTGTTATTAAAAATAATGGAAGTAGAATTTAAGTTGCCACTGATCCTGCTAATACTTAGTTTTCCATTGCTTTTCTAATTGCTTGCAATTGATCTAGAGTAAAAATAAATGTATAATTTAAAAAAATGTGAAGGATGACAATTTGCAAGGCTCTATATTGGTATTCTTGTTTCCTTAAATATGTTTATAATTGCCCTGGATTTGAGAGTAAGATTAAAGAGTATCAAGTTTTCAAATGACAGCAAATTATATAGACTTAGCAGTTTTAAGTGTTAAGAACTGAGTCACTGGATGATAATATATCAAGTATAATTAACACAAACAAATGTAAAGAGATGGGCATTTATTTTCTTGGTTTATGGGGCCAAGAGAAAAACTTCAAAACTTCATTTCCCCAAGGTATGGGGAAAAGGTAAATTCCATGGAACTAAAAAATAAAATGACCATTAACAAAGTTTGCTCAAGCTTCCCCATTGAAGTTGTGTGGACTTCAACTCCAGAATTCCTCCCCCAGCATGTCCATGGATCTTAAAGCTGCCAAGCTTGAGAAACACTGAGGTGCAACATTAATATTGTGACAGAGGCTTCAATATCTTTGTTCCTCTTTCACATATTGTTTGTTTTTTCTGCTACCATCCTTTTTCTGGCAGAGAGATGGACAATGCATTTGAATTGCATTGAATCAAACTGGGTCAATCTTCTGGAATATAGCAAATTCAGCATGAGCTATCTATTTACATGGGCTATCTGTTTTATTATTCCTCTGTTACATTACACTGTAATATATGCTAGTTCACTTGTTGTCTTTGTTCACATGCTTTATAATAAAATCCCTTCCCCCTTTCAACCCAGATTCAAATATTACCTAATCAATAAATTAATGCTAAGCCTTTGTGTAGAGGTTTTTTTTTTATAGAAAAGCAGCATACATAAAAGCTTAACTGAATAAATATGTGTAGCAGTTTATAAAAGGGTAAAATATCAGTCACACTGTCCTCTCCCTTCCCTTCCTTACACTGTTCAAAATCACAGCTGTCTGTTATCTCCTAATGGAAGTTGAAATATTCCACTGCACTGATTGGTAAGACCTTCAGTAAAGCCTTGAAAAGTATGTGCTTACACAGGCTGTAATTATCATAAAGAGTTCACTGCCCTAATCAAACACCTTCCCTGGATGTTTTAAAGAGGTTTTAGAGCAACATTCATGGAGAAGGCTAATGATGCATTCATGATCAGAAACAGCATAGTTTTGAATATTGAATGTGATGAGTGAACAATATTGTATTTGTGGGGATGCAACAATGTCTTCCTTACTTTTTAATTAGGAAATTATAGACAGGACAAGGACTACAGAGTGAGTCTCTGTTTGAGGGGTTTGGATGTGGAAGATATCTCCTCTTTGCCTTTCCTTGCCATAGTCAAAAGTAGGGCATGATCTCAAAATGGTATTCTATCTTGTGAGAGTTTGCCAGGATGTATGTCAATGGATGGCTCACATCTGGTGAACTAGTCTTTGCCTAAGAAAACTGTTATTAGCCCATAGAGTTTATGTTGAGGTTCCCAGATCATTTGTAATAACTTGCAGGCATGTTGACTTGCTACTTGCAGTTCATTTAATTCCTAATTTATCTCCTCCACCCCTATTTTCCGTGAATTTTTCCCCCTAGTGCTCTGAATTTTAGTTTTAAAATTGGTACAGTTAGAAATTGTAATTTAAATCTTTAGGAGAAACTCTCAATGAATACATATTGCTCAATGATCTACATTAAGAAATCTCATGTGTATATTACAAGAAATGAAATCACTGTGATCGGAGTCCTCTGCATTTTCATAATCAGGAAATGTTTTTTTCCCATTATGTGTACTCCTGTGATATTTAGCCTCAAACCTCAATAAATTGATATTTTAAAAAACATATTTTCAGAGCACAAAAGCATTAATTTGCTATTTTAAAAGGAGAGAAGAAGCACTCAGTGTAGAATAAAAATTGAAGCTGTATATTTATAGCTAAAGACTTTTTTATTTTTATTTTATTTGTTGCTATATGAGTTTATCTAAACAATTTATTGGCTAGTTGGTTGTGGCATTTGGAATTTTAGTAAGCAAATGGTCTGGGCAGCAGCTGGCTTGTAGCATTTAAATAATTGATGCTTATTCAGTTTAGTCTGCTCTTCCCATCACTCCAGTGGTCTCTAATATCTAATCACAGTATTGAAATTAAGCATGAGAATTTACTGGTGCTGTTTCTGATTATCACATTTTGGTAGAGTGAGAAAGAAAGACTGACACTTTTGTATCCTGCTTAGAACTCTCCAAGAGAAATTTGCTGCTCTTGGAATATATTTGATCTTGGTTCGAATGGTGAAAACATCTGCTTCATTGCCATGTATTTTGAGAGCCAGGAAAATCTACAGAGTAGTCTGGCTATGGGATCCCACATCAAACTGCAGATTGAGGGCATATACTGGTCTTGTATCTGTTTTTTTTTTTAAATATAAATGATGATGTGCTTCAGTGGTTAGATGGCCTAGAGACACTGGTATTTGAACATAGATATTTTTAGTATTTATACTTAATTTCTAATCTAGTGAAATGTTAATATAGATTGCTAGTCCATGTATGATATGCCATGTACTAAATAAATAACAGCTACTTCAACATTTTAAACTCACCAGATAGCCATAATCCCATGGAGGCAATTGGACTTTCTTGTTTTTCTTTTGAAGACATTTCACTTCTCACCCAAGAAGTTTCTTCAGCTCTGACAAGATGGTGGGGAATGGAAGGATTTATATTCCTTGCAGAAATCCTTTCATTCCCCACTGTCCTGTCAGAGCTGAAGAAGCTTCTTGGATGAGAAGCGAAACGTTTTCAAAAGAAAAAACAAGAAAGTCCAGCTGCCTCCTGAAAAAGCACCTTTGGGACAACCATGACTGGATGACTGGGAATCTCTACAGACTTCTGATAGCCATAGATAACAAAAAAAAAACAAAAACCATCCAATTAGACTGGAAGAAAATGCTCAGACATTTCAACTTCTCTCTGTTTAGCATTTGATAAAATTTGTGCAGTCACAGAAGAGCAAGATGCTTATGTGCATGTCATGAAGTATCAAATTATCAAGTTGATAGGAATTCAATAGAGGCCCAATGGATTCTGTATTAATTGCTGTTGCATCTATGTTTGTTTGTTGCTTGCAGGTTCTTCTTTCCCTGCTATATATGCTTTGGAAGCTAATCTCTGATTAGCTTATAGAGTAGGGAGGAAAAATCTGATAACAAAATGATGCAGAAAGTAGGAAAAAAAGGAGTAAAGAGGTAGATAAAGATAAAAAAGAAAGTGGCATCTAGGTAAGCAATGCAAAAAGAAGAAAAATAAAAGATAAGCGGATTACCAGATTAACTATTCAAAACTTACTTTTATGCTTGAATCAAGCATTTCCACCCTCTTGATGGTTCATTTCTCTCTCCTCATGAATTCTGAGTTCAGACTAAATACTCTGTTATATTTCTAGAAAATTATTTGTGTATTTCAAATTATCCTGCAGATGAGTTCATTAAGGTCAAGGGTATGGCTGATTTCAAACAGAAATGGGAAAGAAAATAATTTGGCTCACATTTCAGTTTAGATTTATCTAACAATTACCACCTCAGTCAATTTGTGAATTAAAACATAAATAATTAGTATTCTGACCTTTCTGAATTTTAAGATGATGTTTACAGAGCAAAGAACATGTGTATAAAGATAGATACATTTTATATATATTTCAAAAAAAATGTAAGTTAAGGAAGTGTGTAGAAAAAGTACATTCAAAGAAAGCTTGAATCAAAATGTATGGTATAAAAATGATTAACCGAAATATGATTATGAGGATAAATGTTTGAGTCTTTGTACTGATTTGCCATTTTTTTAAAAACCAATATAGAAAATACAGTGACATTTATCAAAATGGGAGGAAAACTAAAATAATTTTAAATTGATAATTACAAATACATGTACAACAAATTCTGATATATAACATATACAATAAATTCTAAGTAAAAATAAATAAAATGTTACTTGCCTTTGAAATAGTAATAATAATTTTTATATTAAAATGAAGTTTCTTAATGTTTTCAGGGCTGAATTTGGGATGCAGCTGACAAAACACAAGATATCTTATGATGCCTAAAAGGAAAAAAAGAGAATTTGAAAAGCATTAGATTGAGAAATCATTTATTTTTCAGGTATAACATTTTCCCTTTTACTATTTTTTTTATTTGATGCCTTGTTCTCTCCTTAAAATGATTATATATATGTATATGTATACGTATATGTATGTATGTATATGATATATAATTATACAATGCATTTCAGCTTTAATTTGTAGATTTTTTAAAATGTAGTTATATTTCATTATACATATATATTTTTAAAAACTGATAATTGGAGAAACTCTCTGATTTCTCCCTTTTCATTTATTTATAGTTAACTGGTTGAAACATTATTATACAGATGTTCTTTATGTCAATTTAATCACTATTAAGACTATAGGGGGAAAACATATGTAAGTAGGTGACATCGGCTTTTCTTTTCTTTTTAGCAAAGTTAGCTCCTTCTCTCCTTTTAAAGCCAAACTGGTATCCCCACCACTGGCACAGTTCCTGGATGTGCCACCACTGCTGCTGCTCACCTCCCCCCACTTACCTTTTGCAGCAAAGGCCACTGCCACAGCTTCCCAAGGAAATTCCCCACCGCCGGTGCAGTTCCAGGACGCACTGCTACCCGCGCCACTCACCTTCCCCCTCCAATTGCCTTTTGCTGCCGCAGTTGCCGCCACCGAAGCCACCCAAGAAAACTCCCATTGCCGGGAAGCTCTGGGATGCGCCACAGCCTCCACCACTTGCTTTCTTGGCAAGAGCCTTCCCATCGGTGAGAGAGGCTCTGCAGCCCCTCTTGCTGATGAAAACAACTGGAGCATGCCACTGCCACCACCCCCAGTTATGGCGAGGCCCAGATTGGGACTCGGCACACAGGGCATTGCTGGAGCTGAGGGGGCTGGCTTTCCCCTCTCTCACCAGCTGTGGGAGGAGAAGATATAATAGGAGAAGACGTGGTTACGTTTTTATTAGACAGCCTTTCCTAACAAGAGTGATTTTTGCTTGTACCATTGTTGGTCTCAATGAGCAACTCATCTGCTTTTTGGTGCTATGCAGTTAATCATGCATTGCTTAAATAGTTTGTTAAGTTCCCATCTTTTCTGAGAGCAAGATAATTATGTTTATGAATTGCTAATATCACCCTCCTGAGTAATTCCTTTGGAGCACTTTCCATTTTGACAACTTAGGAAAGAAGTATTGTCTGTTGGGTTTACCTGAATTAAATGCAGGTGTAGGCATCAGGGGAGGATTAATTTGAAAATGAGCAGTAAAAGAGAAGCACATTTCTGTACATAATAGAAAGGAAAGGAAAAGAAAACATTGAGAAATGTTGAGGAGCTGAGGGGTGTGTGTGTGTGAGTCAAGGAATTCCAGACCAGAAAGATTGTTTTCTTTCCAGTTAAATTAAAATGGTTCTTTGTGAAGGATCTGTGAAAATTATGGAATATTGCAAAGGGAAAAAATATAAAGCAGAAAAGATTTAATTAAAGGAGAAGAGAAAGAATGGTAAGATATCCACTAACTGACTGCTTTGAAAGTACCTTTCAAATGTGTTTTCAGTTGTAGGATTGGAAATATTTGTTTGACTGTATGCTTTAATATTCAAAAAGAATAATCTTTATCATTATAAGCAGAGATATATTCTTCAAGCTTTAATGCGTTTTGCAAAAATCATTGTAGTAAACTGAATACCACTGTAGAACAATTTAATGGAGAGTAAAGTAAGATTTTACACAGGTTAGAAAAAAATGTATACAATAGGTGGTGCCTGGCTGAACTGGAAGTAACTGTGAGATGGAAACTTGTCCAACAGATCCAACCTAGAAATAAGAAGAAATGTCCTGACAGTGAGAACAATTAACCAGAGAAATGGGATGCCTTCATAAATTGTGGGTATACCATCGCTGGAGGTTTTTAAGAAGAAATTTGTCCATAATAGTATAGGGTCTCATGCTTCAGCAGGGGATGGACTAGAAAACCACCAAGGTCTCTTCCAACTCTGTTCTTTATAAATCTCTCCACTCAGTCTTTCCAAGAAAATGGTGATAAACAATATTTGGAAATGTCCATCAGGTCTTCTGATAGCAAAATCTCATCTTATTGGCTAGTATTAAGGGGAAGATGACTTTGAAAAAATTTCCTCTCTCACTATAACATGAAAGACGAAGCGAGGACTGGCTGGGAGGGGAAGGGTGAGGAGAAGCCAGGCGAGGCGCCCCTCCATGTGAGTGACATTGAGTTGACCACGCCCATCCAGTCACATGACCACCAAGCCACACCCATCCAGTCATGTGACTACCAAGCCACACCCACAGAACTGGTTGTTAAGAAATTTGAATCCCACCCCTGACCAAGGTGGTATGTGAAAAGTCTTAAATCACAAAACTTAATAAAGGTAATGGCAAAATCAAAAGCAGTTGTTAGAACCAGCAGCATGATCATTTTTATTCCATTGTAGGCTAAGGGTAAATAAGGATGAAATAATTAATAGGGCACCTGACCCTCTCCCTGGGATAGACACTTGAATAGCCTGAAATTCAGGTTAGCCTGTGTCACTCTTGCTCATCATATGTATTGTTGCCTCTGTCTTCTTGCCAGTTTATTCTTAATGTTCCATAAAAATCCTAATGTTGGCATTGTTCAGTGCTTTGCCTACAAGCTGACATAACTGTGACTGAAATTATTCACTTTAGTTTTCTTGCTACTTTGCTGTAAAGTGAGATTTTGCAGGTTGAATAAGCGCAATATCTTTTTTTTTAGAGAAGAAATGTCTCCATCACTATGTCGCAATGGAATGTTTGCACACAAACATTCTTAGATTCCATCACTGGCAGGCCTGCTTAAATCCATGCCTAAATCTCTAGAAAGTCATTATTGATGTGTACAGTGATGAAGTGTTGTTATGTTGATATAATGGTCTGACTTAGTAAAGCAGTTTCCTATTTAGGGAAAACGATTAAGGAATAGCAATAGTACCTTTTTCAAAATTCTGTGAGTTAAGCAGTTCAACTCAAACATCCCTATTTAAGCATTGGATGAGGGAGGGGACAGTATTTCTCAACCATGACAACTTTAAGCAGTGAGTTGAAGTTCAACGCCTTAAAGTTGTGAAGATTGATCAACATGCTCCATTCATTAGCTTGTAATGCTAATTACCTATATAGTACTTCATGTGCATTATTCCGAAGTCAAGATTCTGAGAGAGGTTTTGCTTTGTCATTCTTGTTAAAATTTGAGAAAGGGGTGAGTAACTTAGCTGTAATAAGACGGAACAATAATGTGATGGAAGAGTTTTAGCCCTTTTTTTTCTCTTTTGAAGGGATCTTTAAAAAGATTTAGAGATGCAGTAAACCTTTGTGAAAAGAAGTTACTACCACTTAATTTGACTTTCACTGACTTGCCAAATGCAAAATTCATCTCTGTTATTTCCAAGAAAATTATGTGTCTATATAGTTTTCAGCAACAAATTTAACATTAAGTTAATGTTATCAAACCCTTACAATAAAATGTTATATTAAAATATCTTTTTTCTTAAAATAAGTAACCATTCATTTCCCTTAGATTCTTCAGCAACAATTAAATGAACTTCAAGTCCCACTTAGATTTCCTGCCTTTTAAAATAGATATACCTAGATTAAGATAATTCAGATGCTTGGGTATATCTGCCTTCGTCCAACGAACTGTCTTTCATTGATAACTTTCTCTTTCTCTTTATTGCCTTTTATTGTTATATGTCTAATAAGTTATGTGAGCTCAGCTAGCTTTGGCTTATTCAGTGAACCATGTCATAGCACGATGTGTGAAACAGCATGGAAAGTGGTAGCTGCAGAGCAAGAAGTAAAGAATTTGGTAAAGTTTGTTATTTAGCTATTTCTTATTTTTTTATTTGTATACATCCAGTCTCCACAGGGACTCATTGCTGACTTTAGTTAAGAGAACTGTAAGTTTCACTTTGATAAATAATATTTTAATCGAGCAGGTTCTGGTTCTTTTCCAGCTTACTGAGCTGCACATTTATTTATTTAGGTACACCTTCGCGGTGTTTTTACCGTTTGGAGAATCCCATGTAAGTACATTCTAACATTAGATGGGATTGGGGAGGAGTCAGAAAAATCAATATGATAAAATACTAATTTTTAAGCTCTTGAACAAATCAGGAAACCAATGAGTTTCTTCTGAGTTTCACATGCTGAAGAAAAATAGCCTAGTCCTGACCGTCTTTCTTTCCCTTAGGTTTTAGTAAATAAAAGTTAAATATCTTTCTTATAAACATTGCCACCGCATGTCTTTATTCTTGCTGATAGTAACAGAGAAAAACCCAGCTTTTTCTAATTTGGTTCTTTCAAAGCTTCCTGAGGATCTTAAAAGATGCACAGGTAGACTTATGACCACAATTGAGCTCAAAGGTTCTGTTGTTAAATGAGGCATTTCTTAAGTGAGTTTTGCTTCATTTTATGATTTGTTTTGCCAGTTGTTAAGTGAATCACTGCATGTTGATTAGTTAGTAACCCCATTGATTCTGGCTTCCCACTGACTTTGTCAAAATGTCACAACATGACCTTGGACTTGGCAGTGGTGAGAAATATTAATTTTCATTACATGATCATGAGGATGCTGCAAAGGTTGTAACTGTGAAAACGGTCATAAGTCACTTTTTTCAGTGCTGTTGTAACTTTGAACGGTCACTAAATGAACTGTTGTAAGTCTGAGACTATCTTTAATTCCATGGTATCTGGAGAGTCTGGGTTAGGAAGACTTGAAATTACTCAATTGTCACAATTTATTAAGCTCTAGGAATGTTACAATAGCACATCTGATCCTGTTGGAGATCGTAATCATTCTGTCAAAACTGTTAAAATGTGAAGTCTTTGTAACTACCTTGATGTGTCCATGTTATTATCTTGACAGAAATGATTCCTCCCCTCATTCCTACCAATACTTGAAAAAAATTGGGGTTTCTACAACTATTCACATACCAGGAAGTGTCAGGTCCACAAACAATTGGTTTCCTTTCAGCTTTATTGTTCAAGAAACAAATGGCGGGCTGTCATTTACTTCTGCTCGCCACCTTTCTGAAGTGTATACCTGCTGCTTGACTTGACCTCCCTTGACATTTTGTGTCTTGGCTCTAGAAATATTGCCAAAAGTAGAAAGAGAATCTTTTGTTAAAGCCCTGCCAACTCCTTTCTCCGTGTGGTACAGTTTGTTCTGTTATAAGAATGAGCCAGTTCAATGATTCAGTGAACTCATAGCTGTAAACCTGCAGGTTCTGGGAGGGAGTGGGGAAAATTTGATAAAAGGCTCTAAAGAAAATAAAGAGGAAAGTTTACTTGCATTTGACAGCTTGATGCTTATATTGGATCTGATACATTTTCAACTCACTTTGGCATGGAGGAACTGCAAACCGTGCATATATTCAAATCAATTTCAAAATACATTAATAGGTCACCAACTAAATTTACAAATGGGATGTTTTCCACAGTTTAATATGTATGCCTTCCTGGATGACTTAAGCCAGGCTGAAATAAACTCTCAGATTATATTGTGGAGAAAGAAGAGCCTCAATCAAAAATGTTTGCAAAAGTTACTGCAGAAGGAGTGACTTTTGAATAGTTGGGAGGCCTGAGACCCGATACAATTAAGTTTTAGAGACCAAATACACTGCTAAAAAGTTCTGCTAAATGGATTTAATCAAAATGATAAGTTGAAAGCGAGTTTGGTGTATTGTTTAGGGCACTAAACTATAAATCAAGAGACTGAGTTCTAGTTCCACCTTAGGCACAAAGCCAATTGGATAAAGGCACAAAAATAAAATAAAATTCAACACTGATTTGAAAAATAAATGTGAATATTGTATTCTCTTTCAGTATAAACCAGTTAAAATTGGATGCCATCTAGAAAGCACAACTGGATAATAAATGAGTCTTTATTGATACCAGTGTTAATTTGAAATTGATTCGGAGCCAGAGTTTGCTCAATGGAGTCACACGTAAACACATTTTTCTCCTTTTCTAATGGTTCCTTTGATTGAATGGACCTCCTGATTTTAAGTTAGTTTTCATAGAAATTTCATAGGATTTTTTTTAGTGCTAGAAACTATTTCCATGAATTTTAATTATATTTAGAAAGCATTCTGGTTAGTAACGTCTTTATGATATCAGTCATATTTGTCAGATTAGATTTGCAATTATCCCAGGATGGCCAGAAGTGAGAAGAATATTCAATTTCATTGACAAATATTCAAGTTCAATGAAGTTCAGGAGGGCTACTGTATGAAATAGTATATTAGTACCACATATTACAAATGAAAGAGGCTGAGAAAACTATAGCCTCCCCTAAATGGATTTGCCAGCCAACACAGCCAATGATGTAACAAGCAAGATATCAGTATAATGAATTATGCATTCTCTCTCTTGAAATGTCATAGAATAGATCAGGGGTCCCCAAACTTGGCAGCTTTAAGACTTGTGGGCTTCAACTCCCAGAATTCTGGTTGAGGAAGCTGGCTGAGGAATTCTGGGAGTTGAAGTCCACAAATCTTAAAGTTGCTAAGTTTGGAGACCTCTGGAATAGATAATGATTATAGAGCAGTGGCCCCAAACCTTTTGGGCACCAGGGAGCAGTTCCGTGGAGAGATGATTTTCCATGGAATGGAGGGTATGGGATTTCACGTGCTGCCTGCATCCTGTGAATGGGGCTTTGCTAGTTTGCGCTCCCCAGTTTCTGGTATGCCACAGACCGATGCCAATCCGTGGATGGGGGTTGTTTGTAGTGGGTGAGGAAGAAAATGTGGTATTCCCTTGAATAAATTTGTTATTTTGATTTGATGTTAACTCCTATTTTTAATAGATTTGGTTACTCTGAGCTTGGAGACAGGGCTTAAATCTCTCTTAGAAGAGAAATAAAGATAGAAGGATTGAAACTTGAACACTCAAGCATGAATATTATCATTAACGTTTGCTAAAAAGATGTACCATTAAGTGGAACTTTTACTGTTACTTTCAATTTCAATATTACATTGCTTGAATTAAAGCTATTAGTGTGTTCTATATGGCAATATTGCATGGCTTGCAAAATGGCACAAATTGTGTGTATCTGGCATAGATGTGTATACTGAAAGATTAAAGAACCTAGTCGATAATTTTATTTAAAATATTTAAAGCTGTCTTTTTAACTGCCAAGGCAAGCAAATAAAAATTATTTAACAAAAAATAATGTACATGCAGCCAAAGCCACCCATTGAGTTTCATGACTGAATTGGATTTGAACCTGGGACTCGAGCAATTCTTATCCAACACTCTAATCGTTATACTAAGAGGACAGGCAATGTTGTGGTCTCTTCCAGCCCTATGTTTCTCAGATTCATCGCAGTAAAGTTAGATAAACCAGTAGGCTCCATTGTTGCATAGCAACTTCATGTTGTCATGTTAGAGTGAATCAATCCTATGTTTTAGTAACTCTAGTCTATTGTGCTGCGAAACTAATATTGCGTAGTTCTCTTGCAACTATGCAAATTCAGAAGCTCCATTTGCCTGTTAATCAAAAACATCCAGTGATGATTGGTCTGATCAGGACACAACTCAAGTTGCAGATGTGAGACTGCACCAGGTTTCTGACTGTGATTATATAACTGTTCCAGGGGAAACAGAAATGTACAAACAGTCCTTTCAATTACACTTTGAAATGTTGTCGCTGTGCTTCAATTTAAGCTAACTTTACATGCAAAGGCCTAGCAAATATTAACTCTGAAGGAATAAGGTCAGACAGTTAAAAATTTCAGATTAAACATGCCCTTGTCTAGTCACTTAACTGCATCACACTAATGAATTTAAGGAATATTCACTGAAGCAGTAATCCCAGTTTATGAGATATATAACTGAAGTTGCTCTTTTATTTAAAAAAAAACACTTTCCTATTTGCATTTGAAGTCTTTTAAAAATGGGACATTATACTGCTACACTGAGAAATTATCTTTTGTATCAATAGAAGGATTGAGAGGGAGGGAGGGAGGGAGGAAGGGAGACAGATATAGAGAGAAACAGAGAGAGAGAAACGGAGGGAGGGAGGGGGGAGAGAGAGAGGGAGAGAGAGAGAGATTTTCTTAAAAGCCTCCCAAAGTTGTTTGGGAAGTGGATGACCAATACATTAAATAGATTAATGGTCTGCCAGCAATAAGGAGTAGATCCCCTTGTAGTCACAGGCTATTTGGTTTCTGTATTCATTTCAAGTTAAAGGAACTTATCGTGACATGGGGGTGCTGCAACAGTCATAAATGTGAAAAATAGTCATAAGTCACTTTTTCTAGTGTTGTCGTAACTTTGAACAGTCACTAAACAAATGGTTGTAAGTTTACCCTATCTGTTCTGCATCAATAAGACCACACTTGAAATACTGCGTCTAGTTCTGGTCATGCTGATACTAAAAAGATATTGAGATTCAAACAGTGCAAAGATGATTAGGGGTCTGGAGGCTAAACAGAATGATGAATGGAGCTAGGTATGTCTAGTCTAGCAAAGAGAAGGACTAGAGGTGGCATGATAGCAATCTTCCAATGGGAAACTGCCACAGAGAGGAGGGGGTCAACTTATTCTCCAAAGCAGGACAAGAAGTAATGGGTAGAAGCTTATTAAAGAGAGATCCAGCCTAGAATTAAGGGGAAATTTCAGGACACAACAATTAATCAGTGGAACAGTTTACCACCATAAGTTGTGGATGCTCCATCACTGGAGATTTTCAAGAAAAGATTGGACAGCCATTTGTCCAGAATAGACTAGGGTCTGCTGCTTAAGGAGTGGGTTGAACTAGAAGACCTCCAAGATCCTTTCCAACTTTGTTATTCTGCAACTTCTATTACTTATTTCCTTTCTCCTGCTCCCACTCATTTTTGTATGCTGGATGGTTCATTTCATGCAGTTTACAATCTCCCCTTTCCTAATTGTGCGTCACTGAACGATGTTAAGCCTCTATTGCCAGAAGGCCCCACACTGCTTCCAGTTCTGCCTTTTAATAGCTTTGTAGTTACTCTTTGTAGAAACCACATATCTTCTGGGGGATGCTTTAACCTGGTATTGTTCCCCTGGTATCTGAGATATGTTGGGCACTAGCAACCGTTTATACCTTACAAAAATGTAAACCTAACAAAAATGAAATATTTTTATAGTGCCGTTTTCTGACCTTGTGACATGAGGAAAACAGCCTACTTTCTTTTATGAACAATCTCATAAAATATAAACAAAATTAGATTTTTTGGGAAAAGGAAAAAACAAAAAAATAAACGTTCTTTTTTTAAAACTTTAGTCGTGCAGAACAATCTCATGGAGGAAAGAAAAACGAAGGGCAGTGAGACAGGGTCTCAAGAGAATTGCTAATTGAAAAGCCTACAATTCTGAGTAGTCTATTGGACAATTTACCTAAGACACACAATTGCTAAGTACCCATCAAAGAAATATGTATAAAGGATATTAGAGACATAAAACTTACTGATGTATGTTCCCAATTAAAATTAATCTTATGCAGTATTTCTAGCTCAAATCCATTCCTTCGAAATAAACAGATTCTTGAACATTTCTTGCTTGCCTTTCTGGATCTTTCAGATTTGTATAAATCAGAATTAATTAGTTTAATATTGCTTAGTTCTGTTCCAAACCCTGGTACATGGCTTCTTTCTTAGATTTTAAAAATAAAGATTTTTCTTCTGCAGAAGGGATGGGAGCTGGAGGCTGAAGGAATCTCCTTTTGCTATATGCCAAATGTAAGCATCCTTCGTTAGGACGATCCTACTGGAGGCAGAGAAATGTGCTTTGGGGAAGTCTTAGGACATACATCTGGTAGTCTGGACTATTTTACCACAACAGGGCTCCACATAGAAGAGCCACCAGTATAATGTTCTAAAGGTAATGTATTGGGCCATGCTTCTTTTTTTAAAGTGTAGCATGGGTACAAATCCATTTCCTTTTGGATGTTAGATTATCACTGACTAGCAGGGTACTGTGCTTCGCTACAAAACTATGTGATCGGGTAAGTTTTTGGGGAGAAAAATAAGGGGGGGGGGAATTGTGCCTCTGCCTACCAGCATCCACTGGTATTCATCTGGCTAACATCCTGTCATTGTGTGAGAGTTCAGCGCTGTTTCGAATCCGAAACAGTATTTGCTATGTGAGCAAGAAGGAGACAGCAAGGAACCTGGGCGTGGCTTAGCTCAACTATTCTTTAGTAAAGCTGTTTCTGTTGTGAAAGTAAAACTGAAGCTGATACTCCTCTCCTCTGTTTGTGTTTTGCATTTGGAAGAGATTTCTTTTCAGGTGGGGAGGGGGAATAGAACTCCTTAGCATCAGAGCGTGTTAATAATAATATAGGAAATACTAATGCTCTGATGGTGATTTCAAACAACCCTTTCTTAGTGAGCATCTAGAAGCCAAGAGGAATATACATGCCAAATTTCAAATTTGTAGGCTTTATGGTTCTGGGGATTTTGTAATGATGTGTGAGTGCTTTTTTGCTTTTATATATAGAGATGATAATGCTGACATATAAACAGTGCCTGCAATTTAGAATATTGCTCAAGCAAAATGATAAGGCAACATTATTTGCATGTGGTTCAGCAATTTATTTTGTATTCGGTTCTGATTTGAATTCTGGAAAAGCAAATTGATTCTGTATCTTATTATATGATTGAAAAATAAAAGCTGTATGATTATACTGGTATAAGGATTTCATAGTCTTTGGTTAACATACTGTTTCTTTGTTTTTTTAGATTCAATGGCAGATGCAAGTGGTTATTCCAGTTCTTGACATACATATGTCTGGGATCATGGATTTGCTCAAATTTACTCTGCAAACTTTATTCAAAAAATAATATTTGTTCCTAAGCTTTGATTGTACTCACTGGTTGCAATAATGGCCAGCAAAAGGAAATCCACAACTCCTTGCATGATACCAGCAAAAATGTTGACACCACAGAAATCCACTTTTGTTGGAGTACATCATGAAGGAACTCGTCAAACATTGGTTCCCGGTACTCTGCCTAATTGTGATACCACTGGTGATAATCATGGTAGTGGGACCTTGTCCAATGGACACAATGGAATTATAGACAGCACTTCTTATAGATGTACAGGTTGCAATTTCACTACTCAAGAAATTAATCAATTCCTTAATCACCTTGATTCTGAGCACATAGACTTTACTAAAGACCCCTCCTTTTTGTGTGTGAAGTGCAACTCCTTGGTAAAGAGCCATGATGATCTTTCTCATCACAATGCAGAGCACCATGTTGGAGAAACAAATTTAATCTGGAATGTAGTGAAACAAGCTAACCACATGATTGTGGAACAGACTACTGGAAATATCAGTGGTGGTCAGGACCACTTGGGGGCTATTCCTGAGGAGAATCAGGATAATCAAGCTGAAATTATTATTACCAAAATGCCCATTATGAAGATAATGAAAACAAAACCAGAAGTTAAAAAAATCCACACACTGAAAGAAAATATATCTAGTAAATCAGTCAAGGATGTAGAAACAAAAGGTGAGCTGTCATTTACCAATGGATCATTGCCAGTTGGCCAGTCTGGCAAATCAACCTCCATTGTCAATGGGTCAGTAGTTGGAAATGTACCTATTTTACAAGCAGGCATAACACAACTTGTGCAACTGCAACAGCAAGCACAAATTCACCAGCACCTGCCAACATCAAAATCCCTCCCTAAGGTAATGATTCCCTTGAGTAGTATTCCAACTTACAATGCAGCAATGGATTCTAACAGTTTTCTTAAAAACTCTTTTCATAAGTTTCCCTATCCTACCAAAGCTGAACTTTGCTATTTGACTGTGGTGACCAAGTATCCAGAAGAGCAGCTGAAAATTTGGTTTACAGCCCAGCGGTTGAAACAGGGTATTAGCTGGTCACCTGAGGAGATAGAAGATGCACGGAAAAAAATGTTTAACACTGTGATTCAGTCTGTTCCCCAATCCACTATTACAGTGTTGAATACACCTTTAGTTGCAAGTCCTAGTAGTGTTCAGCATCTCATTCAGGCCAGTTTGCCTGGTCAATCAGTTGGAAAGCCTGAAGGAGCAAGTGGCATGCTGGTCACCCAACCAATAATAACAAATGGACTTCAGGGAACAACTTCATCTCATGCAATAGGTTTAACCTCCATTCCAAAGACCCAGATAACTAAGCCTCCAACCACTGTGTCAATTTCCAGTATTGCATCAACTTTGAATGTAGTTAGCGCTGCTCAATCACAACTTTCTGCTTGTCCAAATGTCTCTTCACAGGCATTCTTGGATCCTAACTTATTAAAAAATAAGAAATCTTATGAACAGTTGTCTGCACTGAAAGATAGTTTCTGTAGGAATCAGTTCCCTGGCCAAAATGAAGTTGAGCGCCTGACAAAAATCACAGGACTTAGCATCAGGGAAGTTCGAAAGTGGTTTAGTGATAGGAGGTATCATTGGAAAAATATTAGAGGCAACAAATCTGTGCTTGGTGGAGATAGCACAATAATAATAGACTCTGTACCTGAAATCACTTTTACCACTTCACCAAAAACAACCACAGAGTTAACTTCCACATCAGCAGCAACACCTGTTCACACACCAGCACGTCGGCAATCCTGGCATCAGACCCCTGATTTCTCCATTGCAAAATATAAGGAGAGGGCCCCAGAACAACTCAGAGCTTTGGAAAGCAGCTTTGCACAAAATCCCTTCCCTTTAGAGGAGGAAGTAGGCCGTCTGAGAAGCGAAACTAAAATGACAAGGAGAGAGATTGACAGCTGGTTCTCAGAGCAAAGGAAAAGACAAGCGGACAAAGAAAGAAAACAACCAGCAGATGAGGATGCTGAGGATGAGTCCGTCGAAGAGGAGGAGGATTTGGATGACTTTAGAGCATCAATTGAAAATGGTTCCTTGGATGAAGCTGGAAGTTCTCAACTTCCAGGTGAACGTAAAGTGACCCCAATAAAAATCAACCTTAGAAACTTTAAGGTGACAGAATCAGAGGGGAAAAGTGAGTTGGCAGCTTTGGGTGCCCAAGCAACAAGAGATAATTCTCCTAGCAGGGCACAGAAACCCAAGCTGTGCTTTAAAAAGACTGCTCAGCAGAGACATTTGCTTAAACAGCTGTTTGTAAAAACACAGCGTCCTACTAATGAACAGTATGATCAAATATGTTGTCAGACTGGACTTCCCAGGGTTGAAGTAATTCGCTGGTTTGGAGATAGCCGCTATGGTTTAAAAAATGGAAATCTGAGGTGGTATGAAAACTACAAAAAGGGCATTTTCCCCAAAGGGCTATCGGTTTCCGGTGAAGTCAGCCAAGAGGTCCTCCAAGACTATTTTCAAAAGAACAAGGTTTTGTATGAAGATGACCTTCAAGATCTCTGTGAAAGAACTCAGATGACCGCCTCGCAGGTTAAATTGTGGTTTGCTGAAAGGCTAGGAGAAGAAAGCAAAGCAGTATCTGATGCAAGTAGTGATAGTCAGCCTCCAAGTGTTGGTGATCGAGCTAATAGTCAAAAAGGAACTTTTGATACTTTTTCTGAAGTTTCTGAGAACAGTGAATCTTGGGAACCTGGAGGTCAAGATGGAAGCTCAGAATTTGGAGATACAGATAGTCATCCTCCTGCAATACATTCTGGTGAGTGGTTTTGCATTTTTTGTTAGCGTTTTTATTAACTTGGCCTTGTTTTTGTTAAACTACTGCATAAGAAATGTATTTAAACAAAACAATGGGAAAATGAACAAAAATAATATTACATTATTTGCTATTCTTTTTTTTTTTATACAAAAAAGGAATGATAAGGAAGAGGAATGAGAACAGGATCCTAAACTGTCTTAAGACATTGCTTTCTTTATATGGTTTGTGATTATTTTCTATCATGCTGAATGGTGAGAAATAGAAGTTACCCAATTCCTGTAAGAATGACAAAGTAATTTGTGTTCCATTGGGGTTGTTTGAAATCATAATTTTTGGCTGATTATAGTTTGGGTGGAAATCTAAACAGCAATTTCTACTGTTTATTTACCCATTGTTTTCCTGATAGATTTAAAGTTCTTTGCGGGCAAAAATATTTAACAATTGCACTGGTCCAGCCATTCCTTCATCCTAGCTAAATGTGTGTTTAGTAAGGCAATATTTGTAGGCTCCTGTTATGTTTATGCAAATTTTGCCAGTGATGCAAACATGTGAACAATGAGGCTTCAACACAGGGAAGAAGAGCTTTGCAATAGTGCCTTTGTGTTATACTCATTTCTTTTTTGATACTTGTTAGATCCTCTAAAATAAAATAAAAACATTATCTTAATTTTTTTGAAGAGAAAAAAAAAAGCTGTCATGCTGCAAAGCAAATCACCTGCCTCTAGTGATTTTTATTTTCAATAATGCCCATTACTCTTTCTTTAAAAATGAAAACAGTTTGGTAAGAACAGCTCAGAACCTGGAAATGTGCCAACTTCTCCTTTTTCAAAAAGACAAAAGCAAATTTTGAGTATCTTGAGGAAGGAAAGAATGAATGTCAGGCAACAAAATCATCAGTTTGTCTTCTGAAAAAATGTGGACTGTTAACTTATCACGTCCACAGTGACAGGCATTTTATTTGAGTCCATATTATGCTTTCAACGTGTGAAATGTAATCTACTGGCTCCCCAAAGCGTGGAGAATCCTATTCTGTATCTCCCTCCATGAATGGTTTTTTGGGAGGGTCAGGAAAACTCTGGAGTTTAGTTTCAGCTTTCCATATGATTGTTCATGTGACAGGAGTGTCTGAATAGAGACTATAAATCAGTAAATACTGCCTGTAGATCATTTGCTCCTTAATCCTTAATTTGTATATTACAATTTTATAATAGCACTTTCTAACAACAATGGAAGTTTCAACTATAGGGGGTTACAATAAAAGGAGGAGAAAAAAAGAGAGAACCTGGAGTGACATGACTATGAGTGGTTGAATAGTTAAGAGAATTCAACTAGAGATGAAATAACAAAGATGGGCTTTAAGATAAATCTGGCTGGACAGAAAGAAGACTGTATATAATTCAGTATTTAATTATGGAATTAGAATTGTATAGAATTTAGGGTCTGGATTTGGGATGAATAGAGTAGAAATGATCCACTAGTCAGGAAAACTACAAATTTGTAGTGTTTGAAGATGGAAAAGCGAGAAGCAAAAATCAAGCAGGGATTAAAACGCATACACATACACACACACAGAGAGAGAGAGTTAATTAGTTAGTTAGTTAGTTAGTTAGTTAGTTAGTTAGTTCAGAAACACAGCTGAGAAAAAAAGAATTTTTAGCCAACCCTTCCATAGTATGAATTTTATTTAATGGGTTTTAAAGTACAATTTTTCATAAACTCTCTTCTTTTTCCTCAGAGCAGTTAAGGTCATGGTGACTCCCTCTCTCCCCAGTTCTCTCTTGGCCCCTTTGCTTGCTAATTCATCCAATACTGTAGAACACATTGTGACACATGCATTTGTTGCTTTCAGAAATGGATTGAACCACCACTGCCTTTGCTCGAACAGTCAGCCAATTTTGTTAGTACCTAGCAGCTGTGGGTCATTCTGAATCTTTGTTGAAGATTGTAATGCCAAGTTCTTCTTTTCGTGAAGCACAATTTGAATTTGGAGGTCGCATGGAAGACATCAATAAAGAAAACTGTAAGGTTTGGGTTGGGGGAAGACTAGTATTCTGTTTTATGATTTAGGAGAGTGTGCACCAGCTATTCTCCCTCAGGCTCCAATTAGTGGACACTGTCTTTCGAACTTCATATTCGGATGGAACCAGCTTATTAAAGCCAGCAACCAGTCTCTCTCTGCATTGGATCATGCATCTGAAACAATGTGTTAAATATTCTTTTTTTTTCATAGAAATGAGCTATCATTTGTACAACATATTCTAAATACTTTCAATGTTTGTCCTATGAATGGTCCATCTTTGCATTGATTGTATTCTCTTTACATTTTAATCTCTAGTTTTTGAAAGTATAGTAAAAACCTTAAAGAGATAAACAGATAATCAGAATTGGAAGAGACCTTGTAGGTCACCTAGTCCAATCCCCTACCCAAACAGGAGGCCCTACACCATTTCTGACAGGTGGGAGTCCAATCTCTTCTTGAAAGTCTCAAGTGATGGCAAGTGATCTAACAAGCCTTTTGAGCAGAAATAGTGGCTATTGATATCTGAATTGATATAATTTGTGGAGGCTGTTGGTACCTAATTTATTATTTAGGTAATCTGCACTATTGGAAATGATGTAAATGCAGTCATTTGCGGCAAAATCGCCATCTCAAGTATTGAAACCACTTTCCATTGTATCTAAAACCTGTCAAACTGAGAGCCATTGAACTGAGGATTCGCTGTACAGGTTGCAATCAATGCTCATTTCCCCAAGAGTAAACCCCCACCCCCAAATCAATGCAGCTTTCTTACATACAATGGAGTTACATATGTCACTAGATAATCTGTGACCTGTTATGTCATCCTTTGAGAAAAGGTACTGCAGCCTTGTATGACCAGAATAAGCATTAAATTTTGGGTTGATCATATTTTTTTTTACCCCAATGCTGGATGGCTACTTGATCATTTAAGAAGAACATAGAAAAATAATTATAATTTCAAATGAATTTCAATAAATAAATATTTATTTACCTAAACAGATAAATTTAATGATCACAGGAGGGGGAAAAAAACCCAGGGGTCTCAAGGAACAATTTGTGACTTCCTGCCATCTTCCCCACTGACTTTGCTCATGGGAAGCTGGCAGAAAGTCAGAAATAATGATCACGTGACTGTGGAGATTCTGCAACAACACAACTTTGTGAATAAAATGGTCTAAATCATGGAAATTACAATTCTATAGGAGTAATGGGCTCTGGATTATTTTATACGTTCTTTAATTTAATAGATTTAGGTACCTTGATTTAAAAACTTGTATAATGCACCATTTGGGCTAACTTGAGTGTACAGACAAACAATAAACACAATGAGGGTTTTAGTAGTATAGAGATAGGGAGGGAACTGGTGAATAATATTTCTAGTTTTGTGCATAAAATGACAAAATGAAATTGACTAATTATAACAATCTTCACCAAATTTCAGTGCATAGAAGCAAATGAATGTTTTTTTTAATGCATTCCAGAAATTAAAAGGGTTGAAATTTAGTATTTTGCCTGTAAGAGAGAGAAAACAACACATCATAAAAATAAAAACACCCTTGTGGATGTCATCTATTAGCAGATGTTCATTAACCATGAGCCCTGGAAAAAATTTTGACTTGAAAAAGCACCCCTTAATCCCCAAATTTAATTAACTTTGCTAAGTTTTCAGGGTTGTAAATGCTAAACTTGTGTGTGTTTTGTTATTAATTGCAAATACATTTACTAATTTTATCAATACTGTAACAGGAAACTGTAACCCCCTCAAATAGCTGTGATCATGAAGGCATTTAGTTTGCAGTATACAGAATTTCTTTCTTTACATAATCAATACAGAATTGTATTGAATTCCAGCACTTGCATCACAAGAGTGCACTGTCTGTATTTCTAACTTTTACTGCTTTTTCTAGCTATTCATAAGCTAGAACCCCCCCCCCCCCCCCCCCCGAAAAACTTCAAGAATTGCTAAGTACACACTCAAACATATATACTTGCAGTACGCATATATTTTTTTCTTCACTATTCAGTTTTCTGGAAAGATTACTACATTTTCATAATGTGGAAAGTTAGAATATAAGATGTTGGGGCTAATTATTGTTGGCAAGAAATGTTTTAGATGTTTAGATTTGGTGGCATTAAATTTTCCCCGAGTTCTACTGGGTAGAGCCTGGGAAACCTGCTTTTGGTCAGAGCCATCTCCTGATGGTCTTCCAAAAACAGTGAGAGGGATTAACTCTCATGCTGAGTTTGTATTTGGGATTGAATCTTATCTGTTTTTCCCCAAAAGGTTAACTTGCCTAAATCAACTTATAGGAAACCCTCCAAATATATGTTCAACTTTCAGAATTCCCCGGCCAGCATGATCATTGCTGAGAATTCTGGAAGTTGTAATCTACTTACTTAAGTCTAGGATATTTTTTCCCAGTTTGGTACTATTGGTTGGGAGAAAAAGTGAGTTCCAATCCAACCTATCTGGAGGGCATCAGATTGAGAAAGGTTCTTACAATTGTCCTTTTTAGGATTTTTATCAAGAAGCCTTACTACCCCTCGTGGCATTAATATGCAGACTCAAGATGTGTTATGCAAACCTACAAGTGTATTGTGTACAATATATTATTGGCCATTGAGTTCAGTTTAGCAAGGGATTGTCAGGATGGAAATAAGTATGCTAAAACTTATTTTAAAAGTTTTTAAATGCCATCATTGATGCTGCCACTTAAAATGCAAAACCAGAAAGTGTGCGTGTATGCACATACACTGTTTCAGGTATAAAAACTTCATATTCTTTCATATTGGATGTCATTCTCTCAATCTGTATGTCAAGGACAAAAATTGATTTATTCAAATGCATATTAATTTGGCTTTCTTTAATTGTGCAGATAAATTCTTATGTTGTGAGAATAATATAATTGTAGCTTCCCTCCATACCATGTTTAAAAGCTATCCATGGCTCACAGATATCTTTCTGCAAAGGAGACTTGCAATCTTCCATTTATCCTTGAGGGAATCAAACTAGCATGCACATCTTTGAGAACAAAGAATTCCGCTTCTAAGACTGCGGGAAGGCTCCAGCAGATTTCTCGTATTGCAGAAATACAATACCAGGAGCTACCCGTTACTTCTATTGGCTTTTTAAAAAATACATGTTATTTGTAGAGACCGAAAATGATTTTGCTCAGAGCAAGTTATCCTTGCTAATGGATAGGAGCTGGAATAGTAGAAGGTGGGACCCAATTTACAGGAAAGCCATCAGAGAACAACAATAGTCATTTCCACTGGAATGACAACAGAGCTTGAGTTGCCAAAGGAAAAAGCAATGTTGTTCAGTCCAATGGAATTGATAGAGGAGCGGTTTTCTCTTTTCTCTCCAAACGGGCTGATTTGTTTTCAGTATATACAAAGTAAATACATATATTCAGTTAGCTTATTCATAGCATCCACATAAAAATGATACAGATGGCTTTTTAATTGGAAACTCCACTTAACTCTTTAAGAGCTTGGAGTTTGGGGTGCATTTAAAGCATTGCAAGCATGTTCAAAATAGCTCACTCCAGATTTTATTCGAGGGCAGCATGGTGCACAACCTGATTTGGAAAACAAGAGCCATTGATATTGGAACAACTCAATTCCTCATGTTAGTTGGATCAGAGTGGCCAGGCTTTGTGGCAAATTTAATACTGTGTGCATGAATTGCAGGACATAAATTTCTGCCCTGACTTTGGGCAGAACAGATCAGAGTGAAGATAACAAACATAATTAAATGGATATCTGTTTTACGGAAGTATCAAAGTGTTTCTGGCATAGGGAAGTGTGTCATGTGCTTGCCTGTGATAAAGTTGCTACCCAATGGAAGTAATAAATCTGTAGTACAACCACTTGTTTACATGTAACTACTAGTTTTGATCCTAAAACAGTGCAGAGTCCAACAGTGGCACTGCCCTAGATTGAAATGCAGTCTAATAACTTGGATTCATTGGTTACACAAATGTACGCATTATGATGGAGAGGACACATTTAATTGAACCAATAACTTATTTCTGCTATGTATATTCCGGTAAGCCCATACTGAAGCCTCCCTTCACTTTTTGGAGTTTTTCTCTTTGTGTATTAAAAGGTGATACACTTGCAGTTAAATTTACCCTTTGAGTTAATGGTGAGCATATCTGTTGATCGATCTATCAATCTAACTTAAATTCAGGGGGAGTTGTACTATCATGTCCTGATAGAGTCTGTGCAGCTCAAATTCACTTAACAAACAGGCTTTTGATGTGCAAGACAGTATTATTTAATAGAAAATTAGCATCTATGCTAACAAAAAAAGCAGAATTTTAAGGGTAGATTTCGATCTTAGTGGTTTTGCAGCAGCATTTCTTGTCACAGGAAGCAACACCACAATGCATAAGGCTTTACGTTACAAGATCAAGTACAGTGGTAGATGACATTGTTTGCATTTTGAATATTTTAGGTCAGTCCCTGGCATTCTAAGAGAGGTTGAAAGACCCAAGCTAAAAACTACATAACTGTAGGTAGTCCTTGCTTAATAACCACTCAGCAACTGTTCAAAATTACGATGACAAGAAGAAAGGAATTATAGCCATTGCAGCACTCTGCAGTCATATGATTGCGATCTGGGTTTTGGGAAACCTGTCCAAACTTATTTCAAGAGTCCCACAATTATGATTGGCACTTGAAATTTTCCCTGCCAACTTCTCCAGAAAGTCAATGGAAAAGTTAGCAGGTTACAAGCTGCTGCCAGCTGCTGACACCACTCCCTCTGCTTCCTAAGGGGTTGGCTGAAAAAAAGGTCCATTGGGAGCCATGTTGGGAAAGACCTATTTAGCCAGCCTCTTTTGAGAATGGAAGGACTGCCTGCCAGACTGACTTCACCCCATGCAGGGCGGAGTCTCTTTGCTAAGCAACCTTGTCGCTCTCAAAGATATTAGCTGAAAAGGTTTGTGATGAAAGTCAAGTGGGGTTTTGGCACAAAGTGCTTGCACTAAGGGGTGTTTGCAGCCAGGTTGGCTCCAAGGGTTCCATACTGCAAGCGCCCCAGAATTTGCTTAAGAACCACAATGATTTACAACCAAAATTATGGTAGGTAAGTTAAAGAGTACCAGAACTGCCTCCCTCAACCTTGTGCCTTTCCAACAGGTTAGAATACAGTTCTTAAGGTCCTGAGCCAACAGAACTGGAGGACATGTTGCAGTAATATTTTTAGAGAATAATGAGCTAAATTAGTTTGTATTTAACTTACTGTAGTTCCCAGTTCAAGGGAACATGTTTTTGGCTGGAGTATGGATATGGTAGATCTACCCAATCAAACAAAAGTTAATTATGAAATAACCTGAATCCTTGGTGCTAATTAATATTAATACCCAATTAATAACAATTTTTGTACTGCATTTGATTCATTAAACTGATTAAATCAATCAGAACAAAAAGTTGTGGCCCAAAGGGCCTTTGTACAGGTACAGACACAGGTGCAAACAGCGATAAGGGTGCTATTTTATATTTATGTGACTCGGATGCTTCCTGGTTGCTGTTTGGCTTCTGGGTTAAATTCAAGATGCTAATTATCAACCTTAAAGGCCTTCAAGGCATAGATCTGGTTGAGGCCTCTTTTCCACAAATGTCTCTGTCTACCCACTAGAGTCCCTCAGGATGGGCATCATTTAAAGAATTTCATTTTGGGGAATAAGGAAGCACACCACCTCTGTTGCAATTCCTCCTTTTTGGAATGATCTTCCCTCCAGAAATTTAGTGGCTCTCATCCTTTTAGTTTTTCAGAAAATCACTAAGTGTGGTTATTCTTCCAGTACTTGGGAACAGGGTGATTGTCTTTTGATCTGGTTTTACTTCGTTTGGGTCTGGTCTGTTTTGGTTTTGTTCTGGTGTTTTTGCTTCTCCATTTGGTTGTATTTTTATGTCATTTTTTTTTTAAAGTTAGCCATCCAGAATCACTTAGGAGTGAAGTGGCCTATAAATCAAATAAGTAAAAAGTAAAGACAGATCACTGTACGATTTTAAAAAGTACAGTCATCCCATTAAGGCTTGTACTAAATCTTATACATTTCCTAAAAGCAATAACCTTAACCGACACTCTGCTTCTATCTCCCATATTTCACAAATAGGAGAGAAGGTGCACCGTGGGTGTTATAAGTGAGCCCATTTACTGACTTTGCAAATAAATCATACTTTGACAGTCTCACTGGAGTTCCAGTACAGTTTCAGTCTGAACTTTTATACTACGGAATCCTTCATGAACCTGGCCATTCAAATGTAATTATTTGTATTTATTTTAAAATATTTTAAACCATTTGTTGTTAGAATCATTAGAAGTTAAAACGTAAGAACATTTTTCAGTAAAACATTTTTTATGAGGTAGGTAACCAAAAACAGAGTTTCATGACAGAAGAACAGCTGTTCCAGAGGTACGGCCAGTAAAGTTTGCATCTCTGCTATAGAAATTGAGAATTTTCAGAATCTGACCTTAGTAACATTTCTCATTATTGCCTTGGTAATCTAATCATCCTAAAAAGAGGGAGATATTCTGATCTGATTTGTATTGAGCATTTTTTTTCAATCTAGATTTATTATTTTTTATTATTTTATTTTATTTTTATCATTTTATTTTATCATTCTACTATTTTACATTTTATTTTATTATTTTTACTTTATTAGTTAATGATCCAAAGCCATATGAGACTGTATTAGAGACATAGCGGTAATTGGCCCATTGTTCTTATTTTAGAAGGGTCCGAAGAGTCATATCGAGACCACAAGGTTTATAAAGACTTTTACATCATGATTTTCATTATTTAATTTTAAATGGAATAAAAAAACACCTTCATTGAGTGCTGGCAATATTTTACATCATAATAGGCAGTGCAAATTGTTAGGGGGCACATAAAGCTTAAGAGTCATATATCAGGAAAAAACACAGCCGAGTGCAGTCAGGACCAAGCAAGCCTGCCTCAGTAACTCCAAGAATTCTGGTGTCATTTTCACCAGGGCTAAGGTGAGAGCATTCATTTCATCACCATTTGGAACAGTTCTAGGTTGCTACTTGAGAATACAACAGAGACAGTAAAACCTGCTAGTGTTGCTTAAAGTTTAGACTACATGAAAATCACTGGATGGATTTTCTTCTTTTTTTTCTACTTTCTGGCCTACCCAGCCTTTCTCAAGCTGTGAGGTGAGGCACTACACAATATAAATTGGCTCAATTGTGACATTTCATGTCTCTTTTCAAAAGTTTCAAATATGATAGTCTAGTGTTACACCCAGAGTCATTGTGGGTCATTTCTGATTTGAAGTTGCTATCAGGCAGATCACACATATGCAGAGTTCCAGATGTCATTTTGCTATAGTTAGAAACCTTGAAGGGGGTTCTTTTCACCCTTTGTGATTCCTCTCTAAATAAACAGGCACAGGGATAGATGAAATGTGAGGCTGTGGGGAAATTCTGAACCAGAACACAAAATGTTTTTAGAAGGGGGTTGGAGTTTGTTCAGCCGGCACACATTCATGTGGTATTTATTAGTCATACTTTTATCGCTAATTTCATCTGTTCCTGAGACTGTTTTTTGTTTTGTTTTGCTTTAAATTAAGACTCAGTTCAACCACCCTTTTGGAATAGAAATAGCACATTGTAAAATGCTTAATCACAAGCTGGTATGCATGAGGTTTACAAAGTAAGCTCTGTCTGCAGGGGCATCTGTTTATTCTGTTTGCAAAGAACCTAACCTCAGAAAGTGCTAGGAGGTTTTCTCAACACCGGATGAGATTTAGATATAGAGGAGGAATGAGGGAGCACCCAACTTCCAATTAAGAGTTCACCATTTGGCCCCCAGGGTCTCCATTAAAAGGCCAAAGTAGTATAGTAGGTGCTACAAAAGACCAGCCTGAGCAGAACACCTGGGCCGGATGGACATGGCTGAACCTATTCTACAGTAACTCTCCACATGCAACTCTTCTATGGAACTCCCATAAGTACTGACTGGTTTAAAATATACTGCATCTGCTGCCTTTAAATAGGACAAGTTTATCAATTGGAATTGTAAGCCTTGGACAAGTCCACCAAACTGCCGTTGCTTAGACATGCCAAGAACTGGACTGATATGCATTAATATGTCTGCCTAGATTTGTATTTCTTCCTTAGATATTGCAAGATGTGGAGGAGGGCATGAACAAGAGTGACTCTATAGTACTAAAGAGTTCTGAATTTATGCATAAGTACTCTTGGATTCCCCTAAAGCTGCAACATGCCTTTTGAATATTACTAAGACCAGCAAACATAGGCTGTATTCTTCGGCTACAATTATTGCAAGTGAAAAGTATTCATGCCAAAGCAAAATTGCAGAATACTGAATTATCTCTCCCCACCCCCTCATCCAATCATATACAGATCGCCTCTCTTTCCCCAACAAAGTTACCTATTTAGGATAAGTGGGGGATAAGGATTATTTACAGGTGCTTTTGGACAGCTTTGTAGATACCATCTGTTTTAGGATGTTTTCTGAAGACAGATGGATAAAGCTTTTTTTCATCCTTTGTAAAATTATCTCACTAAGCAGACTGGCTAAGCTCTTTAGCTTCCCAAGCTGATGATAGGAAAACTATTGTAAGTAGCACTGGGCTAGTACAAACTTCAGTTTATATAGGAGTAGGATTAATTTACAAACCATGACAAAAACCAACTCATTTTTGTACTTTTGGTAAAGCTTTTTTTACTGAAGCTGTTGATGTGGGTAAATGCTAATGTAGTTCTCCTGCAAGAGAGAACCGGCGCCTGGCAACTATGGCGCTGGCTCTTTTTCAGCAACGATGCCACTTCTGCGAAGTGAACTGCAGCAAGTTTCCCTTCATTGTGTATATGTGGCTATGAGGGTGGGAACAGCTTGCTTATACATTTTGATGAAATGAGACCTTATTGGTTTTGTCTTAAATAAACAATTGAGAAATAAACAACTTTCTGCACATTCTTGATGAAATGGATTTTTTTGGAGGGGGAGGGGAGGTCTGAATAGTAATAATTTTCAATATGGCAGTTGATTACCTTCTTTGAGCTGCCTGTCACAAAATCACCATCAACATATGTACAAGTGGATTGGAAAAGTGTGGACCTCTGTCCTGTATACACAGCTTTCCAAACTCAGTGTGGAAGAGCTATAGTGTCACAGATTAGACTAAAAAATGATCAGTCTAATTCTCATTGCAACACTGAATGCAGAGCTGGTAGGTGTGGGGTTTTTGTATTCTCACTGAAGGAATAATGGGTTGATAGCATTTAAATGCATCTTTCTTATAGATCAGTTTGCTATTCAGTGGACCTTCATGGGGTATTAACTTGTGTATGTTTTTACTGTCCTTCAAATATTTTTCAGCTGTCTGGTGTACTTGCAACATTCCACATCCACTTACGGTTCCTTGTCAACTCTACTGAGTCTGCTTGAACTATTCCCTTCTTGATGTTAATCTCTCCCAGTCTATCACTACTGACTAGCCTGTCTCTTCTATTGTGCCGTTACTTTTTGCACAAAGCTTCTGATGTTTCTAGTGATGTCTTTTAGTTTGATTATCCAGTTATGTGATAGAGTCAAATGCCTTTTTGAAATCAGTACAAACTACATTCAAGTTGGTCTTCCTTCTCTTAATTTCCAAAAATATTTTGTCAATTATTATATGTACAACAATGTGAAAGCTCCCAATTCTTTAGCTGGTGTTAGCCTACGTTTAATATTGTAATTCATGAAAGCATTTTTGGAAAACAACAATCACAAATGCCTATCCTAGTTCTTGGGAAAGACTCAGTAGGTAGATAAAAATGCCAAATCCAGTGTAAACTGGCTATGTGACCAACAATAATTTACATTTATATACCGCCTAACACCCAACAACTCTGGACAGTTTATAAATGATTGAAAACAAGAAACACAACAAAATCAAAAAGAACAAAGTGACAGAGATGATAATCTAGATAGAAACAAAGAAAAAGAAAAGGGGACTTCAATCATTATCAAATATCTGATCAACTGTTTTAACATAGTGCTAGACAAAAACAATAAGTAGAACATGCTTTAGGTACAATCAGTAGAAATTGCTCATTTAAAGTAGAGACATGTTCCAGCATCCTGGGTTTTTTGTTACACTTAAATCACTTAGTAAGTTACACTTTCTAAAAGGATATTTCAAGTATATTATGAATTTCTTTATTTTACAAAAGAAATTTTAAAAAATAGTGTATTAACCAAAATGTGCTTTTATATTATGTATTTGTTTGGGATTCTGTGCCAAACACAGGAAAGACAAACTTTCAGCCAGGTATAGTAGCCCAAGCTGAAAATGTCTTAATCCTCAGCTTTCTGTAGGGAAGGAGAGCAGGCAGGATAATGACTGTCATCCAGAGTCTTGCCTTCAGAATGAATAGGACTACTAGTACAAAATGTACACAAGTAAATTATATGGGCACATAGCATTCCTCTGTTTCCTTATTAGCGGCAGCTTTGCTTAGTAAGATATTTAGTGCACATACTTTAAATTCAGACTCAGTAACAAGTAAATCTAGTACTCCACCCCATGCTTTTCAACTAATTCATCTTGTATTTAACTTGGTAGAAATAAACACTGTATAGTCAGCACAATGAATGGGAGAGACCTGTACATTCAATAAATGACATATATTTCCTGGTCTGGGAAGAGCTAAAGCATCATTAGCTTAAAACCCAACTGTCAATCTAAAGGCAGTCAATTTATGCTTTTGAAGTTACCTGGTTTCTTGACATTATTCTGCCAGTGTGTATGCCTACTATCAAAAGTTAACTCAATGACACACATTTGTTATGATTGTGCATATTTTTAAGCAAGCTGCCTTAGGACAAAATTTATAAGAGTCTAGAATACCTTCACTGATCAATTTTTAACTTGATTTTCTACCTTGAACCCTTTGTGGTTTCAAGCAATGCTACAACACACATGGCTTAATTTGAATCCAATTTGTTTTCCTCCTCTTACAAAATACACGGTTGATCTCAGTATATTAATTCAGAACTTTTATTGTGCAGCCTGATTCATCCCAACAAACGGTAGATTTCTATCCATACATCTGGTGGAGTTAAGAGGATCTAAGTTCCTCTTCAGAAAGTCAAACAATTGTTCACACAACCGTGTATGGTGAATCTTGCCTTTGGAGACTGTGATATATCTGCTCTCCCTCTATCCAGCAAAGTAAAATAAAAACACTGAGTACTATTCCTGGGTTTTTGTCACCTTGCTAGTAGGCAAAAGACAGCAGCATGTAATTTTCACTGTTTCTGTAGCAACAAACATAGTATGACACGCTGGGCAACTGGCACATCATGACAATGACAACTGCCTTCAGATGGCCTGACCTAAATAACATGAAGAAAAGCTTCCTTTAAAAAGAGGAGATGGCTTGGTCCTATTAAAAAAAAAATCATCTCCCCCAAAATAAGAGGTGCAAGGGTGAAAACTCAGAGAAGCTAAAAATGCTTCCTTAGCTTGTTAACTCTACAAAAATCTGTAGGGCCTCTCTTCAGCAATACTGGTCATGAGAACTATTGCAGCAGGGCACATGGTCCCAGGCTACTATTCTGCTCCAGCACTAGTGGCTGAAACTCTGCATTATAGAAGCAGTTACAGCAAAGAAGTATGTTAGTGGCAAGAGCTCTACCTCTTGCAGAGCTGGCTTTGGCTCATGTACTTCGTCTGTTCCTACCTCTTCAAAGTTGCCTCTCAAAATTTCAAGTCACCCATTCTCTACAGGGTTGCCCATTTCTACTTCACACTAATCATTAAGAGGTCACATAAAAAGGCTATTTGACAGCTTTGCTATTGGTCTTCTGCACTTAAACCCCAGCTAATGAAACCCAAGATCTGCCAAAGTGAGAAACTTGGCAGCTCTGTTCAATACTGACAGATTTAAAACCTTGCATAGCTTGACACGGCCCCAAAGACCGGGCCTAGTATGCCCTATTGGGCTTGTGCTCTAATACCACGAGAGTAATTGTACTTTCTCTTGAAATGGAAATATCTTTTTCTGTGCACCATCAGTGATTAAGAAGTTTAATAAAATTAATAATATTTTTTAAAAATCAGCTCTCAGCCGAGTAAAGGAAAGCTGCTTTGTTGGCAGCTCTGAGGTATTATCCTCTCTGAAACTTCAGTGACACAGAAAAAGGAAACTGCTGACTGGATTTTGTGTTGAGCCTTAGCTACTGACAAGATACACACATTCAGTACTTTTTCCCTCTGTTTTGGTTCTGAAGGTCTTTTTTTCTCCTCAACAATAAAGTGATTGATGTGTGGTTTGATGTTTTTTTCTCTAAAAAAAAAGTTCTCCACTTGAACATCCTTCAGAACAGAAACTGGAAAAGCTGCCTGAAAGTAGGCCAAAGCATGTGACGTTTCCATAGAAACCAGTTCACAGCAATCCGTGAGAATCACAAGCACCGGAGGAGTGCTTTCTAGCAGACGAACTGGAGCTAGAGGCGGTTATCCCCATTCACCCGCGTCTTTCGCAGGAACCTGCAGGGAAAGAAACAGGAATTGCAAATTCAACTCTGGCCCATTTTAAAAATAGTCAAATATTGGTTAGAATTCTGTTGGAGTATCCATAACATAGCAATGAAACGGATGATTGGGTAAGTTTACCCTGAGAGGTAGAAATTTCCTCATTGCCTATCAGACAGAGTAGCTGTGAAGATAAAATGGGGAAGCCCTGAGCTCCTTAGAAGGGATAAATACAAAAGTGAAACCTAATTAAAAATAATTATTGCATGCTAGGAGAAAAAAAAGAAATCAGCAGTTTCACTGGAACATCTGAGTCCCAATAATAACTTAGATGTTCCTCTTCCAAAACCAATACATTTTATGGCCTCATACTCTAGAGGCAGGATGCTTTTGTGTCAAATATTAATAGTTCACCACATTGTTCTTCATTCCGATAGAATTGACCACTTTTGACAGTGGAGGTGGTGATGGGTTTGGAAATTTGACATTTTGTACCAAAAGGCGACATCATTCGGGACATTTGGAGTATAAAAAGACAAGTGGGTAGGAGGTACTTTGCAACATGGAAGGCTGACTCCACAACATAATGTTCTTCCTTCAAAAAATAAAAAAGGAAAATTCCTTCTCAGCCATCTGGATTAATGTTTATTTGGACTCTTTGCAATAATAACTTTATAAAAGTTTAATTTCCCTCCCTTATGTGACCTCATTGCAAATCTTTGGGAAAAAAATATATAAGGCAACAATCATGGAACAGGTTAGCTCTAGGATATATAATAAGATATCTTGGACAAGCACAGCCACCCAGCCAGCCAACACAAGTCCAGTACTATGTAGGGTCAAAATAATTGACATTGAAAACAAATACCAAAACCTTATTTTATTTTATTGTGGGATGTGATGACTCAAGTGGTTAAAGATGCTGAGCTTGTCAGCTGGAAAGCTGAACAGCCCAAGTTTGAGTCCCATGTGACAAGGTGAGCTCCCATTACCTGCCCACCTCGCAGTTTGAAAACATGCAAATGCAAGTAAATCAATAGGTACTACTTTGGTAGAAAGGTAACAGCATTCCATGTGCCTCGGCATACCAGTATAATCATGCTGGCCATATGACTATGGAAATGTCTTTGGACAATATTGGTTCACTTGGCTAAGAAACAGAGATGAACATTGGCCATAGAGTTGGACACGACTGGACAGTGAAACCATTTTCTTTATTAGAATTAGTCTACGATGCAGAGCATCCAAATATGTAAATTTAATTCCTACACACTTACCTTCTATCTCGATTGTCAAAATGCTCTGATAGCTGCTCCTGTGACGTCCTGAAATCTTCAAATGGTTGCTGATATCGTGCTTCCAAGGAACCTTCTCTGGCTCTGCCTGCCAAGAGCTGATTTGGAGAATCAGCTGATCTATCTCGGAAAGGTGATGCCACAAAGGGGTTAATTTCACCATTTTCCTGTTACAGAATAGAAAGAATAACAGCTAAGGAATCTTCGATGTTTTTTCTACATTGAAGAAAATTAAATTCAGCCAGGAATTCACTGGATCTTTCTCGGATTTCCCCTTCCAATGCCATAGAAATATTTAAGGAATTTGATAACACACACACATATATATACAATATACACACACATATTTATCATCATCAAATAAATTTGTGGAATTTTGTATAATAGGACAAAACAAATTTAAGCATGAATATACTAAGAAATGCTATCATTTAGTTAAGAGATTTTTTTTATCCTCATTGTCCCAAAATGAAAACAAACTCAATTCTTCACAATCATTTCATTAAAATATCAGTCAACCAGCTAGCTTAACTCCTTACTTAGGTTTGAAAGCCAATTTCATTTTGGTAGCCAAGTTAGTAGAAAGTTTGGATATTTTTTTAAAAAAGAGTCCCAAAGCAATGGATAAATTACAAGACCAGTGAATAACACCCATTTCTCCCTTTTCTAGGGAATGTAGTAGCTACAATTCTTTAAAAAAATCAATAGAAGTGTTTGTTACCACGCATAAGCAAATTTATTTGGCTTGCATGTTTACTTTTATATAAAAAAAAACATTTCACTATAGTCCCTGCAAGTAAATTAGCTTGGAGATTCTAGGGGCCAAAGAACTAAAAGATCTTAAATTCCTATTTTACTAAACGTCTGTCTAAAACAACATATAGATAATACTGCATGATAATTACTACGAGAGCTGTGATGGTGCAGTAGTTAGAATGCAGTATTGCAGGGTAATTCTACTGACTATCTTCAATTTGGCAGTTCAATTTTCACTGGCTCAGGGTTGAATCAGCTTTCCATCCTTTCAAGGTCAGTAAAATGAGGACCCAGGTTGTTTAGAGAGGGCTATAAAGAATTGTGAAGTGGTTTATAAGTTTAAGTACTATTGCTATTGCTATCCTTTTGGCCCAAGTGGACTGAACTCTAAACAGCAAGTAAAGAAGAGACAAAAATTAAATTTGATCAAGTTTACTTTAAATACATTTAATGAAACACATTTCATATATATTTCCTACTCTTATAATTAGAGTTCAGCAGCAATTCTGAAAACCATATGTGGTCCTGGGACATCAGGTTCTGTATCTTTGATAAAGCAGATCTGGAGCAGAAAGCACATTGTCTAAAGTATGCCAGAAACTACAAACATGAAAAGTTCCCAAACAGACATGGCATCAAAAGGCTATTGTTAGTACCCCCAAATCTTAGCCATTCTTAGTTAAATGTAGATCAATTAACTAATATATTCTTAAAGCTACGATAACCTTTGTCCTTCTGTTCTATACTTAGTTACTTCAAAATAGTGGTATTCAAAATTTGTTTGTAAAATAACAACTTACCATGAGAGGAATTATATCTATCTTAACAAGCAAGGAGGCCAATTCCAAATCCTCAGTATAGTTGTTCTTCAAAGGCACAGCCCGGTATCCTCAAAGGTAGGAAAATGAATTATTAATAGGGAGCAAGTCATCAGTATTGAGCATTTATAAATATAATATTTAAAAATATAACATTTAAATAAGGCATTATGCCTTTATCATGCTTTTTTAAAAAAATCTAATGTTACATTGAGCTTTTTTTGCCTGCTTACTGAGCTGGTCATATACATAATGACAATTGTATGTTTTATATTTATAATTTTTTTTTCAGCACTGACATACCCTTGACAACTAGCTGAACAAGGCAATCATTAACCAAAGACTACCTCTATCTGTTTCAACACAACTATCCTTGACAGAAGACCTTTCTTCTCATTTACCTGCTTTTAGGCCTTTAACCAAGAAAGTGGCCTGAGCTAAAAAGTTCTGGTCACTGAACATATCCTCTTCATATACCACGAAACGTAGAAAAGCAAAGTCAGGATTACTGACATGGAACTGGAAAGTCTTTGGGGTCCAAGCAGGATTCAGACCATTGTCCACTATAGTAAACAAAACATCAGATATATGTGGAATTTATCTGAGTACAAAGAAATATAATACTACAAACAGCAGTGAACTTAAATTACAACCAAAATGTTTTATGATTATTTATCTTCTCTGCAAAGCACAAAATTGTGTTTCAGAATTTAACACCTAAAGTACCATTTCTGAATCTGACAAGTACATCATAGTCCTGCTCCCTTATACCTACCCTGCAATACATATAACCACTGCACCAAGAGACATGGTGGTGCAGTGATTAGAATGCAGTACTGCAGGCTAATTCTGCTGACTGCCGATTGCCAGCAAGTCTGATTCTCACCAGCTCAAGGTTGACTCAGCCTTTCATCCTTCTGAGGTTGGTAAAATGAGGACACAGATTGAAGCAATGGGTTGATTATGTGAAAAGGAAAAAACAAATGGACATCCCTTCTAAAATGATGATAATCTTTCCAAAAGAATACCATGAGAAATGACCACAGGCAGAACTGGACAGGGACAAAACTACTTTATCCGGGCCTTTCCTTTGGTTTGATTCTTCTTCCCTGGGCCTAAGCAAACTGACTATTTAGCTTATATTATTCAAGACAATGGGATAAATCCCTGCACTAGTTTCCTTTAGATGTGAGAAGATTGCAACCACGGAAAACATGCAGCTGGATCTTATTGTCTTAAGCATAAGAATTCCTAATGGGAGAAGATTCCCAGCCTGTCCCTGGATGTGTGTTCCAGACTAAGATAGTTTTAAAATTAAGTTTCTAGCATTGCTTTTTATTGGGGGGAAGCAATGTAGCTGCCTAACACTGCACACACTAAGAAATTTTGGTCATTGAACAGATCTTCATACACCACAAAATGTAGAAGAGCGAAGTTAGGATTACCGGTTGTGTTCATTAGGAATCCTAATTCTGCTCTTTCAGGCCCCAATCCCATGTGACCCAACTACACTGACTCCCAAATGTGGTTAAATTGAAAAGGCAGGAGTTGACACATTTACTGCAGCTATTGTCAACATACTTCATCAACTACTTTTCTAACTTCTCATTCTCAGAGGATGGAATTAAAGACTCCACTATCTTTTACAAAAGAAACACACTAGTCACAAAGATTTAGTATCTTCATTTGTTGGCTACCGTTCTATAAACTTATTCCTTAAATTTGTGGATTTCTTACATAGTAGACAGTCCAAACTGGATGAGCATAAACATCTTGATTAATTAAAGGGAAATAATTGTTTAAAAACTTGAGATAGAAACATCCACTTCTGGGATAAAAGAAAACAGGCTGTGGTTAAAATGGTTTACATCTGATGTACGCTGATTTAAATGGAGGAAAGCATTCATAGTTTTAAAGAAATCAGATTTGTATGGCATTAGGAATTAAAAAAGAACAATTCTAAAAATGGCAAGAAACCTAAGCTAATAGAAAAGTTACACATGATCTTTAACATATTAGATTATTTTTTTCCAAAAAAGATACCTTAAAATTTAATTCATTCCAATAAAATGTTTCATGTTTTTATTGCACACTGAACAAATAAAAACACTACATGTTATATTTGCAAGCACAAGAAGTTGTGGTGGCCACCAACATGGAAACTTTAGTTTTAGACAAATTAACAAAGTAAAAGTTTGCTAGTTATAATCAATATATATTACCACTATTATTGAAGGCTGGATACACTCAGTATCATTTACTATGATAAAGAAGCAGGAATATACTATAGTATTGTCATAATACTGTAAGACCTTCTTTGAGAGAGATGAGTGGTTCAGAAATATGAAAAATAAATAAAATAAATAAATAATATCCTGCTTCTGAAATTCCCACAACCAGTGGCTGACCATTGTGGAAACTAATTGTCATCAAACTATGTTTTTCTTTGCTTATGTTGTAAAATCTCTGCAGATATTTAGACTCCTTGAATTTCATAATCTAATTAGCAATTGCAAGCCAATATCCTAGCAACAGATTATTCCTGAAGGTGGAATCTTAATAAAGGAACACTCATAACCAGAACAAGTGCTACTTAACAACAAAAATAACTTAGAAAATCAATAAAATCTTTTAAAAAAAGTAACAGCAACAACAGCATATCAATTTTTAGGCAAGTCATTATTGAAATTTTTTACAAATCTGGAAAATTCTCCAATTGTTGATTAGACAAGTACAGGATTAGTGAAGGATAGGATTTAAAAACAAAAAACAAAATAAACTAGGCCAAGAGAGAAAGAATCCAAACTCGTAAAACCTACAGTAAATGCAAACAAATTCCATTTGTTGCAGTTTGAGTAACTACATTTACTAAATAATATTTACACATAAAAAATTGTTCTGAGATTGGGAGGGGAGAGAATGTTGATTACAGAAATGCTGACACTTGCTTGGTTATGATCTAAAGTTGGCATTTTTCTACATATAAATAATTTACGCTCTGAAAACTTTTAATATAAAGTTTAATTCAAACATCTGCTCCAGTTTAAATAGCTTCTTGACAATTCTACAGTTGCATAATTCAAAACAAAAAATATATTACATCCATTTTCTCTCTTTCTAATGTAATGCATGTTAAGTAATCTACAGCTGTACTGGTTTATCTCTGTAGTGGCCTACACTTCCAGAGTTAGTGTCAAAATAGAAAGTAGCTTCTTGTCATCTTCCCAGAAGAATTTGCAGATATTCAGTGAACAGGAAATATTTCTGCACTTCTTGCCACAAGGCCCTATAGTAAACTTGAAATTAACTGCCTACAGATTCCACAAACATTTGCGAGCTTCTTTGTCACACTTTAACCAGAAAGACATGAGAAAAACAGACTAGAGAGAGCAACAGGACATACGCCCCATGTGAGATCAACTCTGTATCTGTCTGATGATGACAAAGAAGCTGATTTTTAAAAGTGATAGAACATGTTCTCAATTGCTATCATTATATAGGAGATATTAAATAACAGTAACATCTTTGACAATGGAATCTGAAATTGAAATGACAGGATCAGGTACTCACCCACCATCTCAGTCTTCTGTTTTGTATTATCATAATCTGCTCCAGATACCTCAACCTCTACAAATGGGCAAACGATTCCCCTTCCATTTTTGGGAAGATGCCGTGCCCCCAGAATCTGGATAAGAAACACAGAAGAAAGAAAAATCATACCGTTAGATAATTTCCTGGTATATTGAGCCAAATGATTACAAAGACTGATGCAGTTATCTGCTTCCTAAGGCTCTTCCTTTGAGAAAATTTTTAACACCAATAACATTTCAGTAGAAAAAAATTCTGTCTTTTAACGATTAGAATCTGTGCACGGCTTAAGTTAGTGGTGCTCAAAAACGTTGAAATACTACAATTAAAAATCTTTTAAGCCCAACCAATGTGCTTAGTTAATGTCTCAATGTGTCATAGGAATCCAGAAAATTATGGACTAGAAACTATAAATTAAATTAAGAATGTCAACAGCATATAAAGAGAACTTGTATAAGATGTTTTACAGGTGGCATCTACCCCCGGCAAAATTAGCAAAGATGTTCAAGGATAAATCGGTGAAGTGTTGGAAATGTCCTCAGATACCTGGATCATACTGCCATATGTGATGGACATGTGCGGAAGCTAAAAGATACTGGACTAAAATACATACATGGCTGGAAAAAATGACAAAACAGCATATAGATTTAAAACCAGAGACATTTTTATTGGAAATTTTACCTGAAGTCTATAATAAGGAACTGACATATTTGATTTTTAATGTTCTAACTACAGCTAGAATTGTATTTGCTCAAAATTGGAAAAATGAGAAAATTCCGAGGGAGGAGGATGTGATTAAGAAAATAATGGAATGTGCAGAAATGAGTAGATTAACATTAGCAATTAGAGAGCAAGAAGAAAAAGAGTATTATAAGGATAACATTGATTTGAAATTAAAAGTCTAATGATGATGTAATAATAATATAATATGATATGGAAAGCTAATTAATGTAAGATGAATGTAAAAGTTAAGAGGAAAAGACTATAGACATTGTGCACAAGATATATGTACCAATTGACACACTGTATAATTGAAAGGTTTTATTTGTTATTTGTTGTAAAAAAAAAAACACCTTTTTTATTAAAAAAAGGAATCCAGAAAATACATTAACTAGTATCATGTTTAGAGTTCTAGTAAACAACATTACTTAAGACTGCCAGACTGAAATAATTGGAACAAATTAGCTCTTATTGACTTAGGTTCCAGAAAAGAAATGATACTTAATACATCTGGCCTTCTTACAATTAGTTCCAATTCCCTATTGTGCTGTTATCAGTCATACTGGTTAGGATTCATTAGTCCTTTATCTATATTGATATTTGCTCCCATTTTTTCTTAAGAATCCTAGATTAATAATCCTAGAATTGTGGGGATAGGCATTCTGTTTGACCTTCATTTCCCATCATCTTCAGCCAATACGACCAATTACAAGAGGCAAGAAACATTTCAAGAGCCATAAATTGCTGTCCGTTGCAATAAATAGGGCAATTCCTCCCCCAAAAAACAAAACCATAGTCGGAGAGGTGTATAATATTTGCATCTTCTACATTTCAAGATGGCTAGAATCCATGGAAGAGGTGAGACACATACACGCAAAAATAAATCCCTAAATAAGATTAATCTAATTGGATTTCTAAATGAAGAGAGCCACCTACAGGTAGGAGATTTGTATGTTGCCAACTGCCTCCCTCACAGAATGATTTATCACTAGCAGTTCCAGTGACTGTTTTGCTCGTTTATCATTTGTCTCAAGTAGGTTTTTGTTAGAGAAGATTTGACCAAGTAACAACTATTGTTGCTCAATATGTGTATTGAGGATTGCTCAATAATCTAAGAAGGATCAATATCCACACCAAACAGCTGCAGTACTCTATGCAAAGAACAGTTGATTGTGGGCCTGATCCAAAACATGTATTTTCAGGGATTTTAGTCCACATAGGGCAAAACAAAATAGTTCTTGATAGAAATAGGGGTAGGGACATAAAAGCAGAAAAAGACAAGATGGGGGAGTTGCTTTAACAACTGTGAATATGGATAGTGCTGTAGTTAAGGAGGCAATAAACAAAAGGAAGGATAGGAGTTGGGAAGAACAGGTGTGAAACAAGTCATGTAGGACATAAGATGAGGCATATCATGTGGTATATATTGCCTGGTAAGTCATGTCAAGTGAGATATCTGTGGCAATTGTAGGAGCGAAGGCATTGGAAATAAAATGGGGAGATGGGTCAGTTCAAAGTGATATGAAGGAAGAGGTGGAGAGAAAAAGTTCTGGATTCTGTTTTGGCTAGAACAATGGAACATGAAAAGGTTCTAAGTTTAATTTCTGCTAAAAAATCACACTTGTCCTGAAACAGTTTAGCAGAACTTCCAGAATGTAAGTTTGTTTCAAAGTAGAACATACATTTGGGTGGTGGTTGTTTTTTGCATGGCCTATTATTAAACTTATGTCTATTTGAGCTGAAGTAAACAAAATTGACAAAGCCAAAGAATGTCACTTATGGATTTTTCCTCCCAAGTGAAGTTCAGCTAGCCTAGCAGACTATCTCTCTTCAGGAATCAATTTTAGATGCATTTGTTCACCCAGGTGCTAAAAGCTAATTTACAACCAAACTCAGGGGTGGATTTCTACTGGTTCTGTCTACCTCTGTAGAACCGGTAGCTCTGAACCAGTTCTATGTCTGCTGATGTTTTTGCCCACCCGGGCTCTTACCTGATCTTTATTTCCTGATTTTTTCAACTTCAGCTGCCATGCGAGGCACAGCTGCAGTTAAAAAAGCAGGAAAAGAGGGCTGTTTCAAAGGCTGCTTCTCCGCAGGTAGCATGCTGATGACGATTTACAGGTGCGCGCCTGGCAGCGTGCAAGGGAAGCACATAGTAAATGACTGAACTGATAGTTAACCCTGTCAGATCCCACCCCTGACAACTGCTTGCTTTTCAAAAATATCCTGTTTATCAGGGCCAGTATTATGGCGTAATAAGTAATAAACCCACAATAAAACTTCATTCAGCTAATAGGAAGCTTAGTTTGGGTAGTAGGTGCATAGAAGGAAATCAGGGGAAGAATTGATAGAGCTTGTGTGTTGAACCATACATTCTACAGTTGAGAATATTTGATTTTTTAAGGAAAAGAGACATGGAGTTGAACGTTAAAGAAGGGGGAGACACAGAAAAGTGGGGGGTGGAGGAGATGAACACAAAGACAACAAAGACAGCTGGTGATTGCCAGGATGATGGAAATGTGGGCAAGGAAGGAATTTAGTAGCAGTGTTAGCTGAGAAAATTCAGAGGTAGCTGGTAGAGAGGAGATGGGAATAAAGGAAGACTAGGACAGGATTTCTGAGCAAGAAATTTGGTCCAGAAGATCTTGATTCCATTAGAACTGCAAGCTGTTGGTGGTAGCAGTGTACACAACTAAATACAGGTATAAGTGCAGGCACTAGCCAATACCACGATGGTAAAAGCAACAGAGATGTTTTCTCTTAATGCATCTAGATATTGGCATGTCTAGGTTTGCTTATGTGGTATCTCCATAAGCATTGGCTGCTGGTTAAAATCAGCTTCAGATAGTAAGGTATTTACCAAGAAAAACTTACTTTAGCTTGTTACAGTAATAATGCCATGTGTGCTAGGACTATTATTTAGACCATGGCAATTTTTAGATGTGTGAACTTCAATTCCAGAATTCCCCAATCAGCAAGAATTCTGGAAGTTGAAGACCACACATCTTAAAGTTGCCACGATTGAGAAACACTGATTTAGACTCATGTTTAGGTGTCCCCAAGTATACTTAGGAAATAATCCTAGAAGAAAAACTAAGAATGTTTTTTTTTTTGAACAGGCATGTGGCTCTAAAGTCCTTAAGTATTGAAGTAGTTTCAAATAAGGTTTAGATTATCCTGTGTCTGAAAACAATTGGAAGCTGATGTCATTTTTAATGTAATGCTATGTTCAGGATAACAAAAACGAATCTATGTAAATCTTGAGCTTAGTCAATATCATCTTCTCTTGCAAATCTTCACCTCCAGAATAATTACGGAGATCATTTGCATCTATTTTTAAATTATGGTTAATTGCTGCACCTTGGTAAGGGCAGATGGAAATTAATATTATTTATAAAACAAGTAAACAATAAATCATGGCTTCAGGCATTGTAGTATGTCTTAATAAATCAGTTTAAACCAAATTCAGAATTTATATACAGTAAGAAACAATTGGTAGTTTAAACCAGGAAGTGGATATCACCATCTCTTCCTTATGATAAATATTGGCTTACTATTTCAAAATGATGTTACACATTTATCAGCATATATCTCTTTTCATATTGAATATGTGATTTTAAAGAACACTATATAAATTACAAAGATCTTTTGAACAGAAAAATGTCTGTAGATGCATATACACCACACACATCTTTTCAGGATGTAATGTAACAATCTTTTGAAGCTCCAACCAACAAAGAAAAGAGGCACATTCAACCATTATAAAGTCAATATTAGAATTAATTCTTGTCGGCACTTGGATAATCATAAAATACAAACCTCAATGGAGATGGAAAGTGGTACCATTCCACGCAGGGTGTTCTTGTCAAAGGGATCAAAGATATCATCCCGCATGTTGGCTGGTTGCAATGCAAAGCCACTTTGGCCTCCAGACATGAATAGAGCCTGATTCATTTGCATTGGCTTGTCTGCAAAAACATAGGCATTTTGATGACAAACACCCCAACATCAGTAAAATAATATTGCAGTTTGGTAAAATAATAATAGTGCCTTATGTTTGAATAAAGCTCTGCCAATAATTTAGTGTTTGCTGCCCAGTTCATAAATCTTGAATGCAAGTCTCCATGGCACTAAAATATTATTTTTTTAGCATGTAAAAATTATCTTAACCACAATATTTCTCTGAAGCAGTCATTTTATTCAAAGAATGTTCATCAACTGAAAAGAAGTATTAATAATTTTAAGAAGCCAACATTCATATTCTTTAAGACTATTGGCAGTTTAAGATGAACAACTTATTTTATTTTGACTTTCTTATTGATTCAGCATAGTCCTAGGAAAGAAAGAGGCTCACGTGCTCTGTCAAACCAATTATGAAACTATCTTTTACTTCAAGCACATGCAGTTCCTATAAAACAGAGGACAAGTTTTTGATAGTTTTTAATATGTTCTAGTTTTATTAATACATATAGATAAAATAAAAATAGTCCTTTTCAAATGATAAGTAAACAAAAGAAGACTTGTTGGCAGTAGTATTGTTTGTTTGATGTACTTTGAAGTTTGACTGAAAATGACTGAAAATGACTGAATAGCTAACAATTCCAAATACAATAAGGGATTTTTAAAGAGACAACAATACAATACAGTCATGTACAACAAAATTAGGCAGGCATGTACAAGTGGCAAAAAGATTCAAATTGTTCTGAAAAAGCTGAGCTTTAATTGAAAACATAGTTGGGACTGTTTGAATTCAAGAGGAAATGCAATTCCAGAAAATGTGGGCACCAATGGAGAAGGTCTGTGATAGTAACAGTCTTGAAGGATTGAGACTCAGAACATAAAAATCTAAAGCAGTAACATCTTCATGCAGTAATGTTTGCCAAGATGGTTAAAGAGTGGCCTTCCAAATATGACTGAACTATAGCCCCTAGGATCTCTCATCAATGAGCATTGAAGTCTACCAAGACACCAATTCAACAACATTTAGAGGGACACATATTGCCCAATCCTGCCATAAGCCAAAGTCACCACAATAAAATGTTCAGTAAAAAGATGGCCTCACCTGGTGTTTGAAAGTTGAGCGCCACCAACTGGCTGCCACAGATCCACATAGGAAGGGGATCATAATTGGAAGAGTCCAGGCGCTGTCCTTTGGGGTATATGCGGGAAAGCTGTAATCGGTTATATTGCAGAAATTTCTTCCCTTTGATCTTGTTGACATACTTTTCTGCTTTGGTTTCAGGAAAAGATGACATATCTCTGTAGCAGGCTCTTTCTGTGCCGATTTCTGTAGAGAGAACAGGGAGATGCCAATCTGCAATAATCTTAATTCGTCACAGAATGAATGAGAATATTAAAAATGAGATATATATTTCTTCTCTATGGGATATATATTTTAAATCAGGATAATTAATGAAAGCAAATCCCAAAATACTGAATAATGATGCAATTTTACAATATTTTTAAGATTTTGATTCAATATCTCAAAACAAATAAACTTGAAACGGCCCATTCGTTTTAGTTCTAGAATGTTTTTTTTTTTTTGTATTATTCCACAACAGCAGTAAAATACACGAGAGTTTTCTCAGTCGCATTGGGACCAAAATAATCAATATCAGCCTGCTGATACAATTGATTTTTAAATCATGATGCTCCCCAATCCTTGGGGATTTGGGGATAGCTGAATTTGGGGATAATAATTTAATCTAAAAATCTAATTTTGGGATAATGTATGTTTTTTTAATCTATTTAATTTTTGTAACTTTAGCTGTTTCTATATTTATAATTGTTTTTATACAGTACATTTACTTTTATCACATATTAGCCACCTTTGCTCTGGATAGCGAAATGGGCTGCATGTAAATTTAATAAATAACAAGAACAGAATCATGAATACTTACTGTCTTCATCAAAGGGAACAGGACGACAGTAGATAACAAGCTCTGAAAGCTCCAAAGCTATTTTTTTCCTTCGTTCCATCATCTTCCCTTCAGAGAGCTTCCAAAATAAATTGTTAAAATAGACTTCAGGGCTCATGACAAAGATGAGTAGCTTTGGAATTAGTACAATGTTGATTGCACAATTTGTCTGATTACAGGTAATGAGAAACAGCAACATTCATCACTTTTATACAATATTTTAGTTTTCCTGAGTTTTTTGTCCATTTATTTTCTATTTACATTCTCTCCCCATCAAGTATATACTGAGAGAGTCCTTGATAGAAACAATAGAGAATCAAATCAATGGCAAGGACACTAAATATGAAAATTTGCTTTTCTGATCCATGTTACTACACCCTTATCAGCAATCCTTAGCTTTGTCCACTGAAGAAATCTTGGACTTCAACTCCTACAGTGTGAGTCCTGTATGTATCTTTGAAGTAAATATTTTTAACTGAGAAAAATGAGGGAAAGGACTCTCCTGTCAGGTTACAAACCTGAGGAAAGACAACTGCAAGAATAACATGTTGTAATATATTATTGCAATAAATAGAATAATCACAATATTTGGAACAATTCTGAACCATAACTATCCCATTCTTATTTCTGAATATAGCTCATTATTGGGGGGAGGTGTGCTAGCCACATATAAACACCTGAGCATACACCCAGAGTGCCAGTTTCCGCAGTCTGACAAGTATGGAGTTAGATCTGATGAAAGACCAAAACACAGAAATATAAGCCTGAACAGATTTTTCTGGGCTGCAAAGCAGAGATGTAGATAGGATCAAGTGAAAACTGTCAGCCAGGGAGGAGCAAAAGCATTTCATTCCTCACCCCATCAAACCACCTTCTTTCCATTTGTCCTGGCAAAGCCCATTTGAAAATTTCTGCTGAAATAACAGTAGATTTGTAACCAAGAATAGAATTGGGAGATTGAGCCATTCCCATAATTGTTTTAATACAGGATTCTTAGTCCTGAACATGCCATCCGGTCTTCAGTGTGAAAAGTGAAACTTCTAACTGATAAAGCAATTCCCTCAAGCTATGTTCAGCTCATGAAAATAGTTAATTTTTTCAAGGTCAACTTCTGAGAAAGAAGCTTTATAATCATACTGTGACTTGAATGAAATACATGAGGGCTTTTTTTGACTTATCCTTTACCCTGGCATCAGCAGTTTGGGCTGCTTCACGAATCTTCTTCACCCAATCCAACAGATCTTCATGGGTATCAGCTGCGACATCCAGTGACCACCGTGAGACAGATGCCATACTAATGGAGAACACAAACATACGGTTGTTCTTCCCCTCAGGGCGGATAGCTATGTCAAGATGAGCAAAGAACAAAAATATAGATTGTTATTAGATCTTCATATTCATCAACATGTCCAGAATGAGTAAATGACTAAAACAATATCCCAATAGTATCACCCAGTAGAAAAATTTAGAAGTTGAAACAAAGAACAAAAAAATTGATATGTAAATTTTGTCCTGATTTCTTGTTATATGTATCACAATGGACCATTTTCAAAAAGTCTTAAATTTCTCAGCATCTAGCCCCTAATTTAAATGCTCTTCTGTGGAACAGGAACCATTTTAAAATTTTCCTTTTCTCACTGTCTCTATCTTTTAGCTCTAAAACTCTATTTTTGCATATGTTTCTTGCATATGTTTGATGCAGACAAGGCTGGATTCTGTCACTGATCAATTTACAATTGCTTATTTAAAAATCAAACTGGTTTCGCATCTGTGGGGCTCACTAACAAGGAAGAAAATTCTACAGAAACAAGTCATAAAATTGATTTTTTTCCTCCCTTTTCCCTCCATAACTTACCAATCTGACATGATGGCACATCCAGTACCCCTCTGAGTAGATCTCCCAAAGGGCTGTTTTCATCTAGCTGTTGCTGGAAGCAAAATCACAGTATATTAGTAAAGGTTTTACATTTTGTAGTTTGCTCAGCCATACAAATTTCAGGATGATCCATAATGTTTATTTAGATTAATGCATTTTATTTTTAAAAAGCACACATGTCTAGCATATTACAAAACTATTAAAATGCTTTACTTTGCCTTAGCTAGCACTGTATTACTTCCTGATATACTCTCTCCCTTTTCTGCTTCTAGCTGCAACTACTCAGTTTCCGCATCTTCCTACACCCCTATAATTTCTGAGTAGCAAGGATCAAGTCGATAATAAATGCTGAAAGCTAATAAAATAAATTTAATCATTACAGTTATGATGTTTAGTGGGAAAACAGTTTAGCTACAGCTATCCTTCCTTTTTTAAAAAACTATGTTTCTAAATGATGTATATGAAGGTAAACAACCAAGAGGGGCAAAACACTTGTAGCTTAAATCCTCCTCTGATTTGTGCACATGATTCATGACTTACACGTGTATTATTCATTCCTAAAGGCAACTCTGTTTGCCACAGCAAGCACTGATCCAGAGTATGGGTTATAATGCAGTAAAAAGAATAAAACACTCAAGGGTCAGAGTGAGAACTTAACACATAAAATAGTTTAGAATAAGTGCTTACGCTTATTAAGAACAGAAAGCTAAACAAAACTTGGGCAAAATTGAGGAGGGGAGGGGAGGAAAGGGGAAGGGGAGGGACTAACTGAGAGCATATAAGGAGAGACTGAGCTAGATATACCTCCATTGTACGTATGTTTGCTCATATAAGATGGGTGGGCAATCTTAGACAAAAGGATGGGGTCTTTCAGGTAGCCTTCTTTCAAGGCAATACAGGTAGTACTCAAGCTCAGTGGTGCAGTGGTTAGAGTGCAGTACTGCAGACTGTCGGCTGCCCACAATTTGGCAGTTCAAATCCCACCAGGCTCAAGGTTGACTCAGCCTTTATCCTTCCGAGGTGGGTAAAATGAGAATTGAAAATTGTTGGGGGCAATATGCTGACTCTGTAAAACCGCTTAGAGAGGGCTGTGAAGCACTGTGAAGCAGTATATAAATCTAAGTGCTATTGCTATTACCACAATTGAGCCCAAAATTTATGTTGTTAAGTGAGAAATTTGTTAGGTGAGTTTTGCCCCATTTTACGAATTTTCTTGCTACATTTATTAAATGAATCACTGTAGCTGTTAAATTAGTAATATGGTTGTTAAATGAATCTGGTTTCCCCATTGACTTTGCTTGCCAGAAGGTGAATCACATGACTCTGGGACACTGCAACCGTCATAAATATGATTCAGTTGCCAAACATCTGAATTTCATTCATATGGCCATGGGGATGCTAAAAACAGTCATAAGTGTGAAAAATGGTCCTAAGTCACTTTTTTCAGTGCCACTATAAATTCAAATGGTCACTAAATGAACTGTTGTAAGTTGAGAACTACCTGTATTCAGACTGAAGACTTGCTTTTTTTTAAAACAGACTTTGAAATGATATAGTTTTCTGTCATTTTCCCGAAACGAGGACTCACCTCTCTCTCAGGCTCCAGGCCAGTTGGACTAGTTATTTCTTCTACATAATTAGAGGGAAACCACAGTTGCTTCTTACCCCCATAATCTCCTCTCCACCTAAAAAAAATTCAAAGCTCATGAAAATATGTACACATTCTACAGCAATGTTACATGATTGAGCAGGGGAAACATCAATAGTGAGTGAGAAGAGAACACGCTCTCTGAGAAATGTAATGCTCAAACTAAAGGGAAAAAAATCCTGAACTCACTCTCTATTGTGTGTAGGACAGGGGTGTCAAACTTGCAGCGTCACATGATGTATAGGGACTTTTTCCCTCTTCACCAAACTGGGCTTGGGCATGGCCAGCATGTGACGCATCCAGCCCTTGGGCCAGGAGTTTGATAGCCCTGGTGTAAGAAATTATTCTAGATAATGATAGAATCGTTATTCTATCAAAATAGTTTGAACTCAAATTAAAGTGACCCTGAACTTGAAACTTAATTCAAAACAGGATCAGGATAAATATTAAGATATAGTTAGGAAAGAATATGCAGTGCACAGCAGATAAAATATATTGTGAAGAAGTGGTAGCTTAAGAAATAACAAAGCCCATCACTTCCTTCTACTTAACTCTTCCCTAGCTACTTCTTAGTAATAGGTGAATAGTCTAGCAGCTGCACACATGTAACTGTTGATAAACATGCCTGTCGCTCTAGGCATACAAATTATATAACCTCATTTTGCATGCTTCAATCATACAATGAAAGAAACTTCCATTAAACTAATAGCAAAAATGGAGGAATCATCAAATCTTTTTTGGGGAGCATAAGAACGATTTCATTATCTTCAGAACAATAGCTATACCCACCAGCCTTCTTCTTGCTTTTCTACGTTTTGGATGATGGCATTTTTTGTGAAGGTGAGCTCATCTTCTCGCTGTGCTTTGTAGTCAAACAAAGCTTTGACAGCGCACTAAAAGAAAGGCACAAGAATGAGGCAAGGTAACTATGGCAATAATTGTGATGGATGTAATTATCCGTGGAGGTGAAGCAGTTTTGCTAAGGAATTATAGAAGAATCCACTTGTCCGGATATCTTTTTCGATCTGCTTTTGACAGGATGAGTGTGTGCTTGTGTGTGTGGGGAGAAAGTTAACATTTGGAAAGGGATGTGTCAAGATCTGTAACAGGAAAACCAACAAAGCTGTATTACAGATAGTCCTCAATTTACAAGCTTATGATGGACCACCAAAAGGTAGCACATGTCCCAATCCTGAAGTTCCAACAATTGTTCCCTGTCACCTGACTGCATTTTGGGTGCTTGGCAACTAGCTTGCCTTTACAGATGTTTGTAGCCTCCTGCAGTCACATGACCATGGTTTATTATGTTTTTGCTGGTATTTTACTATCCATTTTTGGCAAAAATGTCCATGAACAAACAACGGGCGTACTTAACAATTGTGATTCACGTAACGACCATGAAAATTTGCTGAACAACCACTGTAAAAAAAAGTTTTTAAAACCAGGATGGTCACGCAATGGCCCCCTTTACAAATCATCACTACTTATGACCATAATGGGCAGCTCCATTATAGTCATGAGTCGAGAGCTATCTGTAATGTGATTATGTCATATACATATATGGACAATCTTACATTGTCTTTCTTGCTTTTTGGGGAGGGGTAGGTATTTTTGTTAATTATGATAAAATTATTACTTGAACTATTACCACAGTTTTCATATATGTACTCACTGATCTTTAGCAACTGATTCCATTTCAGGTTTAATATTTACTACTGAGATCCCTTCAGCCCCATTACACACACAAACCAGATAGTTTTGTTAGTGTCTCTGGTATAGAAAAGTGTGACTGCATATGTGCAATATAGTACACTAATATTTGCAGAAAGGAAACTTTTAGAAATATAACTTGCTGGTCCATTTTTAAAACCCTTCCTCCAAAAAGTTTATGCAAGAATAGGAAAATTACATAATTCAAATTCATTCCTGCTTCTTCCAGCTGGTAAGTTTCACTGTGCTAATTAGAATATCATATCATTCTGACTAGAATTAGGATATCGTGTTTCTTAAAATTATGAAAAACAATATTCATAGAAAAGCCTGATGCCAATCAAAACTAAAGTGTTGAGAATGGGAGTTTCATACATCCCCCTGCAACTTCTTAACACAAACTACTCTATCTATTGTTATTAGGTCTGGGAGTGAGAACATACAAGTATCTAAAGCAAAACTGTTCTTATAGTTTCTGCAGAAGATCTTAAAAAGACTTGCAAGCCTGGTAGGAAAATTCATTAACTCTTATTAGCCTAATCAAGGTATCAACCAAGGAGTTAGGGAAAATACCTTAAAAGTTGGCACAGGGTTGGCCTCCACATAAAATCCCGGATTCCGTCCTTCATATAGGGCACCATAATCTGGTTCCTAAAAAACAGAAATGCAATACAATCCTCTGTACACTTTTCATTTGCTAATTATTTAGACAAAACTGTTTAAAAAGTAACAGAATAATTTTATGAGATAAAACAGAACATAGGACTAAATCCATGACATGAAAATTGGCTGGGTGACTTTGGGCCAGTCACAGGTCAATTCACTTCAGAGTAGTTGTTGTAGGAGAAAGAAGAATATTTTATGTGTTTCACCACTTTTCAGTTACTTATAAAAATAATAAAGATAGGTATAAATAAATACCTAAATAAAATAAAATACATTTTAAGAAATTCCTCTGCAGAAAGAGGAACATGATCAGTTATCAGATTAGGAGAAAAAAATTAAAGTCTTTTGGGTACCCAGCCATACCACGAAACCTCCAATTTAAGACATCATTTCTAGGAAGTGAACCTCTTAAAAACACCAAATATGGTCCTAACTGCAACCCAGAAGAAAAATACTGGCTTCCACCCAGTGTAGACCTAGTGCCATACTCACTGCTGTCCCAATCTTCTCCAGTGTTTCTTCATTAATAGGATATCTCAGCTTCATTTTGCGGTACAATGGATGTTTTTCATAATAGCTGATTAAATCTACCAGGCTGTCAAATTCTGAATTGCCTAAGATGATTGTCTGACCCTCCTGTTGCACGCGACAATGCTTGATTTTTCCTTCGGCCCTAGAAGAAAAAAAGACCAAACCATCAATTAATTTTCTAAATAACCATGAGGTAAGGTTGAAGAATACTGCATGCAGGCAGGGAACATTTCAGTTTGTGCAGATATAAGAATTAATCCACAGCACTTGGCAAATGCACTCACCGAAAAGAAATTGCATAGGAGTTTGACTCACTCCTCTTGCGCACTAAAAAGGCTCCATCCCGAGGCACCCTCATCAGCATGCGCTCAGCTGAATTCCGGGTGAGATTAGCATGGTACCATCTGAGAATAAAAACAAAATAATTTAGGTTATTTCATAGGCAGCAATTCCCGATAAATACTTGGATGTAAGATTAATTTTGCTTCAAGAAAAGAAAAGAGGGGGGGGGGGGAGTAGATACTAGGCTGTTTCCCTGTAGGTTTTGAGATATGATTGATCTCAAAAATTATTGGATTCAATATTACAAGCCAAGTCTTTTTTTCTTTCTCAGCCCTGGTAGAAATGCAAAAACTAATTCAGTTAAAAAGTCAGAAACAGGTCACATATGGATTGCCCTTCAGGCTCTGGATAATCAGTTAAGACTCTACTTCAACGAAGACACCATAAAAATTTATATTTGTGTCAACATTAAACCTAGTCTAAACGTTAACTGGTATTCCAAGTTGGCATGCTTAGTTACCACAAGTGTAAACTTAATGATTGTGTGAGATGTCAGGAGGTAGATAATTAAGATACCAAAAAGGAGGGAAAAAACACATGTTTCTATGGCTTATTCTTAATTACAAATAAGTAACAAGAGTTATATCTGCACGAGGCCAAGGACAGCAGATTCTGTATGAGAACTTATTTTTCGTTTATATCTTTTCAGCGTATTTTTCTTTTATATCATGATCATGGCCTCAGTAAATACAACCAAGAAGGCAAACTAGAAATTAGTTTTTCTCAGTTAGCCTTGCTAAGAGGATTAGGAAGATATTTAGTTGTAACAAGTTGTTATAAATTGATTGTAAGGTTTTATTAAATATTTTATTTTATTAAAATCATTGGATCACTTGTAACAAATGCTCTGAACGCTCCTACTATATTTTGTTAAGTTTAAAATAAAATATATTTTAAATAGAAAATGAAATGTGCATGCTGAGAACAGGCGGTCCAGTTGTCTTTATTGAATTTAAAATAAGAAATGAAATGTTCATGCTGAGAACAGGTCAAATGGCATGAAACTATTATAAAGATGTATTTTCTTTTCTGAAGCAAAACAGATTTAAACACTATGCTGGAGGGCAATGCAATCAGTGGCATAAAACAAGAACACTGAAGAGATGATGTAAACCCCAAATCTTCACTCAATCTGTTAAATCCAAACTTCAGCACTCCAAATTAGTACTAGAAATTTGCAGACAGAATTATATTAGAATTGAAGGACTAAAACATTGATTTGAATTTCTATATTGATAAACTTTGAAAATGTGTCTCAGAATAATGAAATAAGAGAAGTGGCTGCAAGAAAAAAAGCATTCCCAATCGTGAGACTCCACCCATAGCATCTCTTTCCTAGAGGAATTTGATTGGCACCAACCATAAATCCTTTCAACAACTAAGCAGATATGGTTTGATTTTTATCTTTTTTGGGCTGTTTCTTCATGGCATTTTATTGTTTTATATCCTTTAAGGGATTAAGAGACTCTGGCTGTCTAAATAACTTTGTAATTTGCCAGAGAACTCTGAGGTTGATTGTAGAGGGAGGGAGGGAGAGAGAGAGATGGGGAGAGGGGGAGGGAGAGGGAGAGAGACAGAGATAGAGATGCAGAGAGACCAAGGATAGAATGTGACTCCTTTGTTGGCTTACTCTTTGCTCTCATGTGCATTTGTCTGGGGCACGGGTTCTGTCAATCTCATTTCAAATTCATTGCATCTGAGTGGCACTTGCTGGTAATGAGTAATGAGATCATAGAGGCTATTGAATACCAGATTATCAGTGAGGAAGAATTTGGGGCTGCCGGCATCTTGCCGGGAATGGATCCGGCAGTGCTGCACTTTCCCATTGCGCCTGTGTAGAAGAAACAACAAAACAAGGATTAATTGTGCTGTCTTATACATGTTATCCGAAGATAAACACATAATATTCAGTGCACATTACTTTCCAGTGGATATATTTAGAGTGGCAGCCTACATTTGTTTTTCTTTAGCATTTTATTGTGGATTATGTTTGCCCAACAACACTAATTATACTGCCAGAAAATAAATATGAGAGAATGAGTCAGGTAATGACTGAGGTCTGCATATTTGGTAATCCAATACCTTACTTTCTTTAATTTAGCAAGGAGGAGAGACCTATAGGGAGGAAGAGACCTATTCTGCTTTCTTGCACTGAATTCTTCTCGAATCATTTAAAAGGGGGAAACCAGTAAAGCTTTCCCATCCTTACAGAAATCAGTAGCTTCTAATGTTTTGTCAAACCCTACCCAGACCAACTGTTGACTAGGAAAACTAGCAGGCAGAGATTCAAGAACACAACTCTTGGTAAGCTATCCCAAAGGTGCTTTTTCAGGAGGCAACTGGACTTTCTTGGGTTTTTTTTTTTTTTTGAAGACATTTTGCTTCTCATCCAAGAAGCTTCTTCAGCTCTGACAGGATCATGGGGAATGGAAGATCCTTGTCAGTATCCTGTCAGAGCTAAAGAAGCTTCTTGGATGAAAAGCGAAACGTCTTCAAAAGAAAAACAAGAAAGTCCAGTTGCCTCTTGAAAAAGTACCTTTGGGACAACCATGACTGGATGACTGAGAATCTCTACAGACTTTTAGCTACACAATCTTGACAAGCTAGTTTTACTGCCAATATTAGAAACAGCCAATATACTGGAAACCAACAACAGCAAAGGGTAGGACTGAAGCCATGCATGTCAGTCCCAAGGTTTAAATATTAAATCATCTTCTTCTACCCATAAATCTTAGTGGATTCAGAACTAGTCATGTCTCCACAGGAGATCAATGCATTGTCACTGTAACAGACTTCTTTGGATCCAGGCTTTCTGCTTTTGACTATCCCTATTCTAGTCCTAGTGTTTTTTCCCCCTATGGAAAAGCCCCAGAGGATCATGAAGAAACCAATTTTCCTGTTGCTATAAGTGAGTGTGTAGGAAGCTTTTTAAAAAACCTTGTAAAAACAGATACTCTACAACCAAATTCTTTACTCTTTTGCAAAATAAAACAACCACCTCTACTTTTCTTTATGAATAAAATATTTTAGTTTAAAATGGCTGATTTCATGGTAGTTACTGAAAGCTTTCAGTAACAATGTTGTAATGTAAAAGTTTGCAAATTTCTACTGCAGTTGACTCTGCCATCATTTATTGGATAATGGACAAGTTTAGATATTGCATGAACTACAGATAATGCAACAAGAATGAGAATAATATCCTTCTATTTGGCATTCTTGCAAATATCCTTTTATTTGGCATCTTTTCCAATTCTTACTTAAAACCAGGACAAATACGCAAATGTATGGTTTCCTTAAGAAGCATAAACTCTTTGGATGAAGAACTAATGATTGTATTATTCCCCTATTGAATGTGAGCATTTTAGATAACAATTTCATGCCCGAATGAATCTTACCAGAAAGATAGTGTGTAATCACCAACAAAGGTCTCACTTTCTCGCACCAGGAATGAGCCATCAGGGGCTCCAGTGTCTATACAATATTCCATTAACAGCCTCTCTGCTATGTGGCGCCCATCACGCCCTGCTCCCAGTTTGCCATGGAACCACTTTTCAGTGGAATGAAGTTCAGTACTGTTGCTTGTCTGACATGGAAATGAAAAGCAAGCACTTGGTTTAGTAGCCTATACACCAAGAGTGGCTGAATGAGAAGGTAGAAAGACACAATTATATTAGTTTGGAAGGAAAGCAAATGTAGACATCCAAACCCAAGGTTTAATCCAACAGGAAACTTTCCCGGGTTTTTCCAAATACCTTCATTCTGTTATTGCACCGCATCATAAACAAACAGATAGGGTTCAAGCCATGTATCTCTTGCCTCCAGGCAACATGCAATGCTAACATTTCAGAAAATAATTCTTTTAAAGCAAACAACAAACCATTTTAGGAAATTGTATAAAGTAGCCTTTTATGTTATGTTTATATCTCATAATTGTTTCTGGCTGTATGCACTACCCAGAGTTCTTTCCTTTCATTCTTCAAAAGCAAGAAACAAAGGACATTCCTCCAAAACTCTTCTTTCTTAGTCTTATAAGCAACCTCCTTCTAATAAACTTGCCAGAAAAAGGAGAATGAGATTTCCAAGCCTGAATTACAGGAGAGCCAGCCAGCAAAATCCAAAGTATTGGGACTTGGCAGTTTTGGATTCAATTGGGAAGAGCTGGTTTACATTTAGGATTGTAAATGCAGCATTTAATGACTCATTAAAAGCACCTGCATTTGTTTCTAGGATTCCATAACTACCATGGAAGGTCTTCTGCATGCTAGGAACAAGGGCTAAGCTGTTTTAATGAGTCTCAGACAAGTGCTGCCTTTGTTCTACATGTTCTGAACAATTATTTCAAATCAAATCAGACCTGAAGCTTCATAGAGTTCTACGAAGCACATGTATGCCAGACAATCTTCTCCAGCCCTCTTCTTCTTAGTCCTTTCATGATTGCAAGCAGAAAGTATAAACATGCCCTTCTTCTAACCCTTTCCAGACTGACGTTAGTCCTAGCTTTCAACTTCATCAGTGTTAAGTGGAAATATCATTACAAAGTTACATTCTTCCCACAGGAAATTCAAGATGGGTAAAGCTAAATACGCAGCTCATTCCAATTCAAGAAAAAGTAGATTCCAAATTTCTTCCCATCAAAGACTAAGAAGAATGAAGATATCCAATTCCTTCTCATTATATCATAAAATCATATAAATGCAGAACATATGTAATGGAAGGGACCTTATGGGCAATTTAATCCAACCCCTTGCTCAATGCAGAAACACTGTACAGAAAACTATCCCACCTCTGCTTGAAAATCTTTAAAGAGGGTTAATCTACCACTGGTCTAGGCGGAATGACCCAATATTTAACTGTTCTTACCATTAAAAAATTCTATAATTCATCCACGTTTGCTTGCCTAGTCTTCCAGGATATTTTATTTCACATACCTCCTTTTGCTCTTCCTCCTCTTCATTTCCTAAATCACTTGTTGTCTCTCCAGAGTAATAGATTTTACTGCTGGTCAAGACAAAATAATGAGGATTCCAGTCCTGTAGAAAACATACATCAGTAATTAAGTTGATCCTGGAATAGTTTCCTTCAAGAACAAAGCTGTATAAAATTCACTAATCTGGATTATGAAGATGTTGTATGACTATAGGAGAAAAAAAGCATTATGCTGACACTCTCATGAATTAACTTCTAAACACTGGTGGTTAAAAATGGAATGTTCAATCCAAAGATTGAATGGATGGGTGGGAACAGGCTTCGACTCAATCCTTCCAAGACTGAGTGGCTGTGCTTTCCGGCTGCCCGATATAGTCAGCTGACTCCGTCGCTGGCTATTGGAGGAGAGATCTTGACCCCCACAGAGAGGGCTCGCAATCTAGGCGTCCTTCTGGATGCACGGCTGTCTTTAGAAGATCATATTACAACCGTCACCAGGGGGGCTTTTTATCAGGATGCGCCAGTTGCGATCCTTTCTTGATCAGGATGCCTTACACACAGTCACTCACGCTCTGGTCACCTCCCGCCTGGACTACTGTAACGCTCTCTACATAAGGCTCTCTGCGGGGAGCACCCGGAGGCTTCAACTGGTGCAAAATGCGGCCACGCAGGTGGTCATGGGAGCATCAAGATACTCCCATGTAATGCCTCTCCTACGCGAGCTGCATTGGTTGCCGGTGGCCTTCCGGGTTTGTGTTAAGGTTCTGATTTTGACCTTTAAAGCGCTCCATAACATTGGACCAGGTTACGTGCAAGACCGCTTTCTGCCAGTAGTCTCCCATTGACCGATGCGCTCCCACAGGGAAGGTCTCCTTCGGATTCCGACGGCATCCATGTGCCGCTTGGTGACCATGAGGAATAGGGCCTTCTCTGTGGGGGCACCCGCCCTCTGGAATGAGCTGCCTCCTGAATTACGGATAACCACTGACCTGAGGGCATTTAGACGTGCTCTGAAAACCTGGCTCTTTGAGCAGGCCGACTTGGGCTGACTTTAAACTGGGATTTTAAATTGGGGTTCGAAAATCGGTTATGTATTTTAATTATTGGAGTTTTAAGATATAATATTAGTAGCAGCTTGAATTTAATTTTTAACTTTTGTAATTTATATTGTATTTATTGGCTGTACACCGCCCTGAGTCCCTTGGGAGAAGGGCGGTATATAAATCCGAAGGAAGGAAGGAAGGAAGGAAGGAAGGGAGGGAGGGAGGGAGGGAGGGAGGGAGGCAGGGAGGGAGGGAGGGAGGGAGGGAGGAAGGAAGGAAGGAAGGAAGGAAGGAAGGAAGGAAGGAAGGAAGGAAGGAAGGAAGGAAGGAAGGAAAAGAATGATTTGCTGATATTAAAACTAACAAGTTGTTTGACCACTTCCTTAAATGAAGTTTTCAAGTCTGCAAGCTAGGGGAAATACAAAACTGTTTAATTCTAACAATGGGCCAAGAAACTGGAATGTAGTGAAGTTTCTTTTAAATCTTCTCCGAGTAGGGCTTTCCCCACTCCCCACAACCTACTGTCCAAATAACTACCATAAGGAATAAGCCTGGCTGATTTATAACCAAGCCATGTATAAATGTCATAATCGTATACTCCTTTTCTATTTTCTATCTAAGCTAATTATTTTCAGATTGATAGCTCTTCTGCTGAATATCTTTTGAGCAGAAGCCCATAGTCTTGAGTTATGCAGAACAACTGACAAAGCTTTCTTTGTCCATGGGGCAGTGAATGAAAAACTTGAAACCAACTATCCACCTCTTTAAAAAAAAACAACTGAACTGCTTGATTGTTAAAAAAAAAAACAATCTACAGAACAACTAAGCAATTCCAGGAATTATTCAGGGTTATTAATGCTTATGTGATCATGCAAAAAGCACTGCTTCATCTGGGTTCAGTACTACCTTTTGTAATAGCTTTTTATCATTCTCACAAGTTAAGTCATGGGCGTTTTTAATCCCAGACAAATTTTTACTGAAGCAACCTGTCCACATCATATGGCAACATTTAAAGTCCTGATAAAGAGAAGCTATCTCTTCTCTGTCTTGCAGTGTGGAAACCATATTATAATGCCACAATTGGGATGCTCTACTGAAAGTGGCAGGAAAAGCTTCGTGTGAATCTCTGAAAAAAGCAGACATTTTCAACATCCCTATCAAGTTGAATCTATTGATTGGGATACAGAACTTTATCAGGCCAAGAAGCTGAGATGGGCTTTCAAATAAGCACGGCAAGCTAAATCAAAATGGGTGGGGCTGAATCAAAGAAATAGGGCAACAACAGCATTAATTATTATGATTACTGAGAACCAATTCAGTGTAATGGTTAAAGCGGTAGTGGCTCAGTGGTTTGAATGCAGTATTGCAGGCTAATTCTGCTGAGTGCTAACTGCCGGCAGTTCAAGTCTCAACGGCTCAAGGCTGACTCAGCCTTTCATCCTTCCAAGGTCAGTAAATGAAGACCCAAATTGTTGGGAACAATATGCTGACTAAGTGCTATTGCTATATTAAAGGTACTTGAGTTGAAACTAGGAGACTATGAGTTTTTGTCCTGCCTTACTGGGTGATCTTGAGCCAGAGACTCACAGTCTAGAAGGAGGAAGTTGGCAACCCATTTCAGACAAAGGATGCCAAGAAAAGTGCAAGCAGCCAGTCAGAAATCAAAACTTATTTGAAGGCACAATAATAATATAAATAATTTTTAAAATCCAATGTATTTAATTAAAAGCAGGAGCTAATATTTTTTTCCAGGCCAAAGCTATGGTATAGCATGCTATTGCTCCACTGTCCAAAAGTTAAGTGCAGCCCTGTCTGCCACATAAAAATTTTACAATTTTTAATACTGGTGACTCTGGAAACTATATTCAAGGATTTCAAAAGACCTAGTGCTTCAGAGTTATGCATTTTGTATTAAAATTATAAAATGAATTGTAGCTAGGTTTGGCAATTTCTGGGGAACTGAGCCCCAGACTAGGAGGGGTGTATATACAGCCCTACAACAACAGCTTATGTAAGATTGTACAAATCAGTCAGCTCCAAGTAACAGTAAAGCAACACAAAGAAACCCACATGGTTGATTGGGTCTTCCAGATACAGAATGCCATTCTTTATTGAGTTGCTGATGTCATTCTCCGAATACACTGCAGATGATGGTATTTCTTCATAAGCACTACCCTCAGCCAGTTTCTTGTGCTAAAGCAAGAAATATACATGTCAAGTTCTTTTAACAAAATAGTAAAAACCTAGACTGGAATTAGGAGAGGGCATTACTCCACTGTAAAATTAGCACTTCTGGAAATACTGGGAGGGAGGGAGGGAGGGAGGGAGGGAGGGAGAAGATTTTTTTTTCTGGTCTCAAGTCAATCTCTCAATTCAGCCACTGGGGCAACTTTGAATCTACCCCATTATAGCAAGGAAGCTTCACATTTCCCCTTACAAACCGCTTCTTTTTAAGTTTCTGGGCAAATGTTCGCTAGGTGAACTAACAATACAGAAAAGATGGCAGTCCCTGTTATTTCTGAGCTCTTTATCAGACAGCTGCCAGGAAGAATTGATTGGCTTGTGCCATTTCTTAGCATTTTGAAGCTTGTGATTGTACTGGCAGTGAACATTTCTACCTGTATTTGAGGAACTGATGGAAATGTCCTTAGAACTGCCTACTTTTTCATGGCAACTATGAAATTTCTCCAACAAAAAAATAATATATGGTCTAAGCCAGTGAAAACCTCCCTGATAAAAATGAAATGGGAAAAAATGAAGTGGCTTTGGAAAGCCTTATGAAGTAAAGGATCTGTGAGAATGTTGAAGACCTAAAATTAGCAACATGTTTCCAGGCTGAAGAATGGGAACTACATTTCATTTTAGTATAACTACAAGGCATATACAATTATAGAAATGCTATTCTCTAGAGACCTTTTCCTGAGAGTCATCACATTTAATTTCTGCTTGGATTTTCTGATGTACTCGGTAGAATTTCTCTTTTACATTTAAAGGATTCAGTTAAATAGCAGTCCCAATAACTTGAAAGCCCCAAGTTAAAGAAGCTGGCTTAAGAAATAGAAACTAAGCCATTATTTTCTAAATTCATTTGCTATTCAGGAAGCATAATTGTAAAAGGTTTTTTTTCCATAGGGTTATTCTAACAAGAAAGTTATAAATTTGTCATACTCACCTACTTAATCGTTAAAATGCAATGCTGATTGATGTATAGAGCAGTTTTGTAGGTCTCCTGTATATCACAAAATGTCTAGTGCAAAGCCAAGATTTATAGTATCCCTACTCCTACAGGTTAATAACTTTTTGGATCCTAAAGACCAGGTATTCTGAAATAGGTTGCAGTAATATGTGTGAGAGCTGGGGGCGGGGGAGGTTAAGAAACAACAATGCCTATGTCACCCTTTGCATAGGCCACATTCAGAAAGGCTACAAAAAGAGCTTACCTTTATGAGAATCTTCCTCTTCAGTTGGTTTGGAGATGGAAGACCATCAGCAGAGATATCGACGGGTTTGGTTAGCAGCATGTCTCCAAAGACCTTCTTAAAGTTCTGAGCCATATTCCTCTGCTGGGCAATGCTGCAATGGTCTTCAATGGATAGGATAACAGGATAACTTAAAAGAAACAAAACCATTAAGAATAATTCCAGGTGCTGGTTGTCACCTCTAAAGCCTTTGATGGTCTGGGGTCAGGTTAATTGAAGGGCTGTCTTTTCCCACTTACATCTACCCCACACACCAGAGCAGAGAGGCAGAGTATGTTACAGGGCTCTTCTCTTAAGGAGACCCACCTAGTGGGACCAAGAAAAACCTTCTTCACACAACTCCCCCCCCCCCGAAATATTATTCCTCAGAGAGAAGATTGACCCCCACCTTATAGTCTTTTGAAAGGACCTGAAGACATGGTTTTGCCAATGGACCTAGAGCCAGGAACACATCAAGTGGTTTTTGTTTTTATTTAGGGTTTTATTTCTGTAAGTCACTGGCGTCACTATGAATTGGTGGCCATGTGAATTTTCTTAATATATAAATAGGATTATAAGTATAGCGGTGCTAATCTTAATTCTGTTATAAGTTTGCCTAATTGGGCTTTCAGATCAACTCACTGAAGAATTAACATTTGATTCCTATAAGATTTGTTCAGCTATTCCTCTAGTTTCTGTTGTTCTATTAGCAATCCACGCCCCTTGTAAGGTCAGCTCCATAAGATTGAACACTTTATTTGGAAAGCAAAAAGCTGGAATACTGAGGGAATTGAAATTTTAGAATCCCATTTTACTAGGTGTCAATTCCAAAGGCACCAAGTATTACCACTAATATATGATTCTTTTGGAATACAGAAAATATATTTAATGTGGTAATAGATAAAATACCAATTTCCCCTCATTTCAACAGTATATATTTTTTTCAAGAATACAAGTTTCTAAGCTTCTGGATTGTGAGAAAAATAACTGGAATGCCAGTGAAATTTCTGGATCAGATTTCATACCAAAGAAGTTAAAAAAGAAAGACTTCTATTAGCTAGAGACATAATTTCAGTATGGTATTTAGGTTTCTTCGGGTATTTTCCCACGTAATATTTGTGATTTTATTATAGCGACGTTTCGGCAGAATCTCATCTGCCATTCTCAGGCTTGTGTATTAGGCTCTTTTTAATTTTGTGTGCCAGGCTTGGCAGTTATTTTTTGTTTATAATTTCAGTAGTATACACAACTTCAATATTCTACTCTTGTTATAAAAATGTACATATGCTATATATTTTTAAAAATGCAAATTATTGCTTAAATAAATTCAATGTATCTAAAATGGAAAGTTTCATAGAATCCCACATTCTTGATGCTGATACACAGACATACACAAACTCTCTGTATATGATAAACATTTGCAAAATTTTAGAATAAGATAGACTATTATCATGCCAGTGCAACATCTTACTTCATATACATATGTTCCAGCCTAGCACTGAAACAATACTTTATAGATAGGTATGAAGTGCCATAAAGTAAGACTTTAGGGTTCAAATATTTGAGCTAGGGAAAGGCAAATTTCCAAAGAATATGATTTCACAACTGACATTTTACTTACTCAGAAGTTACAAAAGCATGCTCCTTGATGGTGGTGAGGACATCAGAAAACTTAATTTTTGTAGTTAATGTGTGTCCATGATAAATCACAGGCATCCCATCAGGACCATCCCAACAATCAACTGAAAAAGATAACCAGTTAAAGTATAACTAAAAGTTCATCAATACAAGTTAAGTTAATATTGGAATTAATTATCTTAGATAAAATCAAGTTGCATCCAAAGACAAGTATAAATAGTTGCTTGTCATCTAACAATCCAGGTAGAACATGTTTCAATGAAAATGATTTCCTTATTTTGCTGGAATGAAAGTGATACCACAAAAAAAGGCATTTCAAAACAGATTTGGGAAAGTAACCTGCAATGCATTGATAATACTCCTAGTTCCATAGCACTAAGGGAGTGCTTTTTATTTCAAGGTCACAAGCAAACCTTCCTTCAGAGATCGCTGATCAAGGAACTCTGGGCAAGGTTTATATATGTATATTTGAAACTGCCTTTATTTTTTACTATCCATCTAGCTCAATATATTTTATATTTATTTTAACCTTTAGGATCTCAAAAATCCCAGATAGACACTTTCATATCTCTTGCAATCTGATCCTTTTATCTGGAATATTCAGTGTGTAGAATGTACACTGCACTACACACTTGATCTAGCCTCCACTCATGTGCAATTTCCTTTATGTTCAATATGAGATCAATCTTTCCTGATCCTTATTAGGCAGATGAGGAAAAAAAAATGGGAAGAGACCAGCACTCACGTTCAATACAGCGGCATCCCATGCGCAGACAACGAGCATAGGCTTCCAAGGAAGACTCACTTGAGAACTGATCTCCTGTCAAGTATCTGTGATAAAGGGGCAGATATGAACATGAAAGCAAATTGGGATGGATTATCACAACATCAAAAAGACAAAGCAGTAGTTCAAATGCAACAGAGAATTTATCAGCAACGTTTTCATGTATACTATCCAATCAGACTGTAATAGTCTTTGACCCAGTTTTCTCTCCCTCAACTGCTCAAAGATTCCCTCCATGATATTCAGATAATTCTTGACTTACAACAATTCACTTAGTGACTGTTTGAAGTTACAATGGCACTGAAAAAAGTTACTTATGATCATTTTTCACACTTATGACTGTTGCAGCATCCCCATGCTTACGTGCTTTACATTTGGATACTTAGCAACTGACTCACAATTGTGATGGTTGCAGTGTCCCAGGGTCATGTGATTAACTTTTGAGACCTTCTGACAAGCAAATTCAATGGGAAACTACTTAAAGATAGTGTTACTAATGTAACAACTGCACGGATTTACTTAACAAACGTGGCAAGAAAAGTCATAAAACGGGGCAAAACTCACTTAACAAATTTCTTACTTAGTAAAATAAATTTTGGGCTCAATTGTGGTTACAAATTGAGGACTACCTGTACTAGGTAACATTAGATGCTTATATTCATCCTAGCCCCACAGTGTTTCAATCTAAAATTTCCGCTTCCTTTAAAAAGTTTGAAATAACACAATGAGATGACTTTATGCAATTATGCATATCAGCATTCTCTTCATCTAGAGATCCCTAAATTACTGAGTCATGTGTTGACCTGCTGTTGTTAATGGAAAGCAAAATTCAACAGGCAACTCATGATTTGCAGAAATAAGTAAGACAGTGTAATTCCAAGAATTGCATTGTTATCCCAGAAGATGCTTTCCATACAGTTTTGCACACAATTAATGGTCTCTTCTCAAAGCAAATTACAACAGGAGAAATTATTAGCAAGAGAAACCAATTTTTCCATTACGTGTTATGAGAGGATGAGATCCAATAATGGGACAAGGGGTTGTTCATGTCTTCTGGGCGTATGACATCAAACTCCGAGTTCCAGATGCTGTTCTCTTTGGAAAATAGGAAGGTGAGAAACTGTACAAGAAGGGGAAAAATGGGGATGGGGGATGGGAGGTGAAAGATCGAACGCTAAGCCCTCAAATCTCAGCTGTTTTTTCAGACTTCCCCCACCTGATGTATTGGATTACAGCTCTCATAGTTTAAAAAACACGCTAAATTATGATGTGGGAAGGGAGTCTGCTTGAGAAAACCTGATATGCACCAGCTGAAGTTTCAAGATCGATTCCACGTAGAGAGCATTGCAGTAATCAAGTTGTGAAGTGACTAGGGCTTGAATGATTATCTGAATAGCCCTCCCAATTTAGGAAAGGACACAACTGGCTCACTGGACAAAGTTATGCAAATGCCTTCATAGCCAAAACTGACACCTGCTTTTGAAGCAAGATCTTTGGGTCCAGGAAAAACTTGATTACACATCAAAAGGGAAAGTGTAATCCCATTCAAGGTCAAAGAGGGAATATACCCAAATCTGGATGATTGAAACACCTAAAGTCACTAGGTCTTGGTAGTAACGATTTGGAGGTTCTCCCCATCTAAACCTACACAATCTCCATGAACTGGAACAAAATCTTGACAGCATCATTTTCTAGTCCAGTCAAAAGATACAATTGGGTATTATCAGCATGCTGATAATATCAAACCTCAAATTAGCAGATTACCTCAACCAGCAGTTTCATATTTATTTGTTTTTTTTTAATTTATATTTCCTATTTCTAAAGAGCCCATCTCTCTCAGAAAAAGGAGGTGTGAGAGAGTAGGCATGCAGGCTGACAACAAATTCACCAGTGACTTAAAATCAACTACATCCTACTTTGTTTCAATCTCAAAACTGTGCTGACCAAAGGCCAATTGCTTAAGAAGTCCTTGGCTTATTTAGGCAGATCCTTTACATCTATTTAGAGAATACTCTAAATATGACAAGATCGTTTTGGAGATAACATTCCATGTTAACACTACAACTTTGTACGAGATCTAGAAAACAACAACCCCCAATCAACTGCATGCTTTCTATATAATTATCTATGTTCCACCTCAAACTAATTATCCTTACTTATAACTTCTAGGACTACATAATTGCCCAGTATTACAACCAATTAAATATAATTCCAGCAATTACCAATGAGAACTCTTATCTCTCTTCTTAGAAAAGTCAAAGTTGCAACTTATTTAATATTTTAAACTGCAAGAAAAGACCTGCAGGGGAAAAAAAGGAAAGATAACTTGCTACAATGTTTCTTTCCTGCCATGTATGGAATTGACTTTTATACTACACTGTACTTACTACAGTGTAATGTAGAGAGCATTGGTATCAATTATTTGGGAATTGTACAGCCAGCTACCTCTATCATTCTTGTTCTATTTTTTTCCAGTGAGATTCTTTTAAGTCTTACCTCATCTGAAGAAAAATAAGGTTCTTCAATTACTCTCAATGGATCTGACAAGAAAGTAAACATAAAATCTTGCACCAAGGAAAGGTCTGCAGCCCAAAGCTCCTGTATATGAGGATGGAGAAAGGTGGAATTTGAGAAGCTATATATTCTATTTATTATAGTGTTTAAGCTATTTTGTAAACATTCCCTTTCCCAGCCTTATAATGTCCTTGTAAATAGCCCTGTATTGCTGATGGAAAGCTACATGGGATTAGAGATAGGACTGGAAAGGACTCTGGAGTCCAATCTCCTGGCCACAGCAGGAATCTTCATATCATCTCAGACAAATGGCTGTCCAACTTTTGCTTGAAATCCTCCAGTGATAAGTACCAATTCCTAGAAGTAGGGGCATCTTTATCCCTCTCCTTTGGACTCTTTCCAATTCCTCAGCATCCTTCATCTAATCTCAGCATCCTTCATCTCCTGTTTGGTGGCCAGAACCAAACAAAGTACATTTGAAGTTACAATGCTCTTATAAAAGCAACTTACTGTTTCCTTGCGCTTCTAACCATTGCAGCATCCCTGCAGTCATGATTGCAATTCAGGTGCTTGGCAACTTCACACAATTATGATAGTCATAACATCTTGTGACTGACCAGTGAAGTATATAACAGAACCATCACTCCATGTAATCCCAACACTATCCTCTATATTGATTGTTTCCTAGTATGATTTGATTGCTTATTGTACCGTATGACTGTCATTAAGTGTCATACCTTATGATTCTCGACTCTTGACGAATGTATCTTTTCTTTTATGTATACTGAGAATATTTACACCAAGACAAATTCCTTGTGTGTCCAATCACACATGGCCAATAAAGTATTCTATTCTATTCACGCAGTTGTTATGGTACACAGGAATGATTTTGGGAAATGGGGTAAGAGCCATGGCCCCTGGCTGAATAAGAGGCAGCTTAGCCCACAGCAGGAACTGGGGCATGGTAAATATCTCAGAAGTGACCCTGCTTAGTATCTTGGGCTGTAAAAGATCACATGGAAGAAACGTATTTTGCAAGATTCTAATAATGTAACCTTAAAATAAAGTATAATTAGTTCATTCAGACATGCATTCTATTTGAACTATTTTGCATGGCTAATATCAACCTTGCTAGTCTGAAAGTACTTTTCTCCCTCACTGCCTTTACAGCCCACGAAATTAGAAACATCTTCTGATTTGCCCCTATTCCTGCTGCAGACTGAGCTACCTCTTATCTTATCCCATAGTTCTGTGGCTGTTCTCGTCCTTGCGTCTCTCAAGGCCACTCCTACAAAGTGTTACAACAATAGTCCAAGGTTACAATGCCTCTTTTGACAACATAAGCACATGGCTAGCTCAGGCTCCATCTTTAGCCTATCAGGAAAGCAAGATCTTTCACGCCAGTCATACAACTGAAACTAAGTACAATCTATCTTGTACCTATGCAGCTATTTTTTTTCTTATCTAAGTGAGGAACCTAACATTTCTTGTCACTGAACTCCACACTGCTGCCTAGGGCTCACTATCAAATCTTTAGGATCCTGAACCTGTCTTTTGAAGTTTATCCACCTGCATTATACTTCCAAAAGCTTTAGGTCATCCTCAAATTTGATTAGTGTCACTTCTATCCCTTCGTCTAAGTCATTTAGATTTTAATACTTCCTTAGCTATAAAGCTCCATGGATAGCCTGGAAAAATACTTCTTTTTAAATTTAACTTGCATATATCACATGCTTAGGATGATAAACTTTGAAACTTAAGAAAAATGTGAAGAATGTTGGAGAGACAAAACTGATATTAAAAAAACGAATAGTGAAATATCTCTGCCTAAATGGCATAATGCCAGATTAAGATTCAAAGTGGGTGCTTACTAGCTCCAAGTATTTATGCAATGCATTATACAAGCTCTCATCCCCTCAGATTGTTCAAATTACCTATATACAATAGCTTTTTCGGAAATATTGAAATTTGTTTCCTATATTAAGGCCTTCTCTTTAAGACCTTTTTAAACATTTATAAAGGAAAATCTAATCAATATATCAGAGTACAGAAATCTCTATTAGAAAATAGTGTCCCATTTCATATCTTCATTATATCTTCATTCAGACTACCAGAAAACAGAGTACTTGAGCAGCACTCGAAAGAGGCAATGGCAAACTTAGTGATTGCTAAGACAGGCATATTCACATTGCATCAAATTTTGGTTCTTACTCTTTCTTAACATTAGGTGTGTGTGTGTGTGTGTGTATGTGTGTGTTCCTTCTATGATATGAACTTACCATTTGGTATTCTAGCAAAAATGTCTTGAACTCTGACAGAGAAATTCTGTTGTATTCAGATCTCTCCCCACTGCGTTAAGATGAAGTGCAAGATAAGACAGATAAGACAGCTTGGTTAGAAGGCAGCTGCCACTTCTTGAAAACCGAACAAGCTTAAATATATAGACTGTTTACATATAATTCTCATACATAACATGAAGATATAATGGTGGACTCGCACAAGAAGTTATGCCAAAAATAAATAATATTATGAATTAGCGTCATATTTAAACAATGCCAATGCCAAAATTAATATGGCAGTGAAAGTAATAGATAAAGCTTGGCTATTGATAGAGTTCATTCCTTTACACTGACTCTTTCAGGGAAAATTGGGACAAAGAACATACCAATATAACGGATTGCTGTCAGACAGTATCAGACACACATTTGATAGCAATAAATAACAGACTTCAAATGCAAAGTTGATTAAAAGGAGCACAGAATTTTCAAGAATATTGAAGAAAAGCTGAACTTTGTTATCACAGCAATTGGTAAAAAAGCAAATTAATTTGCATAAATGTTGCATTTTGTTATCAGACATAATTCTGTAATGGCTGGCACCAAATTCTTGTCCCAGAATTTGAGATTTTATAGTATTTCCAAAACAGATCAATACAAAATATACAACCACACCATATTGTGCACTGAAATAGAGAACAGAACATTATGAATGCATAATCTGTGCTTTGACTAATTAACTAATGATTAATTATCAGCATATTCTCATAGTTATAAACCATTTTCATTTCCATCCCAGCCCCAATAGGAAATAAAGCAGATTACCTTTCTAAGAATGGAACAGCTATCTAGATAGAAGAAACAAAATTCAGTCATTGTGCTTACTAAATTTAAGCATCCTACTTCAAATGTCAATAGAGGAACTGCAATGCTGCTTCTCGCAGAAATAATAAAGCCATTTTCCACTGTATAGTTTACAAAGGTCTTGAAAGGACCCTTCAGGGACTCCTAATGTACTATCATCAATTTGCATATATGGATTTTTGCATATGCGCATGAAAATGTGAGTGAATGTACACGACAGTACCCACCTCTAACAAAACATTGCTGAAAGACAAAAATAATGACTGTGGACTAACACATTATTAGTTCTTTTTTTAAAAAAACAGAATTAAGATCAGAAGCATCTTACTCCTTTCTGTGCATTGTACATCAAGCTCTGGTATAGTTGAACAAATTGTCCGTAAGTGATGTCCCCATTTCTCTGTTCCACATCCTGATAGTAAAGAGAAAGCAAGCAAACGAAAATAGTAAAATATGCTACTATTTTGTCATATATGAGTGATTAATTATCTCATTTGTGGAAAATAAAGCACACACTGCTTTTTTCTTGTACCATTTTATAAAAGAAGGGAAGGGAAGAACTTTTGTGTTTTAATAATGTATCTTAAATGTACAAAGCAGAGATGCATTTTCAAGGTCTCTTACCATCTTTCCCCAATCATCCTTAACTTGCTTTGGCCATGTGGGCTCAGAAATTTGGGATTTCAGAATAACATACATGGGAAGAATTCTGGTTTATTTAGTAACAAAAAGAAGAAACAATATTTAAGGTACTATTTAAGGATTATCACCAAGGAAGCTCAGATTCAAACCTACTCTTGGCCAAGGAAGTCTACCAGATGATTTAGGGGTCAGTTATATTTTCAGCAATACTAACTTCATATAGTTAATTGTGGGATAAATGAGGAGACAGCATTTTGTACCCCAGCCTGAGCTCTTTAAGGAAAGATAGGCTATAAATCTAACAGACAAATAAATAAATGCAGAAGGTTCCAGGTTCAAACTCTCAGTAACAATGAAGTTCTTTGTCAGAGTAGAACAAGACCAATCTCAATAAATGGGTAAATTCATAGGGTGCACCAATCTTAAATACAAATATGATATTCAGAAGTTCTAATCCCACTTTAGGCATCATTCCAGCTGGTGATCTTGGGCCAGTCATACATTCTCAGCCCTAGTAAGCAGGCAACAGCAAACCATTTCTGAAATTTGCCAAGAAAACTAGTCCAGGGAGTCACCAGGCATCAACAATGACTTGATGGCACAAAAAAATAAAAATCATACACAAACTGCAACTTTAATCAATGAGTATCAAAACTCTGTACATATAAACAGGAAGAAAAAAACCAAATACTTACTGATAATCTCTCTCTTAGAAATCTCATGTTGGGGACACGGTAGTTGACTTGAGATAGCATATTTTTTAGGTCTTTTGCAGAAATCCTAGATTAGCAGGGTAGGGGAAAAAAGAATAAATGAATGGGGGCATATTTCTGTATTTACGCATTGCCAACTTATAAAATTCTCAAAATTGCTTGAAAGACCTAAAACAAGTCAAGTGTTATTAAGAAAGGATAAAAGCATTTCCTCCACCCCACCCCTCAGATGCTGCACCTGTCAGCTTCCTGACATAGTTCAGAATGGTTGTTAAAAGTAGCCAATGTTGGCCTCTTGTAAAGCAAGAGTTCCTAATCTTGTCTGATATTCTTCCATAGATTTTGGCTTTGTGGGATCACTATGGAAACTGGATTTTTTAAATAAGCTTCCTTTCAGTTTTCTGGTGTTCTGTCAGATTTAAATTGATTACACTTAAGTTTTCCAAAATCCTATGATTTTTTCCTTAAAAATGGACAAAAACACTTCAAGCTAATCAGTGAATGGAAAAAAATAATGGGATAAAACTATTAGGAATCCTTGGACAAATAGAAGAGATTATCTTGAAGTATTTCCAAAATTACAAATATTGGAGTAGTTATTAAAACCAGCAGTCTCAGATTGTATTACTTGAAAGGAAATAGTCATTATAATAGTTGTGGTTCTTTTCCAAATAATTCAATTATTTTACAATAAACATGATTTTTCCTTCTTTTTCCTCAATAACTGTAGAAAATCAGGTTTGCTTTCTTTCAAATTCATACATTACTTGAGAAATGGATCTCCTTCAAATAACATAAATGTACTATACTGTATGGACCTTAAAAAGCAAGATAGAAAGAAAATCAACTCATTTGAGCTGTAGTGCTAGAGAAGTCAAAAACATGATGGCAGGACACTATCAAAGCTTGATATCAGCCAGAGCATAAAAAAACTGAAAGAAACAGTGCAAGATGAAAAGAGACATGGCCTATGGAATTGCCAAGAGTCGGACTCAACTGAATGAATAATATCATCATCATCATAATCATCACCACTGTACTGTAATAAATTGTTTAACTTTTTAAAGAAAGGATATGTTCCTGGATTTCAATTGTGGTGAAGATCTTCTGAAGTTCAATCTATGTTTAGCAATGTGAAAATCATTAACAATGGAGAGACTTCCCTGAAAACCAGTTATCTTCTATGATTTATCTTCCCTTGCAGTTTGCAGCGCTTAAAGAAGTAACCTTAAATTGCAATGTTTATTCATAAGGGGTCATCAAGCAAGCCCAGACAGTCATCAACAGTGTGAGACAAAATATCTCCAATCAGTCTAGAATCACTGAGTTTTTGTGGTAGGAATACAATCTAACAGTGATTTAACATATTTATTCAAAAATCTGTGATTTGAAAACTGTTTGATTGAAATCATGCCTTGCTGACTCTACCTACTCTTATGAAAGCAATGTGTAAGAGGCTCCTTGAAAATTAAATTGCACAAAAATTCAAACTACTACTTTTTCTACTAAGCATCTTAGAACCAAATATGGAAAAGAGGTACCAATACTTGATCTTGCATATTATAACTGCAGCTAGAATAAGTTTTGCTCAGAATTGGAAATTGGCTACGACCCCTACAGAAAACATAATAATTAATAAAATACATGAATGTGCCAAGATGGATAGATTAACCAAATTGCTAAAATATAATCAAGACAGTGAATATTACAAAACATGGGATATCTGGTATGACTGGCTAAAGAAAAGGTGATATCTGATTACTTGGTAACATTTGGAAAATAAGCGTGACATGTAAAAATATTGTAAATAAATTATATGTATGTATATATAGAGCTTAAAAGGACGAAGGAGTTATTATAACGATGTATAACACGCTATCAGAAGGAAAGTACAAGTGTATCTATTGCTCAAATAATGCTGTAAAATGTATATATATATGTTTTTCATATTATAAAAATTGAATAAATATTTTTTTAAAAAGAAAATTAAATAGCACAATTGTTTGATTGAGATCCAATAACGGTAGTATCACTCCTACCCAATATATCACCACATCTCTTTTATCCTGATCATCAGTTCAATTCATCTATTATACTAGAATACAATAATCAAAACCATTCTTCTGAAAAAAAAAACCTGTAGGTTTCATGTGTGCTCTCTTAACCACAACCAAATATTGTAGTGACTGTGAAACAATGGAAGCAGGGGTGCATGACTTTTTCTGGATTGAGAACACCAGAAAGCCTCAGACTGTGGTGCTATTCTGCACTGAACCACTTGCTCATTAGCTTGCTGGGTTCTTATTTTCCACAGAGCAGGTCTGCTGCTGAGTTTTTATAATATATTGCAATTTGTCAGTCAACCAATGACTGGTGAAATCCAAGTAAATCTATTGCAGATGATGAACTGCTGGAACTTATTCCTGGCATCTAAGAAATGCTAGTCTCCTCCACCCAGGAACAGAGACTATAAAACTCTATCCAGTGCAAAACAAGATAGCTGGAATTAATCCACTTAGGGAGGGGGAAAACCCCTCCCCCCTTCAGCTGAACTCCTGAGAAATGCAAGTTGCAGACATATAACCTTACAGTCCAACGATTAGCTCAGTCATTAGGTCAGGAAATGGAACTCGGCTACAACCCACTTATGACTTCCAGATCTCAGTGGGTGAGAAAAAGTATCTTCTCTGTTTTATACATATTTGCACACGCGTGCACACACACATACATACACACATGGTTTAGTATTTAATGATTCCAGTAACAAATGGAAATCCTTTCCATCATGCTCTTTTGGGTCTGCCACATAAAACCTCTGGAGTGGGCAGTCCACAAAGCCACTTAAATGCCAACCAAGGCCCCTCAGCCTGCAAAGGCATTCTACCTCTGCAATATTTATTTTATTTATTTCCTATCTTTATTATTTTTATAAACAGTTCAAGGCACTGAATGTAATACTCCTTCTTCCTATCTTCCTACAGCAACCCTGTGAGGCGAGTTGGGCTGAAAGAGAATGACTGGCCCAAGGTTATCCAGCTCACACATGTCACTGAACCAGGTTTGTTCTCCAACATTTTACAAATTAGCAAGTGCTAAATATCACTGGAAATGATTTAGAGGGTTTATCTTTTGAAAAAATAAGTGCTGCAATTGCCTCCTCAGACACTGCTCCAACACAGATGCCAAAAAGTGGTCTGTTCAACTTATAGGGAATACTTAATGATAATACTTCAGCTAATGATGAGAATATCACTTTTAAGATTGCCAATTCTTAGTTGCTATGCTTGTATTGAAGAACAGCATGGGAATAACTATTGCTCTCACCTTAATATTTGTAATACACACATTTGATAAGTCACAATCTTCGGTATTTCTTAAAGATGCCTGGGGTACAGGTTTAATATAGCAAGGAAGCTTTAGTAACCCATTGTCAAATATGCATGAATAGTTAATCTGATTCCTGGGACACAATTTCTCCCTCCCCACTTTGGCTGGAAGCAAAGAGAGACTGACGCCAACAGGCAGCAGTAGTAAGCATTTCACTTAAGCAAAAACACATTATCAAATCGAGCCATTCTCAGCCGTTCTGAGGGATACTTTGAATTTTCATGGCCAAATATGTTACACATTAATCTCTTAGATTTTAACTGGACAGCAGATTTTACTGTAGCTGCCTTCTCAAGAAAAAATCTCTCATTAGTTTGATGACCTTGGAAAACATGTGTAATAGATATAGCTGTTCTATTGTCAAATAAATGTTTAAACATTATTTTTTTAGAAATGTTTCTCTTCACAAAGATTGTCGAATTGATATACAGCAAAATGCTCGTTATCTCAGAAATTCTCAATGAATCCAATGCATTTTTAACACATTGCAATTGTTAATTGATAAGGTTAATTGATTATCAGGGACTTCTGGGGAAGAAATGGGGAACTGAAGATAACTGCTGAATGTGATCATGGCAGAGTTTGTTGCATTTTAAAAGAAGGAATAAGTTACTAAAAGTATCTATACTTGTCGTGACAAAGGGGAAAATCATTTCTTTATATATTTCTCTCATTTTGTGTAAGATGTACCTATTTTTTTCCTTTTTTATTTTCTGCATTTTATTTGCATTTTTAATTTGTATTAGTTGTATTATTTTAACTGTAACTTTTAATAAAATTAATATAACAAAAGATAAGTTACTTGTAATCTGTCAGATGTGTAACTTGCATCAGCATAACCAACCTATCTTCCTCTTTCTTTCCACCTATCTCACCACAATTTAAATTGTACATAGTAAGGTGCAGCCCACAAAAGCTTATGGCTTTTAATAAAATTTGTTAATCAGAAAAGGTGCTTCAGGACTCTCGATTTTCTTTGGGTGAGCATACAGTATTGTGTTATTAAAAATAGATCCAAAATATATTAATCTTGTGAGACACAGTTTTGACTGTAATTTTCATTGACTGATTGGTTCATTCGTTCAATTGCTATAGCTAGTCCAACTCGATCAGGTGACTTTGGGCAGCTTTTTTTAATTAAACAGCTTACTTTGACAATTACATGCACTTTTGATGATGATACAGTGGCCTATATTAACAAAAGGGATGGAGACCATTAAGACTATCTCAATTACATTTTTTTAGCTGAAACTTTCAACCAAAGAGCAGATACATCTATATTTAAAAGAATTTAAAAGCCTATAATAAATTGTTTATGATTGTTAAATTGTCCTTAATTTAATTGTTCTTATACAAAAAGCAGCCCATAATTTTTTTCTTGGAAAAACGGTCATTGTTAAAGCTTGCAGGTCAATTGTAGCTTGGTCCTTTCCCTCTCAGACCGGGGACAGTGAGAACATGAAAACGCAGTGGAATCTTTTTAACAACACATACGGGGCACCCACGTAACACCACTTCTCCGCAGGCTGCACTGGCTTCCTGTGGCCTTCCGGATTCGATTCAAGGTGGTACTGATGGTATTTAAAGTGCTCCATGGCTCGGGACCTGGGTACTTACGGGACCATCTGCTGCCACCAACAACCTCCCGCCGCCCAGTACGCTCCCACAGGGTTGCCCTACTTGGGGTACCGCCGCTTGATCGCTGGCGGCTGGCGGCCCCGAGGGTGCGGGCTTTCTCTGTGGGAGCCCCCTCCCTGTGGAATGATCTCCCCCTGGAGATACGAGCCATGACGGACATCCTGACCTTCCGGCGCGCAATTAAGACCCTATTTTTCAAACAAGCCGGCCTGGCCCAGTAAGGGTTTTTGGGGTTTTAAACTTAATGAGGGTTTTATTTTAATTTTATATTTTAAATTTTTTTTCATCAATCACGGATTTTAAATGTTTAATTGTAGTTGGACAGGATGCAGCCAGATATATGTATTTAATCTAGTTTTAAACTTTATTTAACTTGTATTTATTCTATGTGTTTTATTAGGCTGTACACCGCCCCGAGTCCCTTTTTGGGAGAGGGAGCGGTATAGAAATATGAATAATAAATAAATAAATAAAATAAGAAAGAATGATAAAGATTCATTAGGTATCAGGCTAGCTTAGTATATCTGTTGAAAACTTTTCTGATCAGTGTTACAGCTCCATGTTCTATTAATATTTTGAATTGCCTTCATCTTGGTTTCCAGACACCCTGCAAATAAGCTAAAGTCTCTTGTCAGGGCAGGAAATCATTAGAAGTTAAAATCCACAAAATAGAACAGGGTGAACTGAGCACTCTAGGGTTGGAAGGAGGTCCTAGATCCAGCCCCTCATTTTCTGCTGTTTTCAAGTTTCTTGAATGTTCCTTGGCTATTCCAGCCAGAGGTACCCAATTGCTAGGCTTTCCTTGAGGCTGGCCTTCACCAACGCCACCTTAAGCAAATTTCTCCATCTCAGAATCTTCTGAGTTTTAACTATTTATCATACCATGAAACTTGGAAGGAAAGAGAATTGTAGCAATGACAGGTATACCACTGAAAAGCCTGAAGAGCTGACTGGAGATGTATCATCCTGGAAAAGCTGTCTAAGAGCTTATATTATGACCTAATGACTCATAATCAAAAACCAGTTCCCAGCATATCATGCTCCAGGAATATATTGCATTTCTCAGAATTCTCTCCTTTTAATTTTTATGAATCAATCTGTCAGATACACAGCCATACGTTCTACAATCGATTTTGGAGCTAAGAACACATGGGAAATACTTATCAGCTGCTGGATTTCACTACTGCCCTGTGAGATATTAAACATTCATCTTGATGAATGTTCTCAGTACTTCCCAATGTGATTTCTTATAGCAAAAGACTAATAATGATGGTCAATGACTGTGGTTTAGTCCAAAGAAAGGAAAGGGTGAATGCTAAATTTTATTGCTAGCAATCTGCTAGACTTTCCTGTTTAAGAGCTGTGTTGCATTATAGGTTACTGTATAGTAACTCCATGTACTTCCCTGGTAGAGATGATAATCTAGAATCTTACTACTCTAATCCCTACATCACTTCATCACATCAACTCTTTCTTTCTCTTTCCCCCTCTGTTAAAATATAATAAATGATCTCTTCTTCCCATATCCCATCTCTTATCTATAAATAAATCCTTAAAATCTTGTCAGACAAATCCATTCAGGGTTGGAAGAAATAACAATGTATCTGTTTTAACTTAGATCAAATAATCCAGGTTTAAGTTCCTTCCTTTTACTTTTTCAAGGATTGTCTAGCAGTTAATATATATTCAGTCAATATATATTTGGAGGTGAATGTATCATGCAAACACAACAGAGGTTGTTATTCTCCATAATGAATGGTCCTCCAGGATCTAGGTTTGCTAGTTATCAAAAGACTTGTTACATTTAGAAAACCCTAAACAGAAATATAAGGATTTATTGTGGAAGAACCTGAAGAGAAATTCTGGCACACAAGCCTGTGTTTCTGAATCTCTTGAACTTCCTTAATAAGATTTCCAGGTTGGAAATTGAGATTTGTTCTTATGAAAAAGACAGGATTTTGTTTCTCATGGTTTGCAAATGTTTTGTTGTTGCTTCTAGTTAAATGCACTTTTAATATTCAATTGGAATTAACAGATCTCTTTCAAATTGCCTTCACATTGAGAGAGAGAGAGAGAGAGGGAGGGAGAGAGAGAGAGATCAAGTCTCCAGTATTCACTTTTGTTGTCCAAGCTCATTCATCCTAATATGCGGATATCAAGAAAATAAACCATCTTTGCATTAAATTATGGAATACCTCAGAGTTACAGTTAAAGAAATTTAATCATTAATTCAAATACTGGTCTCTTTATCTGTCAATTAACTTGCATTTATTTATATGAAGATAAAAATATTCTCAGAATGGTATTCTAAGTTTCCTGTTGCAGCTGAAATTATTTTAGTTGAAGCATTCTTGCATTTTTCAAAAACAAAAATTATTGATTGTTGTCTGCAGTTTTTTCCCAGCACTTATATCTATGCATGCACGCGTGCACACACACACACACACACACACATTTACATACATATAGTGGAAAATGTTACTTCCTTATTAATTAAGAGGCATATTTTACTTAATTAAAATGTTACTTTTTTCCTGTTTGGAATAGACTACTCCAACTTTGATTATACTAATCATCCAAATTCATTTTTGATTAATAAACATTAAACAGAAATTTTTAGACTTGTATGCCCTCTTTGTTACTCAAATACATCACATCTCATAATATACAACAGTAACTTTTTATTTACCGATCCTCTCTGTTCCGGTCGACAAAGTAGAACTGTTTCCGAAGCCACCTAAAAGTAAATATTGAAATATTTGTAAATATGTCAGAGATTCACCGGAGAAGAGCCTAATGATGGGAACGACTGAGGACAAAACAAGGAGGGGATGACAGAGAATGAGGTGGCTGGATGGAGTCACTGAAGCAGTCCCGTGAGCTTAAATGGACTCTGGGGGATGGTAGAGGACAGGGAGGTCTGGAGGAACGTTGTCCATGGGATCGTGATGGGTCGGACAAGACTTCGTGACTAACAACAACAACAAATGTCAGTGAATCATAAAATCTTCCTCTTTAAGAATCCCCCAAATCCTGAGATTAGGTAAATTCGAACTGTTATGAAAGGAAGCATGGGTTTAATACACATAATCTTAAGTACATATAGAAAAATGCTGGTAATGAAGGAGAGGCAGTGAAACCTATATATAGTATGCCCCTTGTTTGAAATGGTCCTTCTGTTTCAATTTTTTTTGTTTTACCTTTCAATTTGCAATGGAGTAGCAGCTTTTATGGTATCTGCCACAAGCCAGTTCAACCCTTTGATCCACATGTTGACTTCATCTTCGGAAGTGGCTGTGAAAATAAAGAACAAACCGAGCCTGTCAAGACATGACACAGGCGCTGACCCCTATATCCAAGAAGGAAGTCACTTTGCAGCTGGTTTCCAATAGACGGAAACTAACCCCATCAATTTTGATATTTACAAATTATAATAGCCATAAAACCAGTCTTTAAGGAGGAACAATCACATCATTTCAACGTTTAGCATTCAATTCATTATGCTTGTTAAGTAAGGAAGAAACATGTTTTTTATCTTCTGGGGCAAATCCTGCATGGCAAACAAGAAAGATCTACAGGGAACTCAAGTTAGATCTTTTTTTCAGGTCACAGATATGATGCCAAAACTTACTTTACCATAGCTTGAATGTCAGCAAACAGGTTAGTGCCATGTTGTGAAAGACTAACAATTATTTAAAGATATGTCTATCAGCCACCTCAAACAACTACCGTATCTTAGCATAATGATGCAGATTGATTACTCTTATTCAGAATATGGCATATAGTAATGTATTTGCTTATTTTCTTCATGCCACATTCACTATTCTAGTCTGATCACACAAGATTCTGCACAAATCCAGAATCCTGCCCTATGATTCATGCCTTTTGAAGAATTACCATCAACAAAGGGAAGTGAGCAAAACACGATCAGTATTGAGCAATGGGATTTCTCTTTATCTCCCCATTAGTTTACCTTAGAAAGTATTTCATGAAAGATCCATTCCCCCATTTCAAATTTTAGAAGGTATACAGGAACACACCTGTAAACTTTCTAGAATTTGGAAAGGGGAGAACAACATTTAAGACTCTTTTTAGTTTTTGAAGCCATGGGAGAGTAAGCCAACACTTGCAACATGGCTATCCACAGTGTTAAACAAGAATGTCCATGTGCTCAAAGACTCTGGTTTAAGAACTAGCAATGGCTATCAGTTCTAGCAGCTGCTAGCAATTATAGTCATTTTTGCTCATGTGTTCCTCTCTACTATTCTAAGCCAAGTCTTGCTTAAAAAAAAAAAAAGTAGATGAATAGCTGGTGTTCAAAAAGCTACAACAAAAATTGGATTGTAGTCTCATGTCAGTGACAAAGTAAAAGATATCTAACCTTGCAAACTGAGTGTTTTCAGTCTGAATTCCATGCCATAAAGGATGACAAAGCAGTGAGATGGTTCTGGGCGGAAACAAGAATCTTCCTGGTATCGGTCAAAATCTCTGGAGTTCTTTCCCTGACGAATTTCTTGGATTTCACGAATATCAACTGTTAAAAGAATAATAGGAGGAAAGGGGGTTGAATTAGAAAAAAATTAAGAACAAACATACTTTGCAGTCAAAATCTTGATAAACACTGATAAACAATGTTATCTGACAGTATCATGCAGTTACAAAACATGGTCTTCTATTGACAATATTAAGTTTACTGTTGCTTAACTTCTAAACCAACAGGTACTGGAACTTTTTCCTTGCTGGAGGAAAGATCTCTGCCTAAATTACCCTTCCTCTGAAATATATATGTATTAGATGTTGGTTTTCAATTAAAGCATTTCAGGTAAAATCCCAGATTCATATACATTTGAGTTCTAAGATCAACATTTAAGAAGTTTAATTACTTTATGAACTTTGGGTTAGTAGTAAGGTCTTGCATGACACTCTTAATGCTCTTTAAAGAAGCAGAATAGATTATTAACTTTCTTGAACTCTGCTGTTGGAGAAAACTCCTGGGAATTCTGCCGACAGCCAAGTAAACAATCAAATGGATTGTTCACCAAATCAACTTAAGAGTTGTCACTCAAGGCTCAAATGATGAGGGTTAAATTATCCTACTTCATACACATTAAGCAAAGATCTTGATCTCTGGAGAAGGCTCTAATCTGGGAAAGGTAAAAGGAAAGGAAAGAAGAGGATGACCAAAAGCAAGGTAGATGAACTCAGCTACAGTGGTGATGGGTATAACTTTGGAAGGCCAAGATAGGCATGGCTCATGATCGAGAAAATCTATCTATGTGACAACTAAGACTCAATGAGTTGACAGTACATAATCAAGGAGGGATTTAACAGGTAACAGATAATCAGAGTTGGAAGGGACCTTGTAGGTCATCTAGTCCAACCCCCTGCCTAAACAGGAGACTCTACACCATTTCTGAAAGATAAGAGTCCAATCTCTTCTTGAAAGTCTTAAGCGCTCCCACAACTTCTGAGGGCAAGTTGTTCCACTGGTTGATTGTTCTCACTGTCAGAAAGTTTCTCCTTATTTCCAGGTTGAATCTCTCCTTGATCAGTTTCCATCCATAGTTCCTACAGGTGCTTTAGAAAATAGCTTGATCTCTTCCTCTCTATAGCAGCCCCTCAAATATTGGAAGACTGCTATAATGTCTCCCCGGTCCTTCTCTTCACTAGACTAGACATGTCCAGTTCCTGTAACCATTCTTCATATCTTTTAGTCTCCAGTCCCCTAATCATCCTGGTTGTTCTTCTCTGCACATTTTCTAGAGTTCCAACATCTTTTTTATAGTATGGTGACCAAAACTGTATGCAGTACTCTAGGTGTGGTCTTACTAAGGCTTTATAGAGTGGTATTAGTACCTCACTTGATCTTGATTGTATCCCTCTGTTAATGCAACTTAGGATTGCATTAACTTTTTGCATTAGGATTTGCAAACAAACATTTCTAAGATATATTTAATTTCTGACATAGCAAAGTATACAGATGTTAAGTCAGCACAGATAAATATCACTGAGTAAGAAAAAGCAGAATACTCCAGAAGAATGAGCTATAAACAATTTTGGCCAAAAACAATTAGTTAACTAGGCCATAATTACAGTGCTGATGCAATTCAACATATATTCATATACTGAAAATATTTAATCTACTGAGGGTCCTACTTGAATCTAAAATTGATCATGAAATTAATATCTGAACTATAATTTGCTCCAAGTAGATTCACTCTAAACAGGACTGTGAGCAATTAACATCAGGGGCTGAGAGGCAGTGACTGACCCAAAGTCATCCAGCTCGCTTTCATGTTGATTTGGAAAAAAAGCAGACCCTGCACTTGTAGGAAAATGCTAGCAAGAAAAAAAATTGTACATCAACAGTCCTGGGACCACTAGAGGTCACTGTGGCAAATCTCAAACTGATAACAAAGAATATCTTCACTAGAAAAAAAAGTAAGTTTTGTCCCCTAGGCACTGGGGAGGGGGGGTAGTTTTATGAAAGTAACATAGAACTCAAAGCTTGGTTTCTCTGTTTGCTATATGAACAAATGCAAATTCAGTGAAGAAATGCAAGTTAGCATTTTTGCTCACAATGGATGTGGTTGATTGTATTTTTTTTTTATTAAGACTAAATGAACATCTACACATTTAAGTAATTGCAACTCACATACATAGGCTATGCAATTTCTAGCCCGGAGATGAAGTCCTCCTTGGCCTCCTATCCCAAATTCCAATATGGAGGTCTCTGTTTTATTACTCCATGAAACAACTCCATGCATTTACATTCAGCACAGTTAACAAGATTAACTCAAATTAATTCTAGATTTATTTAAATCCAGCATGATAAAGCTTAATGAAAGTTGAGGGGTAGTATCGGAAAAATGTGAAAGGCAGGAAAGAAAGCTGATGAAAGACACAACATAGTGTCCTTTCCTGCTATGGAAAAAGCTACCCATCTTTTCCCTTCCTAAAGAGGAAACTTCTCTTAGCCCTTCTGTATGTTCACTCTTCTCTTCTCCATCTCCTGGATTGTAATGAACCTTTACACCTTGGCCATTTGCTCTGGAACAACTTAGAAAACTGATCTTTTCTGGACAGTGAAACTCAAGAACTGAATACAGGAAGTACTCAACTTATGACCGCAATTGAGCCAAACATTTCTGTTGCTAAGTGAGGCATTTTATGACCTTCCTTGCCACAGTTGTTAAGTGAATCACTATAGTGGTTAAGTTAGTAGCATGGTTTTTAAGTGAATCTGCCTTGCCCATTGGCTTTGTTTGTAAGTGGTAAGTCGCAAAAAGTGATCACATGACCCCAGGACAATGCAACTGTAGTAACTATGAGTCAATTGCCAAATGTCTGAATTTTGATCACATTGGTTGTGGAGCTGCTACAACGGTTATAAGTGTGAAAAATGGTGATCAGTGATTTTTTTCAGGGCTATTGTAACTTCGAATATTAAGAAGCACCACTTTTTTCTATTCTAATCCAACTGGTTTTTCTTATCTTCTTGAGCTAACATTTTTCTTTTGCTTGTTTTCAATGACCATTCAAAAATGTTCAGTATGCAGAAACTCAGTGACTCCTCCTTGGTATTTGCCTTCAAGGTTGAATACAGATTAAGAATAATCTTATACTTTGTTAGGTTTCAAGGCTCTATATCCCCCCTCCCTTTATATACATTGGAATGAATACATTTTCATTATACATTTCATTGGAATTCAAAATTTCAAGATTGGTTTCTCAAAATCCCATGGGCTCCATCTAACCAGGAGGAAATAATGAAGAAGCAATCTAGCTTGCTTCTGGTGATTGAGAAGAAAATTCTCATTCCTTGCTATCTCTTCCAGGCCAATAATTTATCTTGGAAGTGTAGTCTTTCTTCATGAATACAGACAGAATCATGTAGTGATGAAGGTGTCAGACTGGCACCAGGCAAACATAGGTTCAAGTCATTCTGAGACACTAGAAGCTCGTTGGGTGAGTTTAAGCCAATCACTTTTTTCAGCCCAACCACTTGGTGTGGTTGTAGTTATTGAGGGGCAAAATAGGGGATGCATTACATCTTTTTGCAGGCTCCAAAGGAAATCTGCAGAGAGTTGCCGTAGGTCAATTACATTCCAATATTTGGCTAGGTCCTTGTAGGTTTATTAAGGCACTCCAGCTTGACCAATCCCATCTGAGACACTTGACAGAAGGTCAGGATTCTCTATAAGAAATCACTGGACTACTTACATTGTAGAATTAAAGGTAACAGGTAAAGCCAGAAAACATTCAGTATATGAAGCTCCTTACTGATCCACCAACAACAGTCAAGAGACTGATCAGAAATAAGTGAAGAGTAAATTTGGCCCGTTTTGACTTGTCAGATAACTGGTTGATGGTATTTCATATATATTTTTAAGAGTTCTGCATACATAGCTTCAAAGGATTCCCAAGCACTCTACGGAAACCTTTGAACTAAGCTCATGTACCTTTTGTTGAAATATTTTATTCTAGAATCCTGTAGTTTATAAATAAGAGTACACCAACACATTCAGTTTAATTTAGTGTTTTAAGTAACTTAGAAATTTTGTTTAGTGCTTCTTTTTAGTATGTTATAGAGAATGTGAGCATAAATATAACTTGTTTTCCTAAAAGAAAAAAATGTACCACAGTATTTATTTTGTAGTCTATAGTATGAGGGTTTTCTTTGATTTCTTAAAAAAGATAGATCCAATCCAGATTTTTTTAGTCCTTTTCATCAGTATACCTTAACTAAGCGGTGGCACCTAATCAGCCCTGGCTAATCTTGAAAAGTTAAGCAGAGTTGATGTGGTTATTACTTGGATGGAAAACCAACAGAAAACATCTCATATAAGAGGACGATAAATCACTTTCATATTATTACTAAGAGAACTGTATAAGTGTGCCCATGAAGTCACTAGCTTGACTTTATTGAAATGTTCTTTTTTTCACCAGACTTGTTGAGTTTACAATTTTCAGCTTCTGAACTCAGGATTCCCCCCAATTGGGAATTCTAGAAATTGCACCCAACATATGTGGGGATTAATTAAGATTTAGAAGCCAAATACAAGTAATTAAACTTGTTCCAAAATAATACCTCCAATGGAGAAGGTAATGTGACAAAATAAAGTCGGACTATCTTGAAGAAAAGATGGATTAAGGATGAGGGGAAGGATTCCTATCTGAATAACAATGCTCTTTTTTCCCATCTGGTTCTCAAAGTAGCTTCTGAACATAGATGTGGCAGAAAATCAGATACTTCTCTGAACTGTGTGTCTGTGGAAGACTAAACTGTCTAGGGCTCTGCTTGCTGCCACATGTGTGGTTCAAACTTCCTCTCTACATTTCATAACAGAAAGTGAGCATCTGTGCTGTAAATAAAGTATATTAGATTTCAGCTATAAAATCAGTTATGCCTCTCTTATGTGAAGAAGATCTAATTACTGAGCTCTATGTGCCTGGGAAATGGAAGATTGTTTATTCCTAAAACCATAATACTGGGTTTCTCCATCAATAATATCATCTCTCCTAAACATGATATTTTTGTGAAGAGGACACCAATTGCTGTGAGTCTTCTTATATACAGGCAGTCATAACAAAATGATAACTAGCATCAATACATAAGCACTACTACCAACTTCTTTTTCTCTTCCTTCCAAACTCCACTTACTTGAGCCTTTAACTGAAATAAATCCAGGGGCAGGATTCCACCAGTATAACAACAGGTTCAGTGCTGGCTGCTCAAAAGCATGCTTTTTGAACCAATGCGATCAAAACCAGAATTGATTTAAAGTGCAAAATGTGCAACAAAAAGCAGCAGAAAAAACAGTAATCATATATTTAGCTCATGCAAGAAGATCACACAAACTAAATATAAACATAATACAATTACCAAGATGATACACTGGATCAGGGGTCTGCAACCTTAAACACTCAAAGAGCCATTTGGACCAGTTTCCCACAGAAAACACTGGGAGTCTCAAAACCTGGATGGGCGTAGCCAACTCAACATCACTCCAAGTCACACGTTACCATCGCCGCCACCACGCCTACCCAGGTTTTGTGGCTCCCGGTGTTTTCTCTGGGAAATGGGTCTCTCTCTCTCTCCCCTTCCCTTTCATTTCTGTTTTTTGTGTTTTACCTTCTCAGGCCAGGTGAGGAGTGATTGGGAGGGGAGGGCAAAAGGCGTGGCCAGTCAGTGGTGGGATCACCCAACAGGGAGCCACAACAGAGGGCCCAAAGAGCCATATGCAGCTCCACAGCAGTGGATTGCTGACACCCGCACTGGAATATAAAAAATATATGCCAGTAATAAAAATTTGGTGAGAACATATGTAGTTGAAAATGTAGTAAAAATGATCAGGTTAATATATTGTCTGATTTCCAAATACAAATTGATAAAAGTCTTGGTGCATAATACACCAGATTTGACTGTGGTTGAAAAGAAGAGTGAATAATTGATGTTGCAATACCAGGGAATAGTAGAATAGAAGACAATGATCATAAAGTATCAAGATCTAAAAGTAGAAATTGAAAGATTATGCAGGCAATGGTGATCTTTATGGTTATTGGCACACTGGATGCCATAACTGAAGAACTTTGAACACTTAAAAAATTATATTCAATTGATAAAAATTTCCATATTTCCATATGTCAATTATAGAAAGCTATACTGCCAGACTATGCACATATACTATACTGCTACACTACAGTGTCCTAGGTTCTTGGGAAGAATTCAATTCATGTGAAGCCCAGAACCAGCTAAAGTCTGGCAGCTGTGATTTCATGTTATGTGTATAATAATTTATTAAATATGTATCATATCTAAATTATTTACCTACATCTACCCACTATTTCAAATTCTGAAAGGACACTCTAAATTTTTTCTTTCAAAAAACATGCTGCAATCATATTAAGATTATGTATTTTCTCTACAAAATAGGGTCTTCTGAAATATCAAAAAGAACGTTGAACATGTGAAAAGTACAGAAACTGAGATAATTCTAAAATTATTTGAAATGTGACTTGTCACAATGTGTAAATATTTTAAGTGCATACACACACCTACACACACACACACACACACACACAAATAATAGAAAAGATTGCAAAAATAGAAAAACCAATAAAGCACTAAACACTGAACATTTATCTCTTCATTTTTCAATTTTAGAGGAAATGCAGATTATGTTAAATCTCTTTTTTCACATGCCACAATTGAAATATTTACATAGGGGTTTTTAATGTACAGAGTATGGGAGGTAAGGATTGAGATGATTTGAACAGAGAATATGGTCAGTGGGTTCAAAATTAGTTTGTGAAGATTTTGTCCTGTGGCCCCTGATTTTTGAAAGGTAGAATTTTTTGGCCACAACTCAGCAAATAACAAAGTTTTAATTACCTTAAAAAACATTTGTCCTCTTTTAATTAGTTTGAAATTTATTTATTTGTAAAATGTACAGAACAGGAGATAAGGAAGGTGTAGTTACTCCCAACTCTTTACTAACCCTTTCTTCCTTGCTGCACAATTATGGGACGTAACAGTGCTTTACTGTAGGGACTAAACAAAGAGTCAGCAGAGGAATCTCAGTTATCTTATTTCACGCTCATAAATTCTCTTTCAGTCTACCAGGTGCAAACTGTAAACAGCGTACTGCAAAGTGATGAAGAAGCCCTGAAACAATGCTCAGGTCGAGATTCAATTAGTTTAGAGTGTGAAACAGCAGTTAATAATGAAAGAAGAAACTCAATTTTTCAACTGCATTAGTTGATACTCCTTTCCTCATGCAGTTGTGGGAGTTCTATCTTACTAAGGAAGTTGCCTGCTCTAAGTTATTTTGACTAAATTATTGATTCAGGATGACTAGAGTTGTGGTCTAGCACAACTGGAGTATCAGAGCTTTGAGAAGATTACATTAGAGCAGGGGTGTCAAACTTGCAGCCCTTGGCCCAGATGAGTCACATGTGGCCATGCCCACTCTGAGATTTAATGAAGGGGGGGTGAAATCACGATATGTCACGTGATAACATGACGCTGTGAGTTTCACCCCTGCATTAGAGAGTCACTTTGGTTTACTAGTTAAGGTACATGCCTAGAAATCTGGAGTTTGTGTGTTCAAGTCCCAGCTTAGGCATCAAAACAGGCTAGAGGTTTGGGGCCAGTCACTTTTTCTCAGCCAAACTCACTTCTCAAGGTTGAGTTGTGGGGAAAATAAAAGGAGTTACCTTGCAGCTTAAATTATTTATAAAAATAATAAAGACAGGATATAAGTAAATTTAGAAATAGTTATTAAAGGTCAATACCACAGAAAGTCTATCAGCTCCTAGTTTAGCAGATATGGTTTCTGTATTTATGTGCATTTTACTAGAACACTGCCATTTATCCCCAAGTACTGTAACACATTTATATAGTTTTTTTTTTAATTCAAAAGAAGCACAAATTCTGTTCAAAGAATTTATGCACTTACTTGTAATTTTTTGTTTGAACAATCTCAGTTGGAAAATATTTGGAAGGAGGGATATTTTCAATTTACTGAACTGTTGAAATTTTCTTCATTTTGGAGTTGGGAAAGGAGGAATAGAACTCAATTCTATTCAAAGATAGAATGCTAAATAAAATGCTATTCAATGCTACGTGTGAGAGGAGAAGGAAGAGAGGGAAGGAGAAGGAAGGGTAGCAGCAGCAGCAACAGAAGCAAAATTAAGGGTATTCAGAATAAAACTGGGTAAAAGAACCCCAAAACCATTTTCTCTCCCCCTTACTTTTTTTTTTTTTAGTGTGGGGGACTTCCTTTTAAGATGTGGGATTCTCAGGAATCCAGATGGCAATTCTTCTTCCCAGCAATCTGCATAACAATGATCAGAGGATTATCCTTATTCCGGCAATAAGGCACTCCAAGGCATTGCCACCCACCATGACTGTTAGGAGACAACAGTAGCCAGCAGTAAATGTGCTGTCAGCTTGCTTCTTTCACTGCTACGTTCTCAGATGAGAACCAAGGGAGACATTTCAACTTTGATTTAGATTTCAGTTTCAACTCTAAACAAAGTAGGGAAGCATGCAGAGTATGGCTTTTGGAATTCTTCCCAATCAATTTACCAACAGTAGGCACAGGATACATCTGTATTTTCTTCTGGGTAACAAAGTAAGATGCTATGTCAGTTTGTTTTCTGCTCTCCTACACACACACACACACACACACACTCACACACACATACACACACACACACACACACACTCTCCTCCCTCAGTAGCATGTGTTTGTGTGCACCAGGAAGCCAGAGCAATCAACAAATACACTGCTCTGGATCACATATTCAGAGGAAGAAAAGAGAGGGACTTATGATAGGAGGGACATTTCAAATCATTGCTCAAACTGCTTCTCCTATAGTTCCCTGGGAGGGTTTTTTTTTTTTTTTTTTGCTGCTCCTGCCACATCCAATACCCCTCTGATCTTCCTTTTGCCGGCTTTTGCCGACTTTTCCTGCAACACCAATGTTGGTCCCATTCAGTTCTGTTTTCGGAGTGTTATTGTGATTACTGACAGAATTGTGAATGTGAATACACTATTCACTTACATTAAACTTCTACTCTATTGGAACATCCAGATCTATTTGAAGAATTTAGGATTGTTGTCCTACTGTCAACTCTTACCTGGTGCATTTCCCCCCTCCCTTTTTTTTTTTTTAAGAATAGAACTTTGGCCAAGTGTGGTTAGGAATTTGTCCCTGGTACAAAAGCACCCAGTGTACTTGCACAACAAAAAATAATATATAATACTAAAATGTGCAACCTTGTTTTATTTTTATTTATTTATTTTTATTTATTTTGTTTTTATTTTATTATTTTTATTATTTTTGGTACCCTGATAAAAACTTCCCATTACTCCCATTGTCCATTTCAAGCCACTGTTCAATCTGTCCGCATTATTTTGAATCTTTCTTTCTTCTTTCAAAGTGGTAGCTACTCCTTCTCCTTTTGCATTATGTGATTAACTACTATTTACTACTACTGTTTCCGGAAAAAGATCACAATTTAAAATACATATTCATTTTTCTCTTATCGCATGCTCCTTTTAGATTACTGAGAGCGTTCCACCTTAAATCAAATCCTGTATACCTTTTCATATGTCTAGTTGTGCTCCAGGACACAAAAGCAGAGATTGCAATAAAACAATGCAAATCTTCTAGCTCTTCCTCCCCCACCCTCTTCCTCAGGTTTCTCCAACTCACAAATAACACAAAAGCCCAGCCAATAGCAGTCACCCTCACAATGATAAACAGGAAGCCTCTTCAGTAGAGCTTCTCTTTAGGCTCCAGGCATGACAGCACACCCACTTGTTTCAAGTACAGCTCCTCTCTTGTTTCAGAAACAATGATTACTTTAGCCAGGGTCAGAGGTTACCAATCCCACGCACTGGGGTTTGGTTACACAAACATTCATTTTCCCTTGTCAAGGCAATCATAGCTGGGTGGAAAGAAACTTGAGCAGCTGGAACAAGATGGCTGGCATAAGAGTAGCCTGGGGTGGTCATTTGCTCCTGCGGGTGGGGAAAGAGACTGGAAATTGGCCCCCAAAGGGTAACAAACAGATGTCATAATATGAGACTGCTGCAGATGTCGAAAAATATACAGCAAGAGAATGGCACATAGTCAAAGCTGGAAAGCACATTGTAATATTATACGAACATTATAATGGTTATAATGGGATAGGATTTGACTCTCAAGTGACACTCCTGAGTCCACATCACTGTTGTCTCAGTTGTCACATAATGCATGTTTAATTGGCAGACAGCTACATAGCCAAAGTATTATTGTTTAATCCCTTTTTCTATTTCCGCTTACAATTCTAAAATTGTCAATAATAACAGGTATCTGTGATAGAAATCCTGTCTTGAAGACCAGTAAGAGTCATTCTTTAATGAAGGTGAAGTTGATCAAGCAAGTATTGCTTTCCTTTCATTGGTGGCTCTCCAGAGCCATTTCCAAGGGCCAGTCCTTCAAGGTGGAGGACAGACTCACCCTCACGACTGATGCCTCCTTATCAGGTTGGGGAGCTCACCTGGGTTCTCACATGGCCCAAGGCTTATGGTTTGCTGAGGAACAGGTACATAACATAAATTGGTTGGAGCTAAGAGCGGTTCGGTTAGCCCTTAGGAAATTTTCACATTAGGTCTCTGGCACGCACGTTCTTGTCAAGACTGACAATGTAGCCACAAAAGCCCATATTAACAGACAAGGGGGCACCAGGTCCAAATCCCTTATGGCAGAAGCGGAGGCTTTGGGAAGATGGGCAGAGCGTCACCTTCTATCCACTCGAACAGAACATATTTCTGGTTCTGATAATATGCAGGCAGACTGGCTCAGCCGAGCTACCATTGACCACACGGAATTGAGCCTGCATCGTTTGCTCTTTATTCAAATAACACAGAAATTTGGGCTGCCAGTAGTAGATTTGTTCGCTACTCCTCTCAATGCTCAATTCCCAGATTCTTTACTAAAATTGCCACCCTGGGGCGGAGGGGACAAACGTCTTACATTGTAATTGGCCAACAAGTTTGTTATATGCCTTCCCTCCATTGCCTTTGCTGGTGGCTGTGATACAAAATATTTTGATAGGAAAAGCTGAAGTGGTATTAGTCACTCCTCATTGGCCTAGGCACCCTTGGTTTGCTGATTTAATGGGTCTCTCAGTTGCCCAACCTTGGCGGATTCCTGAAGAGGTTGTCTCTCTCTTCCAGGGGCCCCTGAGTCATCCGGAACCACAGTGGCTACATCTGACAGTTTGGCAATTGAGTGGGGCATGATAAAACAAGCCCATTTCTCCAACAAAGTAATCGGAACCATTCAGGCCTCGGAGACCCTCGACCATCTGTATCTATGATGCTACATAGCAAGCTTTTTCTAGTTGGTGCTCCAAATCTAAAATTCAACTTTTAGAGGCCTCTGTGGCAAACGTTTTGGAATTTTTACAGGCAGGTCTGGATAGAGGTCTTTCCCCCAACACCCTTCGCCGTCAGGTGGCAGCTATTTCTTCGGTGTTGACGTATGGCAAATTGGAATCCTTAACACAGCATCCTACAGTCCGTAGGTTTTTCATGGGATCTGTCCAGGGTTTTGCAGTCCCTTACGAAGGCTCCATTTGAGCCTCTTCGACAGGCTAGTCTGCACCTTCTTACCCTGAAAGTTGGCTTCTTGGTGGCAGTCACTTCAGCCAGAAGAGTTTTGGAGTTGGTCGCTCTCTCAGTTCACCCTGATCTCTGTATTTTTCACCCTCATCGGGTAGTTTTGCAGTTGGACCCAGCATTTATTCCCAAAGTCAATACCTTGTTCCATAGGTCTCAAGAGCTGATTCTTCCAGATTTTTGTCCCCATCCGGTCCATGGCTTGGAAAAGGCTTGGCACACCTTGGATATGCACAGGACACTGAAGGTATATATTAAAAAGATATCTGAATTCCGTTGAACAGAATCCCTTTTTTGTTCCTTCCAACCTTCCTCGTTGGGAGGAAAAGTGACTCCATCCACAGTGAGCAGGTGGATCAAGGCATGTATAGCTAGGGCTTATTTGAGTTGGTCCATTCCAGTACCCAGAGGCATCACGGCACACTCCACTCGCAGTGATGTGACAAATGTGGCCTGGCCAATGCAAAGCAAAGCAGCCATGTGAACGTCCCCATCGCCTTTCATCTGCTACTACCATCTGGACATCTTTGCTTCAGTGGATGTGGCGTTTGGCAGATGATCCTGCAACAAGTAGTCACGGAACATAGGGACCAGGACCAATCTTAACCCTACCGAGGACAACCCAGCTTTGGTATGTCCCACTCCTGACCTGTCACAGCCTTACAAGGGAGAATGGGGGTTGGTTTACCTGAACACCTGTTCTCCTTGTAGGCAAGACCTGAACACCTGTTCTCCTTGTAGGCAAGACAGTCCCTGGTGGAACTGGTCCTTACGGTGGGCCTATGGGAGTGGGGAACCGATAACTGTCTCTTTTGATTTTGTTTTTCTTAGAGGTAGTCCTGTCTGTCGTGATCACTTCACAGAAAGTTGGGAGGAGTTATCCAGAGTGAGTGGAGGTAGGCTAATAAGCCTTTTAGACAGACTCAGTCCAAGCAGCTAGGACAGAGCAACTCCCATTCCTGACCTGTCTTGCCTACAAGGAGAACAGGTGTTCAGGTAAACCAACACCCATTGTCACATTAAGATGTTTTACTGATTTTTTGCAAGTTTTTCATTAACTCTGCCAAGGCCTTCCATTTGAACATTTGAGGGGTAAAATGTATACGGAATATTTATCTTATTTTAGGAACTGATTCTTTTAAGTGCTGGTGTTCATTGTCCAACTTGATCCCCAATGCATTATCAGTTGGGAACAGATTACAGCTATTCAAATAGAATTATTTTATTATTTTATTCTTCCAACAAAAGCTTCCTTTGCTTTGCACTTTAGCATTTGACATAGTTTTACATAAAACTTATTCCAGCACATGCAACTCACTGAATTTATATCATGCATCCAAAGAAGTGGGTTTTAACCCATAACAGAGTACGTACCAATTAATTTGCTATTCTTTCAACACCATAAAACACCTTGTGGCTTTTACTTCAAGAGATTTTAGTAGCTTCTTGATTTAACAAGCACTTTGGCTCAGTCATAACACAAGCACAGGGGTTATGACACATGTCTTCCTCAATCCATATAACTTCTATCTGTTGTACTATGAACAATCCATTTGTTTCCTGTTTTCAAATACTTTTAGATAGAAATCCAACAATGACAGCCCATACTATAAAATCAAAAAGATCAACAGACTAGAATCACTCCCTCGGCAGCCTATGATAGCATTTATCACTTTTTAGTAGCTCAATCTAGCCTCAGAATTACCAAAATCCATCTATCTGTCAGTACAGTATTCCATAGCCAATGACATGAATGACAGCAGACAAGAGCAAACAGCTATTGCAACTTTACTAACTTGGAAACTTTGTTATGTTGCAGAACAGTTCCCATTATCACTTGCTACTTCACCTAATGTAGGATCAGAGCAACAGACCAAAACAAGCAAACAAACATGGAGGCCATCAAATTCATATGCTTGGATTACTACACCAATACCTTTTTGATTCCTGCTACTAAAAGTTTATGTTTTTTTCAAGTAGTATCTAAAGACAGTACATGGGTTCATGAATCATGTACAGTAAATCATGATTTGCTTAATTATGGTTTACTCAATCAACACAAGAGGGCTGGAGTCATATAACTGAAGGGAAACTTCACAAATCCCAGCTGGACATGTGGAATCAGACAAAGAGAAAATGAAAGCTTCTATTGCTCAGAAGTTAATTTTTTGAAGACAGTTTAGATCTGTGATGGCGCGGTGCCAGAGGTGGCACACAGAGCCCTCTCTCTGGGCACACGAGCTGTCACCCCAGCTCAGCTCTGTTGCGCATGTGCGTGTACCTCCTGCTGGCCAGCTGATCTTCCGGTCTCTGCCATGCATGCGTGGGGTACATGGTGTTGTGCACACACACACGAGCTGCACAGGGGATCACGCATGTATGCATGGGGGTTGCATGCATATGCGCAGGGGCGTGTGCATGTGCAAGGCACACATGTTGCATTTTGGGGGTGCGTGCACACTTTGCGAACTTGGTGCCGAAAAGGTTAGCCATCACTGGCTTAGATCGTTCCATGGAGCCATAGAGTTTTGATAATAGGGCTCTGTCTTCAGCAGTCAGAACAATCATATGTACTGGTAATATTCCATTTTCTCCATTTCTGATTTTCACAATAACACCTTTTAAAATTATGTGGATAATGCATATATAAGAATATGTATTTCTTCTTTACACTGAATTTGCAGGGCAATCCTATTTAGTCATATCTCCTATTGATCATTCTAACTCTATAGAATTTAGATGCAGAGTAGAATTGCAGTTCCTAAAAATCAGGAAAGAAGTATATATACCTTTCACATTAAAACAAATTGCTTAATAAAACACACAATTTATTTTAAGGGAAAAATCACTTCCACTGAAAGCTTGTAAAGTCAATAAAATAATTTGCTGAAAAGAAGCTTCATCCAAATCGTCTTTCTTCTTTGTCATCATATTGGTAGCACTGCTTTGAGAACATTATTTTATTCACAGAGCAGCTAAACAAAATATATGGTCTCATAATGCTTCCTCTTTATGCCATTAATTTTAGAGCTATATCAATAAACATAAACTATTTCCTGCTAATTATACTGTTATTCTTCAAAAACCTGGAAACTACACCCACCAATCCTTGCTACAATGCTCTAATTTCCAAAAGGTAACATTACATCTATTTTTAACTAAAGATGGAAAAAAACATTTTTGAAAAACCAAGCTAGATTAGTGTTATCAGTCCTATTTTACATATTTTGTTTTTGCAAAACAGATTGTAATAAAGCTATTTACAAGCTTTGTTTATTAAAATCTATAGCCAATCATGCCCACTCCCAAGACCTTGGGCAGCTTGCAGTGAAAGAACAAACAATCAGAAAAAAGTAATAGAAGTCATCACACAACTGCAAAATATCAATAGCTATGAAGCAATAGTGGTAATGTTCAATCTTCGACCACAATTGGCCCAAAATGTCTGTTGTTAAATGAGTTTTGCTCCATTTTATAACCTTTCTTTCCACAGTTGTTAAGTGAATCACTGCAGTTGTTAAGTTAGTAACATGACTGTTAAATGAATTTGGCTTCCCCATTGACTTTGCTTACCAGAAGGTCACAAAAGGTGATGATCACGGGAACCCTGAGCACTGCAACCATCATAAATATGATTCAGTTGCCAAGCACCTGAATTTTTATCACATGACCATGGGGTTGCACCAATGGCTGTAAGTGTGAAAGTCTTTCTTTTTTCCAGTGCATTGTAATCCCCATTGCCTGCCAACAGCATTGTAACTTCAAACAATTATTAAACTAACTATTTTAAGTCGAGGACTACCTTTATTAAAACATTATTTTAAAAAACAGTAACAAACCAAACCATGTCATGACTGTAAACAGTAACAAACCAAACCATGCCATGACTGTAAATTTAAAATACACGGCTAATGAACTAAGTGTTTCTGGCCATCTAAAATGATTGGCATGTAGGAGATTCGTACGTTTCAGGGATCAATTCCAGAGGTTGAGATCACTGCAGAAATGGCTTGCTCCTCATCCCACCATCAATGGGTAGCTCAGCATCCCCTTCTTTGCCAATTAACAGGATGGGTAGATGCCCTCTAAGATGGCTCCTCAAATACCAAGGTGAAAAACCAGTTCTATAAGGTCTGTTTGCTTCAGTTTTTTACTTGCACATTTAATGTTTTTGAAAGGAAATGCTGCTTTGAAAGAAGTCACATAACAACGAACACCAAACGCTTAAAGAATTGTGAAAACAAAAACTTCATCAAATTTAAGACAGAAGTGAATACATTCAAAATCAGACATTTCTAAATTTCTGTCCTTCTGTTTGGCTTACTGTTTACTCTATGCACAGGAGTTACCACCTATACCGTCCTTAAATGTTTCCTCAGGAAGAGAAGAGCCTTATGGCACTTTGTTAAGACCACCCAAAATGATTTCCAGGATCAGACAAAGACACAAAGCAACTGAAGGAACATTTCAGAATTGGAAAGACAAAAAGAAACTGCATAGGGCCCTACAAAGACTCACACAATAAATAGTCCCATAAGTGACATAGCCGTCATCCTTCCCTGAATAAGATATTCAGAGGCAATACAACTGAATAGTGACAAAACAAATCAGTTTTTCAAGTTTTGCACTCTGAAGATTTAACAATCACACTAAAAGTTGGTTTATTGGGATGGGGAAAAGCAGGATTAAAATATACAAAAATATAGAATGAAAAGAATAAAAACTGTTGTTTTTATCAACATGTTTGGGATACCAATAAAGAGCTGCATAGAAACAGAAAAGAACACTGAGCAATATAACTGTGGTGGGGTAGAAGTGGTCAAAAATACATAGCCAGTGGAGTTTTAAAATCTTTACATTAAATTAAATGTAAAAAATCACAGACATTTCTTTCTAGGTCTAACAGAAAAAAATCAATATTCATTTTTCAAATATGCATATGATATAGGAGATGACCAGGATGAATTTGAGGGAAGGGTCAAGAGCATCATCAGTCTTGAGTTCCTTCATATTCACAAGAGATCTAAGTCCACTCCATCTTAACTTCCATTGACTTTTATCTACTGGCTATTTGCTTTGACCCTTAAGTAATTTAGTAGTTCAGATTCTTGTAGAGTGTTAGCATGCAATAAACCTGTTATAAAGTGAAATTTGAACCGCTCTGTCTCCTCATTCCTTATGTTTAACATATATAATTCTATTACTCAAACCATTTGTGCTCTTATAGTCAATTTAAGCAATAGAGCGAGGGTTCTCAATAGAGAGATATTTCAACAGGGCACAGAGGAAAAGCGTGTAATTGAGGGGGGGAGCCATGTGCTGAGGGGACTGCAGAAAAGCAAAGTGTATTATGCTGTTCTGCTGATGCCAGAAAACGCACCAGTTGTTGTCCTGCATCCATATCTGAGAAATAGAACCAAATGTCATTGCCAGTCTATTTGCCTGGCAGATGGTGGAAGCCCTCATTGAACTGCTAATTACAAGGGTCTGTACTGCATTATTAAAATTATTCTAAATAAAGATACATATCTTATTTATTATTTATATAAATATCAAATTGAAACAAATCAGAGATAGTTAGGAAAATATACATGGCATTTTACTCCTTGTGATCAATTACCAGTTTGACCAGTATGATCAAAATGTTTATTATCATCTACATAATCCCTCACAACATAGAGCCAGACTACATCTGGGATTGTGTTCCCAAGGTTTTCTGATTTATTAACTGATTTAGTCTATACTCATGTAACTCGCAAAAGCAACTCTGGGTGGTTAAATTCAAATTAAACAAGAAGCAGAACATGAAACCAAAATCTTTTTAAAAAACACGCGTACACACATCTGAGACCACTCATACATCTGCCTATTTGCTCCCTAAAGAAAAGGCTATGCAATGCCTTGGCTCAATGCCATCCAATGAGAACACTGAAGTTCTTCTGAGAGATCCACTCCACTTGAGATCAAGAAGGGTATGTTCAAGGCATCAGCCTTTTTCTGTTGTGACTGCCATGCTTTAAATGTCTTTGCAGTCAGAGATTTATAAAATCCCCTCTCTCTTAGCATTCCATAAAACCATTAAAATAACTCTTTTTTTTTTCAGGCTTCAGCCAAAATGTTTACAGTGGACATGTAGGAATGGGGAGAGAGGTATGGGAACTTATGTAATTGTGCAGGGTATTTCTGTTGTCATACATTGCCCAGAAAGTATGGATTGGGGTAGGCCATGAAAGCTGTAAAATAAAATCATGACCAAAATTGATTTTGATATAGAATAGGATAAATGTTAGGATCTGACTGGATAATAAACCAGCAGCAATGATGTTCTAATCCATAACTGCCTAGATCAGGAGTGTCCTCCATGTGGCCCATGGGCCGGATGCGTCACGCATCTAGCGAATAGGTGCGAACTGGTAGAATCCCACCCCTGCCTAGTCTAGACTGAGGCTAGACAGCCTTTTGCAAGTAGAATGATATTTGATATAAGGTAGGCAAAGGCATTAATTTGTGATAGTACTGATGTATGTAAGAATAGGATTTCTGGACATAAAAGGTTTGGGACAAACTTTTTAGCCTAGACAGAAGCTTATATAGCCGGAAATATAAAGATAAGAAATTATGTCTCCGTTATAGAGAAGCTTTGTCTGAGATTTGGAAAGCCAGTTTAAAGAGCTTCTGGAGATTCCTCTTGCTATCACTATTGTTGAAATAAATGGAGGCAGCTGCCACCTTTCCACTGTGCTGAAACCCAATCATAAGACTTGCTGAGTAATCTACTGAATTTGGTATCTATTTTTGGTAATCATTCCCCTTCATAGGCCCCGAATTCCTCTTCTTTTTGCACTCTTATCTTTTAGCCCATATATAAAAGAATATCTCATTAATGATGCCATTCTAGAAATCTTAGGCAAATTGAAAAAAATGGGGTAAATTAAAAAAAGAATCCCTGCCTAGATTTTTGAATAAATTTACAGAACACAGCTACATTTGGAAGGCTGTGTGATTTCTCCTCCGCCGATCCCAAAAGCCACTACGAAAGATGCAGAAAAGGCAACCAAAATCATGGAAGAATTTGGAGTGTCTCAGGGAGAAAATGTTTAAAGTTTTGTCATGAGCACATATGAAAGGAACACCTCTAATCAGGCAGCAGATATATGATAGAGTTCATAAAATGACGTATGGCATGGAAAGATTATCTACATTTCTCCCCAAAGACTAAACTTCATGCTTATATAACTGAAATGATTTGAAAGAGATTCAGCAGAATCAGAACCAAGTACTTCTTCATACAGCCCAAAATTGATAAATAATTATACAATCACAACATTAACTAGTAGCTACTATTTTACATACTTTAAGAATATGCAACTTAGACAGGGACAACCTAATACAGGCTATTAGCAATGTTTATAAGGAATCCTAAGCCATACATCATGAGAATGCCTTGCTGAAGACAAGGGCAGAAGGCCTCTATTTCTTTAATGTTCTGTTTGTAGACTTCCCAGGGGTACCTTGCTAATCGCAATAGGAAGCAGGATGTTGGACTAAATGGACCGTCCGTCTGTTTCCAGGAGGGCTCTTATGAAGTTCTTACGATTCCCACTAAGATAGTCCATGAAATCAATACACAGGAAATGATGAAAGAAAATGGAAAGTACTGTATTTTACAATGAGAGAGAGAGAGAGAGAAAGGAATAGCAATAAAAGGCATAATCTGGCACATAGATACACATGGAGAAATCTTATGGGAATCATATGGGAATTAACCCTGAAAAAGTGTAAAAACTAAGATTCAGAAAAAACAAGTTTTCTCTCTCTTGGTGCCTTTTCTGGCTGAATAAAAAGACTGGCTAAAAACTAAAGAAAGGTCCTTTTAAATTAGTTAATAAATGGTAGTAATCAATGAGACAAGACACAGAAACCATACAATGTATAGAGGACATTCCTGCATCTAAGCAGGGAACGTTCCAAGTTAATGGCTGATCACCTAAACAAACTTCACCTAAACAAACAAGAATTTAAGAAATATAAACCAGCATTCAAACATTTCAGCTGCACATGGAAAGTTCTTGTAGCTCCCTATTCCAATAGAAAGTACACTTAAGAAGGAAAAAAATGTCAGTCACTGATGATCATGCACCAGTGTTTCTCAGAAACAAATTCTACTACATGCTTGAAAGGAGGATGAAGTAGTTGTAGGATTAGACTGGCCCAATTACTATTACTAGCAAATATTGGTGACAGCACAATATGCATATCTGAAAGTGGCAAAAAGACAAAAAGTGGTTTAAAAACCTTTATCAATGGCCAAAGAAGATCAAAGATGATAAAAAACAAGATTATCTACAAAAGGAAGCTATGGAAAGCATTCTGTATTAAACTCACATTAGAGAAATGTAAGTAGATTGATGAATAAGTGCCCAAAGTGGCAATTAGTGACAAATAGGGTATGGAAAAAGAGCACCAGAAATCACAAATCATGACCCTCCAAGAACCTCTAAGCAAGGTGGATGAAGATGCACCTTGCACCTGGATCATGGCAGGACTGATTTACAGGTGAAACTCAAAAAATTAGAATATCGTGCAAAAGTTCATTTATTTCAGTAATGCAACTTAAAAGGTGAAACTAATATATGAGATAGACTCATTACATGCAAACCAAGATAGTTCAAGCGTGATTTGTCATAATTGTGATGATTATGACTTACAGCTCATGAAAACCCCAAATCCACAATCTCAGAAAATTAGAATATTACATGCAATCAATAAAACAAGGATTGTACATAGAACAATATCGTATAAGCATGCATATGTACTCATTACTTGGTTTGGGCCTCTTTTGCAGCAATTACTGTCTCAATGCGGCATGGCATGGAAGCTATTAGCCTGTGGCACTGCTGAGGTGTTATGGAAGACCAGGATGCTTCAATAGTGGCCTTCAGCTCTTCTGCATTGTTCGGTCTCATGTCTCTCATCCTTCTCTTGGCAATGCCCCATAGATTCTCTATGGGGTTCAGGTCAGGCGAGTTTGTTGGCCAATCAAGCACAGTAATCCCACGGTCATTGAAACAGGTTTTGGTGCTTTTGGGAGTGTGAGCAGGTGCCAAGTCCTGTTGGAAAAGTCAGCATCCTCATAAAGCTTGTTGGCGGAAGGAAGCATGAAGTGCTCTAAAGTCTCCTGGTAAATGGCTACGTTGACCCTGGACTTAATGAAGCACGGTGGACCAACTGCAGCAGATGACACAGCTCCCAAATCAACACAGACTGTGAAAACTTCACACTGGACTTCAAGCATCTTGCAGTGTGTGCCTCTCCATTCTTCCTCCAGACTCTGGTCCTTGGTTTCCAAATGAGATGCAAAAGTTGCTCTCATCAGAAAAGAGGACTTTGGACCACTGAGCAACAGGCCAGTTCTGTTTTTCTTTAGCCCAGGTAAGAGGCTTGTGATGTTGTTTGTTGTTCAGGAGCAGCTTGATAAAAGGAATACAACATTTGAAGCCCATGTTCAGGATCCGTCTGTGCGTGGGGCTTTAATTCACTCCTTGTGAAAGTCCCCAACACTTTTGAACGGCCGTTTCCTGACAATCCTCTCCAGGCTGCGGTCATCCCTGCTGCTTCTGCACCTTTTTCTTCCACACTTTCCCCTTCCACATAACTTTCTATTAATGTGCTTTTATACAGCACTTTGGGAACATCCAACTTCTTTTGCAATTACCTTTTCAGGCTTTCCCTCCTTATGGAGGGTGTCAATAATGGTTTTCTGCACAACTGTCAGGTCAGCAGTCTTTCCCATGATTGTGATTCCTACTGAACCTGACTGAGACCATTTAAAGGCTCGGGAATCCTTTGCAGGTGTTATGGGTTAATTAGCTGATTAGAGTGGGGCACTTTGAGCCTAGAATATTGAACCTTTTCACAATATTCTAATTTTCTGAGATTGTGGATTTGGGGTTTTCATGATGTGTCATAATCATCTCAATTATGACACATCACGGCTTGAACTATCTTGCTTTGCATGTAATGAGTCTATCTCATATATTAGTTTCACCTTTTAAGTTGCATTACTGAAATAGGGTGTTGGTACTCACCTGATACGCCTGTTCTCGGTGAGCTGCGACGAGCATCCAGAGATTGGGAAGTGCTTAGTCTGGTTTTGATAGGCTGAGCTTAATTGGTAGGACGCTGACTCCTCCTCCGTCTCTCTCCTAGCGTCCCCCAGTTTTGGCGAAGATGAAGTAGTATAACCCCGACCCTTGCCACGTGCAAGAACCCGATAGCAGAACAGAAAACTTTAAAGAAAGGATAGTTGATCGGAGCAGAGATAAACAGATGGAAAGAAATGGGTGGGGCTGGATGCTCATCGCAGCTCACTGAGAACGGGCGTATCAGGTGAGTACCAACGCCCTTTCTCCATTGAGCTGCTCCGAGCATCCAGAGATTGGGACATACCAAAGCTTGGCCTGTCCTAAGGGAGGGTTCCCGTCTGATCCGAGACTCCTTCCCTGTCCGAATGTACCTGTTGTAAAACCTTCCTGCCAAACGAAGCCTCCGCAGAGGCAAACAAGTCAATTTTGTAGTGCCTGATGAAAGGCGAAGGAGAAACCCATGTAGCTGCCCTACATATCTCAGTTATAGGAGCCTGGGTGGCCCAGGCCGCCAAAGTTGCTGCGCTCCTTGTGGAATGCGCCTTGATACCACTAGGTACTGGCAGTGAGTGAGCTTCATAAGCCTTAGTTATCATAGCCTTCAACCATCTACCTATAGTTGATAGGGAGACTTTTTGCCCCTGAATAGCCGGCTGAAAAGACAAAAAACGGGCCTCCAACTTTCTGAAGGGAGCTGTTCGATGGAGGTAGATGTGAATTGCCCTGCGAACATCCAGACGATTCCAGCAGAGTTCTAGGCCCTGGGCAGGCTTAGGACAAAAATTAGGAAGAATCAGTTCCTGAGCCCTGTGAAAGGCTGAATTGACCTTTGGTACAAATGTGGGATCCAGACGAAGGACCACTCTATCTGCATGGAAAATACACAGATCTTTGCGTGCCGATAAAGCCGTTATTTCTGAGATATGTCTTGCAGATGTAATAGCCACTAGAAAAACCACTTTGTAAGTAAGAAAACGGAGGCTTGTAGATCTCAGAGGCTCAAATGGACTTTTGGTGAGAGCATTGAGTACCTTATTGAGATCCCAAGTGGGATAACGATGTATTGTTGGAGGACATAAATTCACAGCGCCCTTCAAAAAACTTCGTATGCGGGGGTGATGGGAAATGGAAGCGAAACCTTCCCAGCTCACCACCGACGTGATGGCTGCCACCTGTCGCTTCAAGATATTGGGAGAAAGGCCCCTGTCTAACCCATCCTGGAGAAACTCTAACACCTGAGCCACTAATGGCGAACACGGGTCTATTTTGAGCTTGGTACACCATTTGTGAAAGGCCAACCACTTAGCATTATATATGCGGTTTGTGGAAGGACGTCGAGCCACCTGAATGGTATGTATTACCCTAGCGGAGAACCGTTCTTGACTTAGATGTTGCTGTTCAACCTCCAGACGGTTAGTTGCAACCATTGAGGTTCGGGATGTTGAATTGGCCCTTGGGAAAGGCTCACTTTGTGCGGTGGAATCTTCCAAGGGTTGTCTGTGGACAACCTCTTGAGATCTGCGAACCACTGGCCTTCTGGGCCAGTACGGGGCCAGGAGAATCAGTTCCGCCTTCTCCTCTAACATCTTCCTGATCACCCTGGAGATCAGAGGCAGAGGCGGAAATGCGTAGAGCAGACCCTGAGGCCATTGACAACGGAGGGCATTGAAGTTCTCCGACCCCTGTGACGGAAGCCTCAAAATGAATCTGGGGAGTTGTGCGTTTTGGGGAGAGGCGAACAGATCCACCACCGGAAGACCAAACCTTCGAGTTATCTCCTGGAAGCGATCCGGATGTAGACGCCATTCCGAATGATCGATGGTGGCCCTGCTCAACCAGTCTGCCTTGGTGTTGGTGGCTCCCGAAATATGCTCCGCTGTGATGGAGCCCAAATGCCTTTCCGCCCAGTCAAACAATCTCTCTGCCTCCTCCATGAGCTGTTTCGAGTGAGTACCCCCTTGCCTGTTGAGATGTGCCTTCATTGCGACGTTGTCTGTGAGTATCAGGACATGACTTTTGTGAATGAGGGGAAGTAAACTGCGAAGGGCCATGAAAACTGCTCTGAGCTCCAAGCAATTGATGTTTTTCAAATGCTCTGCCGCTGACCAAAGACCTTGAAGTGATATGGTCCGGAAATGGGCCCCCCATCCGGACAGACTGACGTCTGTGGTAATGGTGAGTCTGTGGGGTTCCTTGAGAAGGCATCTGCTGTTGATTTTTGCCATGGTCCACCAGTGCAGTGATAGACGGACTTTTGCTGGGACCAAAACTCCTTGTCTGGAATTGCTTCTCCCTGATATTTGGTAGGGAAGCAAGAACCATTGTAGCAGTCTAGCATGGAAACGAGCCCAAGGAACAATAGCAATAGCAGAAATCATTTTTCCAAGAAGACTTGAAAGGTCCGCTCGGGGGACTCGCTTTAGAGTCCTAACTTGTAGGGCCAGTGTCTTGATACTTTCCAAACGCTCCGGGGATAGAAATACCCATCCCAAAACAGTGTCAATAATAGCCCCTAAGTGAGCCAACCGAGTAGAAGAAACTAAATGGCTCTTAGCCCAATTAACTGAAAAACCATGTGACTGGAGAACTTGCAATGTGGTTTGCACATCCCATTTCGCCTGTTCATAGGAGGATGACAAGATCAGAATGTCATCCAGATAACAGTGTAGTCTAATGCCGAAGCCCCGTAAAGGAGCAGCTACTGCTGCCAGGACTTTCATAAACGTCCTAGGGGCCGACGCCAACCCAAAGGGCAAGGCCACATACTCGAAATGTCTGTTGCCGTAACAAAATCTGACAAATTTGAAATGAGAAGGACGAATTGGAATGTGCAAATAGGCCTCTGTCAAATCTATGGAGGATAAAAAATCTCCCTCTCTTATCCCTAGGAGACTAGATTGCAAAGTACTCATTTTAAACCTACGATAAACAAGGGAACGGTTTAACCGTTTTAAATCTAAAATGGCTCTCCAGCCCCCTGAACTCTTGGGCACGACAAAGAGAAGGGAATAGAAACCCTGACCCTGTTGATCCCTAGGAACCGGTTGGATAGCTTTAATGTCTAACAAACGATTAATTGCTTCCTCCATCAAGACCCTCTTATTGGAAGCCCTGGAAAGAGGACATGGCATAAAACAATTTGGGGGTGTGGAAGCAAACTCCAGAGCCAGACTGAATCGAATGGTGTCCCAAACCCAGGAATCCTATGTGGAGGCATCCCAATCGTTGGTGAAAAATTTTAAACGACCCCCAATCGGAACCGGATCACCTGAGCTATCTTGGGCGACGAAACCCCTTGGTACCGGAGCCCCTGAAGGATCTCCTCTCTTGGCCTCCCCTACAAAATCTGTCACCAAATTCTTGGCCTTCCATTTGTTGGGCACCCCTAGAATCTGATACCCTCTGGAATCTGGTTGGGAACGATCCTCTATAGTAGGGACAAAAGGAACTCCTCCGAAAGGACTGGTAGGATCTGGTGTCTGACCGCCTTAAAAGGGAGGGGAGGTTTTTCTTCTTGTTCCTAGTTTCTATCAATAGAGGATCCAAGGCAGCGCCAAACAACTTTTCATTTGAAATTGGGGAGGAAGCAAGCTTCCACTTATGTTTAGAGTTGGTCTGCCAATTCTTTAGCCAGAGAAGTCTTCGAGCCGTAACCTGTGAAGTCATGGCTCGAGCAGAAAATTTTACAGAATTAAAGGTGGCATCCGCAGAAAACTCTGCTACTGCAATCAGTTTGGCAATGTCCTGATGCGCCCTGATGTTGCAGCTTGGGATAGTATCCCTGAGATGACAAAGCCATCTAAGAAAAGTTCTAGTAAAAAACGATGCGGCAGTAGCCGCTCTGATGGCCCACGCATCAGATTGATGACTCTTTCTAAGAGCTATCTCAATTTTCTTGTCCTCTGTTTTAAGTGCATCCTCTGATTCTGTTGGAATTGTTGAGGGGGATGCCAAGGCTACAATGGGATCATCTACAATAGGAGTATTCAGGTGATTTGTGAACTCTGGACCCAAATTAAAAAAAAATTATCAAAATTTGTGGGCGGTGGGTACAGTGCAGCTGCAGATCACTGCTTTTGCAGGAGGTCCTAAAACATTTGTGGGACCGGAATGACTTCAACTTCACTCACAGGTTGGGAGAAAACCAAGTCCTCCGACTGCTCCTCGGATTGTTGGGGAACAGATGGAGACTTGTCCAAGCGGGCAGTATTTTTTGCCTTGTATGATAGGGATTTAAAAAGTTGTGGATGGAAAAGACCAGTAAAAGTAGGTTGGTCAGGCCTGATATCCTCATAATCAGACATGCATCTTTCTGGTGATCCCTCTTCCAGGGGAATTTCGCTGTCTTGAAGTGAAACAGCATCTAATAGTTCCATACGTACATCTCCTTCCCCCTCCTTCTGACGGAGCATGCAAAAACAAGGAAGGCTCTCTTGGAAGAGGTACCTGGATGTAATGAGGATCCGTTCTACCTAAAGAACGTACAGAATGAGCATCAAGATCTGGAGATGGCGTCTGTCTGGTCCTTGATTGTTGTAGACCTGCAGCGATACTCCTACTGATCGCTACTTCCATCCAAGACCTCAAGGATTCTGGAACCTCCTCTGGAAGAATTTCTTCCTGACGTAGCCCAGCCGCTGTAGGTGTGAAGGTTGCTTCAGAGGCTCTTCTCAGGACCTGAGAATGACTGGGAGCTGTGGTACTAGGTGAACGAGATGGTAAAGATAAATCTAATGGCCTGGACAAATCCTGAGCCTGAATTTGAGTAGATATGTTAGCAGGGATGGAAACTCTCTATCTCTGGAGTGTTTCTCAATCTGTCTTTCTAAAGCCCTTTGACGCCTAGAGGCATCTTTATCCGCAGCCTTTGAAGAACCCTTGGTCCTTGTCTTGGGTTCGTGACATAGGTTCCCCTCTGCTTGCCATTGTTAAATACCAGAAATAACTATTACCCAGAGTATAGATATGAACTTATGGGTTTGAATGGACTGTTGGCACATCCGGACTCCTGTACCTCACCAGGAACAGAAAGCCCAATAAATATACTTTTCCCCCATTTTTTTTATTTTTTATTTTTATTTAAAGAAATATATATAAAGTTAACTATTTACAATTCCAATCAAAAAAGACCAAATGGAGAACTGTCTTATATGTGTATAAGAATAGGGCCGTTATATGCAAGAAACTCTAGGCAATAATACCACAGGCCTCAGGCCCGAGTAAATTGTCTGGACTGAGAGGGTAGCCAACAGAAGTAATATAAAAACACAACTCCCAAACTGGAGTTAAAGGGAGGAAATTTCCATCTGTAATCTTCCCAACCTGGGAAAACAAAGAGGAAAAAACAAATACCCTCTCACAGGGACCCGGCCTGAAATAATTGAAGCCTTCACTAACAAGGTCCTGCTGCAGGAAAACACGTGCCCAAAAAGGCGGACTGTCCCCAGCAATGGCGCAGATAATAAGATGCCAAATATCACAGCGCAATGACTCGCGCTGTAAATTAATCAATTCGGATGGCCCAGAAACAAAGTAAATTGGGGAGATTGGACTCCAGCGCCTTTACCCCTGCATTCTCCTGGGGAGGAATCTTCAAATAGAGAGAAAAAGGACAATGGCAAGAGAGGGAAACAGAATCAAGTAAAAAAAGTGCCAAAGGAACTGCCTTTTAAAAAAGGCAAGCGGCCAAATGGCCCCCTGCTGGGAGATCGCAAGTGCGGTTAGAGCGCTGCCGCGCTCTGTGCTTGTAATTGAAGGGACTGTAGCTAAATTGAGGAAATGAAAAAAGCGATTTAAAGGAATAAACCTTAAAGTAGAAATTTAAAAGAAGCCAATTGAAGAGAAAAAACAATATTCACAATGTCACCTGAAGAAACTGCTCCGATCAAGAGAAAAGCTGCCTATCTCTCCAAGGCTGAGCAAAAACTGGGGGACGCTAGGAGAGAGACGGAGGAGGAGTCAGTGTCCTACCAATTAAGCTCAGTCTATCAAAACCAGAGACTAAGCACTTCCCAATCTCTGGATGCTCGGAGCAGCTCAATAGAGAAAAATGAACTTTTGCACGATATTCTAATTTTTCGAGTTTCATCTGTATGCTAGCACCCAGTTTTTCAATTAGCATTTGCCAGAAGTATGGATTTTTCTGCCTAACAAGTTTTGGTTTTAACAATCCAAATCCTTAGAAGAAATCTTGCACATCAGTTACCAAAAGTACAGTTTAGTACAAATAAGGCTTGGGATGAAGTCTCCTGCAAATTAATGAGGTATATTTTTAAATAAACTTAAATATAGGGGTGACAAGACTCCTAAAAAGCACTGTTCTGGCAGACAGATTTGAAAGATCAGGGTTCCTATGTTATTATTTTTCAAAACTTAGATTGAATTCTTTTCTTTAGGAAATGGAGAACGATACCCTTAAAAGAGCAGACTGCACCCATTATGCAAATAAGAAAATACAATTTAAGTAGACAACTCTCTAATTCTATTATCATATTTGCCCCCCAAAAAGATGACCCAGATATTTAAAAGGATTGTCCCAGGCAGAAAAGCAATACATAGACAAAAATGCTGTACAGTATTCATTAGCTCTACCTTGTCAACAGTAGATTGTCAACGCTAGTTGCAACTAACCCTATAAATTTCTACCATTTCTACCAAGAGTAAGAAAGAGAGAGAAAGAAGGAGGGGGAAAGAGAGATTCTTAAATATATGATATATACACATGCAAGTACATAGAATAGAATAGAATAGAATAGAATAGAATAGAATAGAATTCTTTATTGGCGAAGTGTGATTGGACACACAAGGAATTTGTCTTGGTGCAAATGCTCCCAGTGTACATGAAAGAAAAGATATATTCACCCCCTGTTGCTGGACATGGCCCAGCTTTCGATGAAAACAACATGATAGACAGGACTTGCCACTGAAACAAAAAAAGAAGAACCAGTTTATCACACACTCCTTTGACCTGCACCCCAGACCAGACCACTGAGGGCAGAGTTGCACTCTCTAACGTACAAGGAGAATAGGCATATCAGGGAAGATCAACACCCTTTCTCCCTAGTAAGGTTACGAGAGTCCAGACAAGGGACATACTAAGCTGGAGTGTCCATGGGAGGGCTCATGTCTGGTCCTGATCCCCATCCTCCTTGATGACTCTCTATAGAAGCCGTCTGCCAAATGCTGCATCTGCCAATGCAAATGCATCCAAACAATAATTCCAGATAAATGGAGATGGGGATGTGCCTTGCAGACTTCAATTGAAGCTTGTGTAGCCCAAACAACCGTCATAGCAGCACTACGAGTAGAATGAGCTATGATACCCCTTGGTACTGGTAGGGAGCAACTTGTGTACACCCTGGAGATATAGGACTTGATCCACCTGCTAACTATAGAGGGAGTTAGCTTACAACTCACCGTGGCAGGCTGAAAAGAAACAAATAGGGATTCTGTCTTGTGGAAGTTAGAAGTCCTTTATATGTATATCTTCAAGTCACTACAAACATCTAGAGTGTGCCAAGATTTTTCCAAAGTGTGGGCCAGGTTGGGGCAGAAATCTGGAAAAACCAACTCTTGCGCACTACAGAACCATGTGTTGACCTTTGGAATGAAGGCTGGGTCTAGCCTCAAAACATCTAGCTGCCACTGAAGCAGTGATGGCCTTAGTTGCAAATCTGGCTCCATTCAAAGTGGCATCTGCAGTAAATTCTGCAACTGCAACCAGTTTATTGATATCCTGGTGGGCTCTAATATCTGAAACTGGAAGCTTATCTTGCAGTTGTCGCAGCTATCTGAGGGTGGCTCTAGTAAAAAAAGAAGCAGCAGTGGATGCCTTCACCACCCAAGCAGCCTCTTGATGGGCCCTCTGCAACAACTGTTCAATCCTTTTTTCATCAGCCACAGAATCAGAAGGAGCAGATGACGATGACACCAATGCTGCCACAGGAGCATCTACTACTGGAACTTGCAGGCTTTTGGTAAGTTCCAGCCCCATGTTGAAAAATATACAATCAATAGCAGATAAACCAGAGCCTGAAGCAGGTGTATCTAATTGCTTGTGCACCACCTTAAGGAAGAGCTTAGGAGATGGAACAATCTCCACTCGGATAGTTGGGTCATCAAACAGAGTATCAGACTCCCTAGGAGAGACCCTGCCAGGATTTCTGTCATCAGCATCTGGGCCCAGATTGGCAGTATTTCTGGCTTTAAATAGCAATGACATGAAAATATTAGGTCAGAACAAACTGGAAAAGGCTGGCTGATCAGGAGCCAAACCCTCGTCTTCAGAAAGGTCAGACTCTATTTATCTCCTTCCCCTGCCAGGGGTATTAGTAAATTTACCCGAGAACGCCCTTTTTATCTATGCTGCTAGAGAGCCCAGGATGGGTATGATTCCTCCTGATGACATCATCAAGCTGAGTCCGCGTAGTATAACAGTAGCAGCCTGTGGGAGAAACCCCCCAGCTTTGGCGAAGACACTTGACAGACTATAGTGAGTGTCTCTGAAAGCCAAAACAGAATCGTGAACCATAACATACCTCACCACAATCCTGACGCAACAAGGGAGGTGCTGGGCTCTCTAGCAGCATAGATAGAAAGGGCATTCTCAGGTAAATTTACCAACGCCCATTCTCCTCCATGCTGCTGTGAGAGGCCAGGATGGGACATACCAAAGCCTTCATGTCCTCGGGAAGGTCCTTGTCCGGTCTCTCACTCCAAAGTAGGCAACACTCACTGAAGAACCCGTCTGCCAAAAGCCGCACTTGTGGAGGCGTAGGAATCCAGGTGGTAGTGTCTGATGAATGGAGACGGGGATGTCCATGTAGCCACTCTGCAAATCTCCTCTAGGGTGCCTGGGTGGCCCAGGCAGCCGAAGTTGCGGCACTTCTAGTGGAGTGTGCTGTCAAGCTGTGTGGTACTGGCAGAGCTTTGGCTTTGTGGGACTGTGCGATGCAAGCCCTGATCCACCTGCTTAAGGTGGCAGGAGAGGCCTTGTTCCCCAGTGGGAAGGGGAAAAGGATACAAACAGAGCCTCTGTCTTCCTAAACGTTGATATGCGTTTGATATAAATTCTAAGAACTCTTCTAACATCTAAAGTGTGCCACTTGCGCTCTAAGGTGTGGTGTGGACGGGAACAAAAATCAGGAACCACTATGTCTTGGGATCTGTGGAATACAGAATTTATTTTGGGTACAAAGGTAGGGTCTAAACAAAGAACAACTCTATTATCATGAAAAGTGCAGAGGTCTGCCATATAGATAGAGCAGCCAACTCTGACATCCTTCTAGCTGAAGTGATGGCTATTAAGAAAACCACCTTGAAGGTCAAGAATTGAAGGGACACCTTTCTGAGGGGTTCGAAGGGAGGTTGTTAGGGCTTGGAGGACCTTGTGAAGGTCCCAGGATGGGAACCTTGAACCACAGGAGGGTGGAGATAGGAAGCCCCTTTTAAAAATCTCTGAACTGAAGGATGATGGGACAAGGAATGAAAGGAATCCCAGGAGATGACTGAAGCAAAAGCCGCTACTTGACGGTGTAAAGTATTAGGAGCTATACTTTTGTCAAGGACATCCTGGAGAAAACAGAGGACCTGTGGTACCCCCGCTATTGTAGGAGAGAGACCTTCCCTGTGACACCAATGACAAAAAACCCCCCAGGTGGCATTGTACATATGCGCTGTAGAAAATTTACGAGATGCCTGGATAGTAAGGATGACTTGGTCTGGGAGATTGGCTTCTCTTAATAGTTGCCGCTCAAGTGCCACACGGTCAATTTGAACCACTGGGGATCCGGGTGGAGCAGTGTCCCCTGATGTAGTGAGATCATGTGGTCTGGAATCCTCCAGGGAGTGGCTACAGACAGGTTCATCAGATCTACAAACCAGGGTCTCCTGGGCCAATGGGGACTAGGAGAATCAGCTCTGCCCATTCCTCCAATATTTTCTGAATGACCGCCGGAATGATGGAAGAGAGGGAAAAGCATAGAGGAGATCGGGGGCCATCTGCTCCGAAATGCATTGGTCCCCTCCACTCCCTGACAAGGAAACCTGGTGAAAAATCTGTTTACTTGAGCGTTTTGGGGAGAGGTGAAGAGGTCTACCTTCGGGGTCCCGAACGTGAGGGAGAGATCCCTGAAAATGGACTGGGGAAGGGACCATTCTGCCTGGCCGACTGGGCTCCTGCTCAGCCAATCAGCCTGGGAGTTGTTGACTCCCAAGATGTGGTCTGCTGTGATAGACAGCAGATGTCTCTCTGCCCACCTCCCCAACCTTTCGGCTTCCCTCATGAGGGCCCTGGACCTTGTGCCCCCCTGCCGGTTGACATGCGCCTTTGCAGCCATGTTGTCAACACTAGCACATGGGACCCCACTATCCTGTCCCTGAAATGTTTCAGGGATAGATAAATGGCTCTGAGTGCTAGCCAGTTTATGGGCCCAGTCCTGTCTAACCGGGACCAGATCCCTTGAGCCATGAGACCCTCCATGTGGGCTCCCCAACCCAGGAGACTTGCATCGATGGTGATGATCAGTCTGTCCGGTTCCTTGAATGGGAGACCCTTTGAAAGGGCTGGGGAAAGCCACCACTTGAAGGAATGGCAGACCTCTGGGGAGAGCAGGATCTTGGCAGATGTGTGGCTGGTTCCTGCTCATTGAAAGGGGAGCAGGAACCATTGTAGAGCCAGTGAGTATAGCCGTGCCCACAGAATGATGCCTATGCATAAGATCATTTTGCCCAAAAGTTTGGACAACAGTGACAGGGAGACAGTGTGTTGACGTTGGACTTGTCAAATGATCTTGATAAGACTCTGCCCTCGGGCTGGAGACAGAAAAACTTGGCACAGAGTTGTGTCGATGATGGCTCCCAGATGGAGCAATCTGGTTGTTGGGAAGAAATGGCTTTTCTTGGAGTTGATGGAAAAACCGTGGTATTGGAGGCAATGGAGAATGGTTTGAAGATCTTGATGGGCAGAGGGGTGGAGAATGACAGGATCAAGATGTCATCCAAGTAGCATTGGATCCTCACTGG
>CM042842.1:107259509-107283712 GCA_023653725.1 Bungarus multicinctus | reverse complement strand
CCGCCACACCAACAAGAGTTGTCTCTTTAAGGAGCCCCACAGACTCATTGTCACCACCGACGCCAGCCTGCTGGGCTGGGGTGCTCACCCTCACTCATCCACAGTTCAAGGTCGCTGGTCAGCAAGGGAACAGTCCTACAATATCAATTGGCTGGAACTTCGGGCAATTCATCTGGCCCTTCGAGCTCTGCTGCCGCAGGTACGCAACCAACATATCTTAGTTCTCACAGACAATACAGCAGCCAAGGCGCACTTAAACAAGCAAGGGGGCACTCAGTCTCAACCTCTCATGCAAGAGGCGGAACGTCTCTGTCGTTGGTCGGAGGCAAATTTACTTTCTATCAGGGCAGAACACATCTCGGGCATCTGCAATACCCAGGCAGATTGGCTCAGCCGGGCCACAGTCGATCCCACGGAGTGGCGTCTTCATCCGTCGCTCTTTCAAGAGGCAGTCATGAGGTTTGGTCTTCCGGAGGTCGATCTTTTCGCCTCCCCTCTCAATGCCCACCTGCCACGGTTCGTGTCCCGATTCCCCTCTCAAGGGGCGGAGGATTTCAACGCCCTTCGCTGCCCGTGGCCCCCAGGGCTCTTGTACGCCTTTCCCCCTCTTCCTTTGATCCCTCAGGTCATACAGAAGATGCTAGAGGAACGGGCAGATCTGCTTTTGGTGGCTCCATACTGGCCCAGACGCCCTTGGTTCGCCGATCTCTGTTGTCTGTCGGTGTTCAAACCATGGAGGATTCCTCTGGATAGGATTGTGCTAACCCAGGGTCCTCTTCAACATCCGAACCCTCAATGGTTCCACTTGACCGTCTGGAGGTTGAGCGGTCGCGTTTAATCAGCAAGCAATTATCCAACAAGGTTATTTCAACCATCCAGGCTGCAAGGCGCCCCTCAACAAATCACATTTATAATGCAACTTGGTCCATATTTACCAGCTGGTGTTCCCAATTTCATATTGATCCGCGATCTCCTTCAATTGCTCAAATTTTGGAATTCCTACAAGCTGGTCTCGATAGGGGGCTTTCACCAAATACCTTGAGAAGACAAGTTTCTGCCCTGTCTTCCGTGATTGACTATGAGAATTCCCCATCTCTTTCTCATCACCCTCTTATTCGCGCCTTTCTTAAGGGTGCTACTAATTTGCGACCGCCCATGGTTCATCGTTATCCTACTTGGGATTTGAACAAGGTCCTTCTGGCCCTTACCAAACCTCCTTTCGAACCGATTCGTTCCACATCACTACTATTTCTTACATATAAGGTTGCTTTCTTGGTGGCCATTACTTCAGCTCGGCGCATTTCCGAGTTGGCATCCCTATCTATCAGGTCAGACCTCTGTGTTTTTCATGCAGATAGGGTTGTCCTCCGGCCGGACCCCACGTTTATCCCAAAGATTAATTCGGCTTTTCACAGGGCACAGGAGTTGGTCTTGCCCAATTTCTGTCCTCATCCTTCCCAAGAGTTGGAACATCAGTGGCATAAGTTGGATGTCCGGCGTGCCTTGAAGGTCTATATCCATCGCACGGCATCCTTTAGAAGGACAGAGGCCTTGTTTGTTGTATTTCTGCCTCATAGTCAAGGTACTAGGGCCTCTTCCACCACCATAGGTCGTTGGTTGCGGGCCACTATTGCTAAAGCTTATCAGGCCCAGGCCCTAGCAGTTCCCAGGGGCATCATGGCGCACTCCACTCGCAGTGCTGCCACCACGGCGGCTTGGGCCACCCAAGCTCCTATCTCTGACATTTGTCGGGCCGCCACTTGGGCGTCTCCTTCCCCCTTTATCAGACATTATAAGGTCGATGTCTTTGCATCTGCTGATGCGTCTTTTGGTAGGAGGGTACTACAGGGTGTGTGCAGGACAGCAACAGACTCCAGGTCCAGTCAGCATCCCGCCCATAGTCCAGGCCAAGCTTTGGTATGTCCCAATCAAATGGATGCTCCGAGCAGCTCGTAGGAGAATAGGCGTTGGTTCTTACCTGATACGCCGGTTCTCTCCGAGCTGCGAAGGAGCATCCATCCCCACCCTATGTGTTATTGCTAACTGTGTTTATTCCTTCCGTCTATGGGAGTCCTGCTATACGACCAAGCTGATGCACTAGTTTCTCGGAAGCGACATCTGCCTTTTCACTGCGATCTTCGCTAAAACTGGGGAACGCTGGGAGGAGTCTCGTGGAGGAGGAGGAGCGTTCCAAAGTTTAAGCTCAGCCTATCAGGACGAAGACTGAACCAACCCAATCAAATGGATGCTCCTTCGCAGCTCGGAGAGAACCGGCGTATCAGGTAAGAACCAACGCCTATTTTCTTCCTTCCCAACTAGATGCAATTTCATTTGATGTCCCTCCCAAGTATAAATATTTATTTTGGGACACTCAATATCCTTCTAATATCTTCATGCAGAAAGTAACAAATATCTGTTACAGAAATTGTGTTCGGCTTCTTGTGAGATTATTAGAGTTCTATATATCTTACAATTTACTTTCTTTTCCCAATGTAAGGTCGATTTCCTTGCAAATATATCCTTTAAGAATTCTTACAAAGAAGAAGCTGATGTGAAGATGACAGAATTAGAAATTGCAAAATTGATTTATTTGTTTAGAGAAAATAAAATAACTGTATTTATTAGTGACTGGAAACCCTTTATGGACTCTTACTGAAAAAAGAAAAAAAATGAACTCATAAGTTTGATTTTCAGAAAGGGTAGACTTTGGAAAGAAGGAAATTGTGTCGTAATTGTATTTGTAACCACTCTTAAGATCAGAAACTGCGTCTTCATAAATTTTCCATTCCCTCTTTCTTTCTTTGCCCTTTATTTCATGTACTACTTTTCTTTCCTTTTTTTTCTTTCAAAATTTTTATTTTATTCTTTAAGAAAATTATATATAAAAGCAAGGAGTGATGAATTTTAAAAAGATGCCTTTGGACTCTTGTATCTCAGGACAAAATATTAAAAATAGAAATATTATAAAATATGTATATTTCTACCAGTTATTGCCTGACATCATCCTTCGTGTTACAAATGAACTGCAGAATATTTGGGTTGCATGACGTGAAGAAGATTGACTAGCCTCTCCTCCCACTATTAAACAGGTTGACATAATGTTTCAGTGATTTCTTGAAAGATTGGCTTTATAGCAGTGGTGGCTAACCTTTTGGGGCTTCTGTGGCAAGCGCACACTCACTCGCATGCCAGCACCCAGAATGCAATGCATGCCCCACACCCTCTGCGTGTGCACGTGCAATCCCCTCCCTACTACCCCCTTACCTGCACAGCGCTTCACAACTGATTTTCCAGCTGGTTTGAGGCCTTTTTCGGCCTCCCAGGGGCTCCCATATTACAGGAAGTGATGAAACGGGCCTATAATTTGATCTGAAAAGCCTTGCAGGCTTTTTTCAAGCCTCTGGGAGGCCAAAAATGACCACAAACCAACTGAAAAAAAACAGCCGTGAGGCGCACGCATGCCCAGTGAGGTAAGTTTGCCTGTGGCTCGCATGCCAGCACAAATGGCTCAGTTGTGGCACACATACCATAGGTTCGCCATCACAGCTTTATAGGCTCCAGTGTAACTGTCAAGCTCATGATACTTTATGAAGTTGACGTAGAAGCTATTTAATTCTTAGAAAGAATAGTTATTTTTTAAAAAACTAATTTTATTTATATGTCATTCAACCTCATTGATAGGACAATTCTTAAGCTTCTCACTTATTAAGCTTCAGATTATATTCACCACTGCCAAACCATAGTTGAATCAACTTGTAGAGGTTCCTAAATATGAAGCTAGGTCAGGTCTCCAACCTTGGGACCTTTAAGATTGGTGGACTTCAACTCCCAGAATTCCTCAGATTTCAGCAAAGCTGGCTGGGGAATTCTGGGAGTTGAAGTCCACCAGACTTAAAGTTGCCAAGGTTGGAGACCCCTGATCTAGGTAAAAAGGAGGGACTGAAAGAAGAAACTAGCAAACAATTTTTTTGTGGTAATAAGCCACACGTGGCCATTTGACAGTTGCTGATTATAAAGCTTTAGGTCAGACTTGTTCACTAATGAAACTAATGAAAATCATGTACTCTCTAATGTTGACGGTTGGAATTTATCTCTCTTCCAATGAGCTGCCTCTTCTGAAAGGTAGATGCAGGAGTAGGCTGCTATCAGTTCGCACCAATTCGGGCGAACCTGTATCTAATTTTATGGCCAGTTTGGCAAACTGGCAAATTCCACCCTTGGTTGGCCCCATCCACCCTGCCCTTCCCAGGGGTCCCCACATTTTGGATTGAACGTTTTGGATCACAGATAAGTGGGAGGCTCGGGGAGAACGAAAAACAGGTCTTCCGGAAGGCCGGAAATGGCCCTGTTTCTTACCTCCGGAGAGCCTGGGGAGGCCATTTTTGCCCTTCGAGAGGCTCAAGGAAAACCTCCGGAGCCTATGAAAGACGTAAACAGCCCCCAGCAGCATGTTTTTGCTCCCAGGCCAAGTGGTGCAGGATGCCGACTAGGCCACGCCCACCATGGCCACCCCCACCCAGCAACCAGGCAGAGAACCAGTTGCTAAATTTTTTGAAGCCCACCGCTGTATTTAAAACAGCACTGGGAAGCTGGATCTCACTGTTTAATATCTGTATTTCAAACTTATCATGACTCAATAGTATTGCGGGAAATGACAGAAATTGTTAATTCAAGTCACTTTGGAGTACTGGACTGAAACAAAAAGAGGGAGAACAATTGATGCCTTTTCAATCCACAGTGATGTGAAATGCTATTATTACAGTTCTGCTTTGAAAGACTGTGTCAGCTTTGGAAGCCATATTGAGACCAGATGCTCCCACGCTGCCACATTTTGAGCCTGGGAAAATGGGAGGGGGGGATTTCTTGGAGTGTATATAGATAGATATAATAACATTCTTTTTCTAATTCAAGGTCAAGTTATTTTGCACATAAGTGAGGGGAAGTCTCAAGTTGGGATGGATGGGGATTGGGGCATGTGATGTGATGATGGGTGCATGGGATGGATTTGTAGTTTTTACTTATTGCAAGGAAGCCCAGAACTTTCAGATTTGGAATTCCCCAGTTGTGCCAGTTTATTATCCAAATATAAAAACCTTTTGAGAAGATGTCTGTCTCGGAGTTATTGGTTGGAGTGGAGGTTTTCTGGAACGCTGAAGACAGTTTTCTTTCTGTATTTACAGGTGACTCTCATTTAGTGATTGCCTCATTTAGTGGTGTAGTTATGATGTGATGAAAAAATAACTCCTGTCCTCACATTTATCACCTTTGTAAGTTTGTAAAGCAAAGGAAAGTAAGATCAGAAGATCAGTTGCAACTTCCCTTAGCAACTACTTCATTCAATGACAGAGTTGTCAGTCTCAATTGGTCATTAAGTGAAGATTATCTGTATTGCTAAACCTGTATTCTCTTTTCTCTAGTGAACGTCAGATAACTTTGTATACCATTTTATCCTTTAGAAAATATGTGAGGTACATTAAGAAATGTCCCATGGCTCTAGTAACCCAGAGTCATGATCGTGCATTATGCCAAGTGGAAATTTGTTCTCATTCCCAGGATTTAATGAGAGGTCACATAAATACTGAAATTTTATGAAATTTGACAATCTTGCTAGGATTTCAGCCATTACATTTATACACTGGTTGCATGGGTACTTTCTGGGAGATATCACAGGTTTTGACTTTTTATTTATTATTTTATTTTGTCAATTGCTTACAAGATAATAGGTATAAGTAAAAACATAGTTATGAATACATGGATACATATAAGAAAAATAAAAAAGAAATAATAGGACAGGGACGGTAGGCACGTTGGTGCGCCTATGCACGCCCCCTACAGATCTCTTAGGAAAGGGGTGAGGTCAATAGTAGACAGTCTAAAGTTAAAGTTTTTGGACTTTGGGGAAGAAACCACAGAGTCAGGTAGAGTATTCCAGACATTGACCACTCTGCTGCTGAAGTCGTATTTCCTGCAATCAAGCTTGGTGCGATTAACCTCAAGTTTGTATCTATTGTTTGTCTTGTGTTGTTATGGTTGAAGCTGAAGTATTCATTGACAGGTAGGACATTGCAATGTATAATTTTATATACCATACTTAGATCAGACTAAAGACGGCATAGTTCTAGGTTTTCTAGGTCTAGAATTTTGAATCTGGTGGCATAAGGTATTCTGCAACGAGTAGAGGAGTGGAGAACTCTTCTTGTGAAATATTTCTGGACTTTCTCAACTATGTTAATATCAGATATGTAATGTGGGTTCCAGACTGATGAGTTGTATTCGAGTATTGATCTAGAAAATGTTTTGTATGCTCTAGTTATTAGTGTAATATTACCAGAGAAAAAGCTATGTAAGATTAGGTTAACATGCCATATTTTTTATTGACTTGCCATATTTTATACTCTTGCCATATTTTCTCATGATGGGTAAATACTGGATAACAAAATACATATGCAGAAAAATAAGGTTATGCCATTTCTTTGTTATAAATTGCCTTAAGAAAACCTAACTTGGAAGGGTACCAAACAATTTTTAAAAATTAATATGGAAAGAAGTAGGGGGCATAATTAATCTACTCAACAATGTATATAGTTCCAACTATATACTGAATATAATATATACTTCCAAGACATAGTTCCAAGACAAGCTGCCCATATTAAAGCTATTTCTCACAAAATGATTTCAAGCAGTCACAATTATTATTGAAAATTGATTGTCTAAGGAGATTCTCGCTCATCCAGGTCATGGTTTTCACAAAGGTGTTTTTTTCAAATGACAACTGGACTTTCTTTGTTTTTCTTTGAAGACTTTTTTGCTTCTCATCAAAGAGGCTTCTTCAGTTCTTGAAAACTGATTCTTATACAACTTTCTCCAGCCATCATTTTGTTGGAATCTTTGGCTGTGAAAAGTTGATCATAAGAAATAAAAATCCAAATGTTCCTGATTGTAGGTCTAGCTGAAATTAGCATATGTTCAGAAATCTGCACCGAGAAAATCTAACCATCACCAAATATATATAAAGGGAGGAATTAAGTCAAAGAGTTAGAGTGGTGGATAGTATTAATAACATCCCTTTGTCTAGATGCTGCTTATGAAGGTCCTGTAAGAATACTGTACTCTTGTAATGGTACTTGGTAGGCAGTTGATTCTCTTGGCTTTTCTAGTCTACCAAACATACATTTGAAAAATGATTAGCTCTAGAGACCAGATACAGCAGACTAGGTTTGAAAAATGGCATGCCACTCTGTTCCTTCCCCAAGTTTTTAAATATTTATCGGTATGGTAATAACCTTTTAATGTTATACAGATATAACTTCTCCCTCTGCAACAGAATTTGGATATCAGAATAATAAATGGAGGAAAGAAGATGTAGTTGAGAAAAATGGGGAAAACAGTTTTTCAGTCTGTTAATTTATTTTTTGATGGATAAAATTCATTGCCCCTTTTTAAAGTGAAACTCTGTAATATTCTCTAGGTGATTGCCTTGGGCTAGATAATTTAAAGTTCAGATATTAAAGCTACTGCTTCATATTACATATTACAGTTTACTTTGTGTCTTTTTTCCCCAAATTACATAGATATTTAGCTTGGGGTTGTTGTTGTTTTGTGAAGACAAATGCTATTGGCATAGTGTTTTATTGTAAAATAGTTACTCTTCTCTATCAATACTTAGGCTTGTTTGTGTGACTTTGTTTGCAGTAACCTTCTAGTTATGTTAAAATACAGGTTCTTTTAGTAATGGATGTTCCATGCAAAATACTTGAAGAGCACATGTTGATGAAGGATTTTACTTCTCATCAGCATTATCAAGTTATTTCTGAAAGGTCTTTTGTTTTAACTTTGCCATCACAGTGAACAGGATTAGTGATTATGTTGAAATGGGGTTGATTCATTCAGGCATGATATTCTCTGTGGAACTGCTGGTGCCATTTAACTGTTTGAAGAATGTTAATTCTTGGCCTTTGAATATGTTGGATATATATTAAATTAAAATTTTTTACCATGTTACATATGCCTTTTGAAAATCTGTTATAAATTATTATTGTATCATACGCTGAAAACTTTAGAAAAGAAGCATAGCTTTATTTATAGATAAGAGATTTTCTTTTCCTTGAAACAAATAGCAGAGATGTCTGCCCTTGATAAAAATTGAATAAGTAGTTGAGAACAAAAGAATTAGCATGTTGTGTTATAAAGGTAAAATGCCTTTGAAAGTTAGTCCGAAGCTTAACTACTGTTTGGGGTAGTCTTTTGTCTAGTGAATGTTTAACCCTTTTTGAGACCAAGAAGGAGCTTTCTTTGCTCCCTTGTAAGATTACGAGAGTTCAGGCAAAGGGTTAACTCCATCTCCTAGCCAATTGGACTAAGTCTATCAAAGCTGTTTAGCTCTGCCCCCTGTTGCTAGACAAGGCCCATCTTTCGAATTAGTCCTCACCCAGGATGGACATATTATCTCTTCCCCAACTATTTAGCAAGGGAAAGCCTTACAAGAAGTAAAAGAAAAAAAAGTTTTAAAAATGTGGCTCTGCTTCACAGCTGATCAGCAGAGCTGTGAAACTGGTGGCTCTGGCGTTGCTAGCAAAGGCTGCAGGAGCCATTTCTGGGCTTCGCGGTAAAGAAGGCCACATGTTCAGTGGCCATTTTTTCTTCGGTGGGGTGATTAGCCCGCTTCTCCAGCCCTCCTATGCGCCAGCCTCTTGGAAGCTGCTGGATCGTCACTAGTGGTAATGGGGTGAGGCGTGTTGTGCCGATGGGGGACTGTTCCCTAGCTCCAAGGTAGACTGGGCTCTACAGGCCTTGGGGGCCTCGCCCAATCCTGATTTAAGGCCCAGATTGAATCTGCAGGCCCTAGTGGGGGCAATAGTACCAGCAGGGCGTGATAACGTCCTACTAAGGTAACAATGGCTGAAGAAGGTGTGGCCTAGAGCATTGGGAGGGGATAGGATTATTGCATCCCCCCAGTTCTATCACCCCTCATCAACTTCTCTTTGCGTGGGTGTGCAACTAACAGAAGCCTCCTTTCCAGTATGGCAGATGCCCCTAAGGGAGGCAGGGCCTCCAAGACAGGCACCCACAGCTCCACGTCCTCTGCTGTCCCTCATAAGACCAAACAAGGAAAGAAGACCTTGCCAGCAAAGAAGGCCTCAAAAAATGGAGGAGAAGGATGCTTCTAACATCAGAAGGCTCTAGAAAAACAAATTACAAAGAGCCAGAAGGCTTCCAGTGGGAGGAGCAACAGATCACCTTCAAAGGATGACTCAGCTACTTCTCAGCATAGTGGGGATCTTCCTCAGGAGCAAGAGCCTGGTCCTTCTACAAGGACAAGATCTCAGGCCTGGTCCCCAGATGGAGCTGAAGGTCCTGCTATGCAGCAAATCTTTGCATTATGGGGACTCCCAAGATTTGGCCTTTTGTTCAGAGCCTTGGCAACAGCAAATTGGTAGACCTAGGCCTGGAGTGGAAGCAGCATTCACTTCCTACAGCAGCAGGTCTTAGGGCCACTGAATCAACTGAAGAAGAGATTCCTGTTAATATATAGGTCCTTATAGACAAGGCTATCTGCAAAGGCATAGCAGAAGGAATCCAGACATTTCGACATCATACTTTGGAAGTTTCAGAGGTCTCTGTGATCCCACCAAGAGAACAGGTGGAGCGCTTATCTGAAGGGGGTTCCTTAATCCAGGACCCTGGATCTCCTGATCCTTCAGTGTATGTTCCTCTTCTCCTCCATGCTGCTGCGAGAGCCCAGGATGGGTATGACTCCTCCTGATGACATCATCAAGCTGAGTCTATCTAGTATAAAAGTAGCAGCTTGTGGGAGAAACCCCCCAGCTTTGACTCAGCTTCTTTCGATGACCATAAGCTGGTGTCTCTGAAAGCAGTTTAGTTAGCAGCAAAAGCGAAAGCTATCTTCATCGTTGGCATAGCTCCTGGGGAACCGATGCACTGTGCCTTCAGGAGAGTGGGGCTCCACTCAGCTGATCGTTAAAACCGCGGTTTTCCCTTTAATGTCGATTTTGTCATTCGGGGCTGTTTACAGCCTAAGGAGCGATTTAACCTCTGCGTAGCCTGTAGCTCTTGTGAGCGGCCAATTTGGAGGCTTCTTCAACTGCACGTGGCGAGCGGCCATTTTGAAAGCTTCTTCTAAAGAAAGTAGCAAGTGGCTATTTTAGATGGCATCATCCCCCAAAGGCCAGCTTCTACCATTCAGAAGCTCCTATTCAGGCTACTGCATAGGCAATACATAGTAAGAATCGCTTCCAGCACCTTTGTATTTGTTTATACATACTATGGGTCAAGACAAGGTACACACAGAGCCTTCAGGCCTGATCTCTCAAGGCCCCCAAGCTGGCAAAAGAAAGAGAAGGAGACAACGTTGATACCGCCCCAGGCGCCTGATGGATCCAGATAGGTTCCTGATGGAGCTTGGGCCATATCCCGACATTCGGACTCACGACTCGGTGGGGGACCTAGTCGCCACCTGGGAAAGGGTGGCGGCTGGGGCCCTGGACCGGGTCGTGCCCTTGCGGCCTCTGACCCGGCGCCGCTCTCGCTCAGCCCCCTGGTTTTCCGGGGAGCTGAGGGAGATGAAGCGCCGGAAAAGACGCCTGGAGAGTATTTGGAGGACTACTCGCTCCGGACCTGACCGAACACTTTTACGGTCTTTTATTAAGACCTATTTAGTGGCGATAAGGGTGGCAAGGCGTCTTTACTTTTCCACCCTTATTGCGTCCGCAGGAAACCGCCCGGCTGCCCTGTTTAGAGTGACCCACTCCCTCTTAGAAGGGGGAGCGCGGGAGGACCCCTTGCAGGGACAGGCTGAGGATTTTTCACAGTTCCTGGTGGATAAAATCACTCAGATCCGGGATGGCTTGGACTCCGAATGGGCAGCTCTGGGTGGGGAATCGGGGGCGGAATTTGGAACAGTCATTTGGGACGAGTTTGATCCTGTGACCCCCGAGGACGTGGACAGGTTACTGCGGGGACTGAATGCGACCACATGTTTATTGGACCCATGTCCCTCCTGGCTGGTGTTGGCCACCCGGGAGGTGACACGAGGTTGGTTCCAGGGCATTATTAACGCTTCCTTGAGTGAGGGATATCTACCCGCCGCCTTGAAAGAGGCGGTGGTGAGACCCCTCCTCAAGAAACCGTCCCTGGACCATACTTTGTTACCTAATTATCGTCCTGTCTCCAACCTTCGTTTTATGGCGAAGGTTGTTGAGAGTGTGGTGGCACAACAGTTTCCCCAGCACCTGGATGAAGCTGTCTATTTGGATCCACGCCAATCGGGCTTCAGGCCCGGGCACAGCACAGAGACGGCGCTGGTCGCATTGGTGGATGATCTCTGGGGGGCCCGTGACAGGGGTTATTCCTCTGTCCTGGTCCTCCTAGATCTTTCGGCGGCTTTTGATACTGTCGACCACAGTATCCTATTGCAGCGGCTGGGGGGGTTGGGGGTGGGAGGCACCATTATGTGGTGGTTCTCCTCCTTCCTCTCTGACCGCTCGCAATTTGTGTTGGCAGGGGGGCAGAGGTCGGCCCCGAGGCCCCTGATTTGCGGGGTGCCTCAGGGGTCGGTGCTCTCGCCCCTCCTGTTCAACATATATATGAAGCCGCTAGGTGAGATCATCGTGGCTTTGGGATAGAGTTCCATCAGTACGCTGATGACACCCAGCTGTACATCTCTACCCCGGGCCACCCCGATGAAGCCGTCGAAGTGATGACCCGATGCCTGGAGGCCGTGCGGTGTTGGATGGGGCGGAACAGGCTTCAGCTCAACCCATCTAAGACTGAGTGGCTGTGCTTCCCGGCACCCCGATACAGCCGGCTGGTTCCATCGCTGGCTGTGGGGGGGGAAATTCTTGCCCCCACAGAGAGGGCCCGCAACCTGGGTGTCCTCCTGGATGTACGGCTGTCATTGGAAGATCATGTGGCGGCCGTCGCCAGGGGGGCTTTTGGACAGGTCCGTAGGATCTACCAGTTGCGACCCTTTCTGGATCGGGATGCGCTTCGCACGGTCACTTCCGCCCTGGTGATCTCCCGCCTAGACTATGCCAATGCTCTCTACATGGGGCTGCCTTTGAAGAGCATCCGGAGGCTCCAGTTGGTGCAGAATGCAGCCGCGAGGGTGGTAATGGGGGCACCTAGGGGCTCCCATGTTATGCCACTTCTACGCGCGCTGCATTGGCTCCCGGTGGCCCTCCGGGTGCGCTTCAAGGTCTTGGTCACTATCTTTAAAGCGCTCCATGGCTCGGGACCAGGTTACTTGCGAGACCGCCTCCTGTCACCATCGGCTTCCCACCGACCGGTACGCTCCCATAGAGTGGGCCTCCTCGGGGTGCCGCCGGCTGGACGGCTGGCGACCCCGAGGGCGCGGGCCTTCTCATTGGGAGCACCCCCTCTCTGGAATGAATTACCCCCGGAGATAAGGGCCGCCCCCGATCTCATGGCCTTCCGTCGGTTGCTCAAAACGCATTTATTTCAGCAGGCCGGACTGGCCTAGGGGTTTTTTAAATTTTAATCGGGTTTTAATCTTTTTAATACTTGCTTATATTTTATTAGAGCCATATTGTATTTCAGTTTTTAAATTTTAATATTTTATGTTGTCTCATATTTTGTACCTTGTATATGTGTTTTTATTGGCTGTTCACCGCCCCGAGTCCCTTCGGGGAGAGGGGGCGGTATATAAATCAAATAAATAAATAAAATAAATAAACGCTCCCAGTCTGTTCAAAGGGAGGTGGCGGCCAAGATTAGGGCCAAAGCTTTGGGCTCTAAGAAAACATCCCAGGCAGAGAAATGAAGGCATGCAGCCTTAGAAAGGCAGTTTAACAAAACTATTGAACAAATGAGGGGTTAACTACAACAGGCTTCCCAACCAGCCAATCCTCTAGTTGTTCAGCCAGCTACTTCTAGGGAGAGGGAAGATACCTTGGCTCCTCTTAGCCACCTCCAATCCTGGTCCCCAGAGCGACCTGAAATCCAACCAGGACAAGACTTGAGCAGGTCAGGTCCCAACTTTGCCCAGACTCCTTGGGATCTTCTTCATCTATCCCATCCGTGGCCCAAAGCAGCTCTCGATCAAGACCAGAGGCCACTTTTACTCCAACAGCAGCAGGCCTTCGGCCCCCGGATCCTCCATCGAGTGGCAGATCTTCTGACATCAACGATGTAGTCTCCTTAGCCATCAGAAAGGGTCTGGCAGAAGGGCACATCTTCAGGCCTTCAGAGAGACCTCAGCCTTCCTTCCCTGCTTTTCCTCTAGCTCAGATTCCCCAAAGTGGACTACCTCGCCATGTAGAACGAAGGGCCCATCTTACCTATGCAGAAGGAGTGGACCTCACTCAGGGAGTGTATGAGGAATCATCTGAGCGCAGCCCCTTCCCTGATTCTGATCTGGAAAAGGGAGAAATCTGTGACCCCAACCTCTAGGAGGAAGAGGAAGATCTGACGCCTGATCAGCCTCCTTCGGCTTCTGATTCAAATCTGCTTTATTCAGACCTCTCCTACACAAGGCACTGGTAACAGCCCAGTTGTCAGTGGAGGAAATTGCCCCCAAGCAGGGTGGATAAAAATCAATGACTTTTTAAAAAAATAAAAAAAATCAGATTTTTTAAATTTAAATCGTATTTTTGTGATTTAAATCGGATTTTTTTTAAATAAAATGCTTTTTGAGGAAAATATATTACCATCCAAAGGTTATTCCATCATGAAATAAAGATTAGTTTTTTAATTATGTAGAATAAGGCTGTATATGTTTAACTTTTTTGGTAAATAAATTCCATTAATCCATTCACAATGTCATGCTCTTCCAGAGGTTTTTGTAAGATTATTGGGCAGTTTCTCCTACGAGCTGCTCAGAGCATCCATTTGATTGGGTTGGTTCAGTCTTCGTCCTGATAGGCTGAGCTTAAACTTTGGAACGCTCCTCCTCCTCCACGAGACTCCTCCCAGCGTTCCCCAGTTTTAGCTCAGCCCTCGTCTGAATACGTTGTTTTAAGAGTTTGTTCTGGTCGAAGCAGGTGATTTCTGTATTTTTCCAATCCCTCCTTTATTCTTTAGTGTCCTTTTATTATTCTGTTTTTTTGCATTTCGATTTACTTCTGTTCTATTTATATTTAATTGGGCACTGAGAGTACAGTCCCTCTGTTCTCCCTTTTGGGTGATCAGGGCTCAAATAATTATTTGAGGGGGGTAGAAGTTTCAGCTCCCCCCCCCTTAGTAAAAGGGGATCCCCTGGAACGTTGCTTTCCAGCCCCCCCCCCGCCGCCCCCCCCTGCCGATTTTGCCTTGCTCTGTTTGTTTGCAGCAAGCCAAGCTGCTTTTTCTCTGCATTCTCCAAACGCCGTTTGTCTCAGAGGGAGTGGAGTGCGATCGTTTCCCTCCCTCTTTTAACTTGCTTTCTGTGGATTTCTCTTAGGGTCCTCCATTAGCTGGACCCTTGCTGCTAGGGATCGCGCGCGCGCCAAAATTCGGGCGGCCGCCATTTTGTTTTTCCAAAGGCCTCAGAGCCTCATGGCCTTTCCCTGTGCCCTATTTGTTGACTGTGGGGATTAAATTGTGCTCTCTTAGGATATCCTATAAGACAGAAGGCCTTATTATTCTTGTGTGTTCTGAAACTTGTTGGCTAAGCCTCACAGTCTCCCTAGCAGCATACAGCAAGCACCCTAGGCCTGAGTCAGCCTGTGCAGTTATTGCTGTTCTGGGCCTTTTGTTTTCTGAGTAGGCCCCACTGGCGTTCTTAATCTGGCTGATTGGTGATCCCTTCTTTTTCTTCCACTTTTGCAAATTTATAAATCCAATTATTTCATCAAGGGGAATATATATATTAATATCAGGGCTCCCTCCCTACTGGGTACGGTCCCTGGGCGTGCCAACTGCCTCATTTACATAGATATCAGCAGATTGTATTATACTGAATTATCATGGCAGGGGGTAGCGGTTCTCGGCCTTCTGCTTCGCATGCCAAGTCAAAATCCAAATGCAAAAAGGTGGGGGGTATTTCTAAAGCTTCTGAGCGTGATGCCAGAAGACGCCATAGGGCCTTAGAGAAACAAATAGATAAGTGTGCTCGTGAGGTTCAGAGGCCTTCTCAGCACCTTTCTCCTTCTACTCCTAGGCCCTCTTCTCATGTTTGTTCCCCTCCACTAGATGCTTCCCTCTCCTCCAGGCACAATCGTGGTTCTGTGGGACACCAGACTCAGTTATCCGACCGGCCAGCCTCTAGGGGTCCTCCTGAGGCCACCTTCACCCCCACTGCTGCAGGCCTTCACCAGGAATCTTCCTTGCCTGAGGAGATTCCATCTCAAATGCGATCTTGGATGGAGATGGCAATCAGGCAGGGGATTTCTGCCGGTTTACAACATGCTGTTATGACACGACCTCAGCCTGCCCCTGCTGACCTGGAGTCTCAACCACCCCAGCCTATAGTCAGGCCGGAATTAACTGCTGATCAGGTAATACCTTTTGAGGATATTCCGATGCAGGACACTCAGAGAGGGGATCTGGACATGGAGGCTGAGGAGCTGTTTCAAATGCAGGATTTGGAACATAGTGACCTAGAATCCTTTCATGAGGCGGAGCACTCCTTATCCGAACAGGATCTTTTAGAGGGGGGGATGTCCGAGGATGAGGGTCTTTCCCCGGACCAACCGGCTTTACTGGCCTGTTTCAGCCTCACCTATTTAAATCCCTTCTATTTAAGGCAACTAACACGGCTGGCATCGACACATCAGCTCCCCCCGTGGGTCCTGTAGAGGAGGGTCCCCAGGATTTATTTTTCATCAGCCTACTGTTCAGGCTGAAGTGATCCCTGTTCCTCCAATGTTCATGGAACTAGTTCAAAACAGTTTCGTTCCCCTGTTCCATGTCCGGCTCCTACTAGTTACGATAGGAGACTCTTTAATATGGCCCCAGAATACCTCAATTTGTTAAATATCCCGGAGGTCGATGAACCCATTGTGGGTCTCGCCTCTCCTACTCCTCTTCCCAGCGAGCCGCTTGAGGTTTTAAAGCCTGAGGATAAGAGAGCCGAGGTAGCGCTACGCAAAGCCCATCACTCTGATGCTTGGGCTATCAGAGCTGCCACAGCGGCCTCATTTTTCAATAGGACTTCACTCAGATGGCTGAAGCAACTTCGTGAGCATGTCCCTGCATCTAATCTAAGGGCCCATCAGGACATTGCTAAGCTCACGGCGGCTACTGAATTTTCAGCCGATGCGACCTTTCATGCCGTAAAATTTTCTACCAGAGCCATTGCATCTCATCTTTCAGCCAGACGCCTCCTTTGGCTTAAGCCTTGGCAGACGGACATCAAGCACAAATCTAAGCTTGCTTCTGTTCCTCTCAACAGCGACAAGCTGTTTGGCCCCTCTCTAGATCCGCTTCTCATTGAGACCTGGAACAAGAAAAAGATTCTTCCTTCTCTTTTTCGGAAGTCTGACCCAAGGTATCCCCAGTCCTTTCGGAGGAGTTCCTTTCGGCCTTACTCCCAGAGTTCCTTTCTGTCTCGACCGTCTAGATCCCAGTTTCCTCGCCCGGGATTCTCCTCAGACAGGTTCGACCCTGGGGATCGGTACCGGAGAGGCGGCCAATCCAGGCGATCATTCCGTTCTTCCGGCAATAGATCCTTCAGGCGTCCACGTTAGCCTTGAGGAGTCCTTTCCCATAGGGGGCCGTCTCAGGTTTTATGCGGATAGATGGGACGCTTCTACTTCGGACGCCTGGGTCCGAGATACTGTGAGGTTTGGCCTGGCTTTAGAATTCCAGTCCGCCCCATCTGATTTTTTTCAGGGTATCCCCTGTTTCCAAAAATTTGGTTAAACATAGCCTCATGGAAGCAGCCATACTGCATCTTCTACACATACGGGCCATTCAACCGGTTCTTGCAGACCAAAAAGGGCGTGGTTTTTATTCTCTACTCTTTTTAGTTAAGAAAAGTTCTGGTGGGTGGAGAGCTATCTTGGACCTCAAACGACTCAATAAATTTTTAGTCTATCGCAAATTCAAGATGCACACTTTACATTCCATCCTTGCTAGCATCAGAGAGGGAGATTTTCTCACCTCAGTAGATCTCACGGAAGCTTATTTGCATATTCCGATCAGGCCATCACATTGTAAGTTTTTAAGATTCTGCTATAACGGTCAACATTTTGAATATTGGGCTCTTCCCTTCGGTCTAGCCTCTGCTCCTCGGGTTTTCACTAAGGTCCTCGCTGCTCTAGCTGCCCATATTCGCGCCCTTCCCATCAGGTTGCACTGTTATCTAGATGACATTTTAATTTTGTCCAGCTCTTCTACCCAAGCTGTCCGAGATACTCAGACGACTCTCCGCATTTTGCAAGCACATGGATTTGCTATTAATCGAGACAAAAGCCAGTTAATTCCTTCTACAAGATTGTTACACTTAGGTGCCATCATTGATACACGGACATGCAAGGTTTACCTTTCTGACGAAAGGCATAAAAGTATACAACAATTAGTGCAGCTGATCAAGTCACGACATCCTGTTTCTTTAGCTGATCTTTCTACCCTTCTTGGGAAAATGATCTCATGTATTTTTATTATTCCTTGGGCTCGTCTTCATTCCAGGTCCCTTCAGTGGTCCCTTCTCCCGTTTCAACGTTCCGGTCTCAGCAATTCCGGTCACAAAGTCAAGGTTCCAACCAAAGTTCTTACATCACTTCTTTGGTGGTCCCGGCCCACAACCAACAAGGGTTGTCTCTTTAAGGAGCCCCACAGACTCATTGTCACCACCGACGCCAGCCTGCTGGGCTGGGGTGCTCACCCTCACTCATCCACAGTTCAAGGTCGCTGGTCAGCAAGGGAACAGTCCTACAATATCAATTGGCTGGAACTTCGGGCAATTCATCTGGCCCTTCGAGCTCTGCTGCCGCAGGTACGCAACCAACATATCTTAGTTCTCACAGACAATACAGCAGCCAAGGCGCACCTAAACAAGCAAGGGGGCACTCAGTCTCAACCTCTCATGCAGGAGGCGGAACGTCTCTGTCGTTGGTCGGAGGCAAATTTACTTTCTATCAGGGCAGAACACATCTCGGGCATCTGCAATACCCAGGCAGATTGGCTCAGCCGGGCCACAGTCGATCCCACGGAGTGGCGTCTTCATCCGTCGCTCTTTCAAGAGGCAGTCATGAGGTTTGGTCTTCCGGAGGTCGATCTTTTCGCCTCCCTCTCAATGCCCACCTGCCACGGTTCGTGTCCCGATTCCCCTCTCAAGGGGCGGAGGATTTCAACGCCCTTCACTGCCCGTGGCCCCCAGGGCTCTTGTACGCCTTTCCCCCTCTTCCTTTGATCCCTCAGGTCATACAGAAGATGCTAGAGGAACGGGCAGATCTGCTTTTGGTGGCTCCATACTGGCCCAGACGCCCTTGGGTTCGCCGATCTCTGTTGTCTGTCGGTGTTCAAACCATGGAGGATTCCTCTGGATAGGATTGTGCTAACCCAGGGTCCTCTTCAACATCCGAACCCTCAATGGTTCCACTTGACCGTCTGGAGGTTGAGCGGTCGCGTTTAATCAGCAAGCAATTATCCAACAAGGTTATTTCAACCATCCAGGCTGCAAGGCGCCCCTCAACAAATCGCATTTATAATGCAACTTGGTCCATATTTACCAGCTGGTGTTCCCAATTTCATATTGATCCGCGATCTCCTTCAATTGCTCAAATTTTGGAATTCCTACAAGCTGGTCTCGATAGGGGGCTTTCACCAAATACCTTGAGAAGACAAGTTTCTGCCCTGTCTTCCGTGATTGACTATGAGAATTCCCCATCTCTTTCTCATCACCCTCTTATTCGTGCCTTTCTTAAGGGTGCTACTAATTTGCGACCGTCCATGGTTCATCGTTATCCTACTTGGGATTTGAACAAGGTCCTTCTGGCCCTTACCAAACCTCCTTTCGAACCGATTCGTTCCACATCACTACTATTTCTTACATATAAGGTTGCTTTCTTGGTGGCCATTACTTCAGCTCGGCGCATTTCCGAGTTGGCATCCCTATCTATCAGGTCAGACCTCTGTGTTTTTCATGCAGATAGGGTTGTCCTCCGGCCGGACCCCACGTTTATCCCAAAGATTAATTCGGCTTTTCACAGGGCACAGGAGTTGGTCTTGCCCAATTTCTGTCCTCATCCTTCCGAGAGTTGGAACATCAGTGGCATAAGTTGGATGTCCGGCGTGCCTTGAAGGTCTATATCCATCGCACGGCATCCTTTAGGAGGACAGAGGCCTTGTTTGTTGTATTTCTGCCTCATAGTCAAGGTACTAGGGCCTCTTCCACCACCATAGGTCGTTGGTTGCGGGCCACTATTGCTAAAGCTTATCAGGCCCAGGCCCTAGCAGTTCCCAGGGGGCATCATGGCGCACTCCACTCGCAGTGCTGCCACCACGGCGGCTTGGGCCACCCAAGCTCCTATCTCTGACATTTGTCGGGCCGCCTCATGGGCGTCTCCTTCCCCCTTTATCAGACATATAAGGTCGATGTCTTTGCATCTGCTGATGCGTCTTTTGGTAGGAGGGTACTACAGGGTGTGTGCAGGACAGCGACAGACTCCAGGTCTAGTCAGCATCCCGCCCGTAGTCCAGGCCAAGCTTTGGTATGTCCCAATCAAATGGATGCTCCGAGCAGCTCGTAGGAGAATAGGCGTTGGTTCTTACCTGATACGCCGGTTCTCTCCGAGCTGCGAAGGAGCATCCATCCCCACCCTATGTATTATTGCTAACTGTGTTTATTCCTTCCGTCTGTGGGAGTCCTGCTATACGACCAAGCTGATGTACTAGTTTCTCGGAAGCGACATCTGCCTTTTCACTGCGATCTTCGCTAAAAACTGGGAACACTGGAGGAGTCTCGTGGAGGAGGAGGAGCGTTCCAAAGTTAAGCTCAGCCTATCAGGACAAAGACTGAACCAACCCAATCAAATGGATGCTCCTTCGCAGCTCTGAGAGAACCGGCGTATCAGGTAAGACCAACGCCTATTCTCTGCCTACAAGATATTATCACAGATGCTTGGTTTACTTTTGCAATTCTCAAAACTGAATTGACTCAGCAAAGATCACATGCCTCTTCTTCACAGCAAAAATGTTATAACATGAACAGAGTGAGAAAAAGACCTTAATCCTATTGTTCTAAAATCAATGATTTTTTTTACAAATCAAAAACATCAGATTTTTTAAATTTAATTGGATTTGTTTTATGTTACAAATTATTTTAATAAATGCCTTTGGAATAAAATCTATCTAAAGATAGTGTTCTATTAAGATACATTAATAATTTAGTTTATTCAGCATGAATGGACCTTAGTTATGTATTGAGAGCTGTATATTCTGCAATATTTACATTTTTGGGTAAACTCGTTCAATGAATCCAAGCTCTGCAAACTGAAATAACATGCACTGCATTGATGCATTCACACAATTTCGCAGCTGAGATGACAGTTGATCTTTAAAGAAAGATGATTTAAATCGAGTGATTTAAATTAAGCCTCTTTAACTAGTGATTGAAATTCTTATTTAAATCAACGATTTAAATCAATCACACCCCAATGCTGCCCCCGGCCCTCATGGTACAATTGAGGCATTGGATTCCCTCTCGTCCAAACCCAGTGTTCATTTGAAGGTCCTTCTTCCCTCATCACTTTCTCTTGACTAGTCAAGGAACAATTTTGCCTCCCCACTCAAATGCCCTCACCCATTGTCCCAAGATAAGTGGCGCTAGAACATGGTCCTTCCATGCTATGGCCTCTGGCGGTTCCCCAGTAGACAACCACCATTGTGGCCTCCTGCTCCTCACACTCCACTGATCTAGGAACTCCAAAGACAGATGACAAACCTCAGAACAAACACTGAAGCGACCATCAAGCCTCATCTTGGCCAGCCCGGCCTCGACTGCTGCTATCATTTTTACAAGGTCTTCCAGCTGCTGGCTCCCCCAACTTCAGGCCGCATACCTCCATCAGACTGTCCCGCATCAAGACCTCAATAGACATAGTCCGCAGCAAGTTCTTGCGGACAGCCCCCCTCAAACGCTGCCAAGTTCTTTTCCAGGCCTGGCGTCATCAGTGCAGGCTAGGAACTGCTATTGCTATGAATTGCAAGCGAGCCGCGACGGAAGTTGAAACTAGCTTCTGCCCCATTTACCAGAGAAGCTTTTGGAATCCCTTGCCCCATTTGTTGTTGAAAGAAAAGATAAAAAAGTCCCTTCATCACAACAGGAAGAGTGCATACTGTCCCCCTACCCCTACCGGCTCCCTCATTCAGACCCGAAAACGCTTCTCACTTTCTCAGACGCAGGAGGAGCATATTTCCAGCATCAAGATCAATGCCATATGTTTTCCGGCAGACACGAAGCTTGGAAAAATGGCCCTTTCATGCGGGGAGGGGTCTCTTGCCTTCCGTTGCTCTAAATCTCTCATTCTCCCTTCCATTGGGAGTCTTTGGCCTCCTTGCTTCCAGATGGAGGATCCACGAACCTACGCCTGGGTACTCATACAGTATGGTTGGAGTTACAATTAGAATTTCTATCACCCACCCCCAGAAAGTGCTATCTGCCCCGTTCCCGGACGTTCCCAAAGAGCACTTTTGGGAATGCGGCCATTAGGTCACCTGGTCGTATAGGCCTCGAATCGCCGATTAAGGCCTGAATTACAACAATTGACGGGGCTTTATTCTCAGCTGTTCGTGTCATAATCCTCGTGGGGGCCCATTTTCCTTTCCCCAATCTAAACTTCTGAATGATTTATCCCTAAGGTTGCTCAAATGAGACTCTCCATTCTATTCTGGAGAAACCATGGAGGGCGATCGCCTCTCTCCATTTGATCTCATGGAGGCTACTTCACATTCCCATCTGGCCTCATCATCGCCAGTTTTTCTTTCTTCTTTCTTCTTCTCTCCTTTTCTGTTACCATAAGTCCCACTTCCAATATCGGGCCCTCTTCCTTTCGGCTCTCAATCTGCCCCAAGAGTCTTCACAAAGTTCTACTGGTCGGCATTGGTGCCTTCACTCGTGGTCCTGTTCCAGTGAGGATCCAATCTACTTGAGGACACTCCTTGGTCCTGTCATTCTCCACCCCTCTGCCATCAAGATCTTCAAACTTCTCCATTTGGCCTCCAATACCACGTTTTCCATCAGACTCCAAGAAAGCCCATTTCTTCCCACAACCATGCCATCTGGGAGCCATCATCGCACAATCTGTGCAATTTTTCTGTCTCCACCGAGGGGCAGAGTCCTTATTCAAATCCTTTGACAAGTCCAACTTCAACACACTGTCTCCCCCCTCCCTGTCATGTTGTCCAAAAACTTTGGCAATGTCTTATGCATAGGCATCATTTCTGTGGGCACGGCTATATCACTGGCTCTACAATGGTTCCTGCTCCCCTTTCAATTAGCAGGACCCAGCCACCTCTGCCAAGATCCTGTTCCCCAGAGGTCTGCCATTCCTTCAGTGGTTGCTTTCCCCACCTTTTCAAAGGGTCTCCCATTCAAGTAACCGTACAGACTGATCATCCCACCACGCCAAGTCTTTCCTTGGGTTGTGAGCCCACATGAGGTTCTCATGGCTCAAGGATCTGTCCCGGTTAGACAGGACGGGGCCCAAAACTGCTAGCACTCAGAGCCATTTATCTACCCTGAAACATTTCAGTGACAGGATATGGGGTCCCCATGTTCTAGTGGTTTACAACATGGCTGCAAAGGCGCATGTCAACCGCAGTGGGTCAACAAGGTCCGGCCCTCATGCGTAAGCCGAAAGTTGGGGAGTGGGGCAAGAGACATCTGCTGTCTATCACAGCAGTCCACATCTTGGGAGTCACAACTCCCAGGCTTATGCTGAGCAAGGCGGCCCAGTCGCCAGGCAGAATGGTCCCCTCCCCGTCCATTTTCAGGGATCTCCCCTCACGGTCGGGGACCCGAAGGTATACCTCTTCACCTCTCCCAAAACCGCTCAAGTAAACAGATTTTTCACCAGGTTCCTTGTCAGGGAGTGGAGGGGCCCCATGCATTTCGGAGCAGATGGCCGCCCGATCTCCGCTATGTCTTTTCCCTCTTCTTTTCTCTTCATCACTCCGCGGTTCTTCCCAGATAATCTTGGGGATGTCAAGCTGATTCTCCTATCCCCATTGGCCCCCAGAGACCTGGTTTGTAGATCTGATGAACCTGTCCTGTAGCCACTCCCTGAAGGTTCCAGACCACATGATTCAGCTCATCAGGGGGAACCTGCTCAACCCTGAGCCCCAGTGGTTCAATTGACCGGGTGGCACTTGGCGTCAACTATTAAAGAAGCCATCTCCCGAAAAACCATCATCCTACTATCCAGCATCCTCGTAAAGTTTCTACAGCGCACTATTTACAATGCCACCTGGGGGGTTTTTTGTCATGTTGTGTCACAGGGAAGGTCCTCCTCCTACAATATCGGGGGGCCCACAGGTCCCTCTGTTTTCCCCTCTCTCTTCTCCAGGATTCCTTGACAAAATTAGCTTCCTAACTTCCAACCGTCAGTACGGCTTTTGCTTCCGTCATCTCCTGGGATTCTCCTTTTCATTCTTGTCCCATCATCTTCAGTTCAGAGATTTTTAAGGGGCTTCCGATCTCCACCCTCCTGTGTTGTCAAGGTTCCCATCCTGTGACCTCACAAGGTCCTTCCAGCCCTAACAACCTCCCTTCGAACCCCTAGAAAGGTTCCCTTCAATTCTTACCTTCAGGTGGTTTTCCGTAATAGCCATCACTTCAGCTGAAGATGTCAGAGTTGGCTGCTCTATCTATATGGCAGACCTCTTGCACTTTTCATGATATAGTGTTCTTTGTTTAGGACCCAACCTTTGAAACCCACAAATTAAAAAACAATTCTGTCTCCACAGATCCCACGACACGTGTTCCTGATTTTTGTTCCCTTCCACACCACACCTTAGAGCGCAATGTGCACACTTTAGATTTAGAGAGTTCTTAGAATTTATATCAAACCATATCACGTTTAGGAAGACAGAGGCTCGTTTGTATCCTTGTCCCTTCCCACTGGTAACAGGCCTCTCCCTGCCACCTTAAGAGGTGGATCAGGCTTGCCTCGCACGTCCCCACAAAGCCAAGCTCTGCAGTAACCACACAGCTTGACAGCACCCTCCACAGATCCGGCAACTTCGCTGCCTGTCCACACCAGGCACCCTAAGAGATTTGCAGAGTGGCCTACATACAGTTTTTA